>JALMQS010000073.1:8102284-8124409 GCA_024734495.1 Forficula auricularia | reverse complement strand
TCTTTGAATATCAAAATAACACCTCTTATTGGAAAACCCTTTATTAAAATTAAACAATTTAATTGAGGAAAGATGATTGAGAGAATAATGGAATTGAAATAATTATCGTAAAAGAGGTTTTTTTCTTTAATTAGTTTTTTCCTCTTATTAAAAACAAGGACTAAAAGATGATCAAGGACACTCGATGGTGGAGAAGTAATCTCCGGATTCGAAGCTCAAAAACAATGTATGCATAAATTCATGTAAAATAATTGGTTTAATAAAAACAATTTAATTGATTATAAATTCGAGTTTTAATTCACACAAAGAGTTAACTACAGATATTAGATAAAATTACATTAAAGAAACAAATATAAGGCTTATAAATTAGGGTTCGCCACTGCTTAAATCCTATAAATAAAACAATAAAGTGAAGCTGTATCAAAATACAAGAAAAGAGTACAAGTGGCAAGTGGCTGAGATAAAGTATATAAATTAATCTTAAAAATAAGGTATAAATATTGTGATTTTGATGAGAAAGATGTCTAGAGATGATCAGGAATAAGGCCCAAATAGCAAGATCAGAAATTCATCCAATTATGAACTCCGGTTTCCACAAATAGTCTAAGATCTCGACCTTCACCTATCGAGTTTCCTAATGAAATTAATATTTTTTATAATATAATGTATTACTAAACAAAACTTGATAGGATCGACATCCAATTTCCCTGCATAGCTATTTTCGATAAAAAATTAAAGTTCTTAATTTTATTACATAAATGTAATTATCGAGTTTCCGAATAAATATATTAACAATCGAGAGTAAAATATGTATATAAAATGCCAAACTTGAGTTGCCATCTTTTTTCCCTGCATAACTCCAGGTAGACAGGGTATCATCAACAGGTAATTTCGAATTAATATTTTATAGTTATAGAGTTTCCTTTATTGTTATATACAAAAATGTAGATAATTAAAAAAATAAATAAATCTAATAAATTAGATAAAATAGCTATGCAGGGAAATTGGATGTCGACCCTATCAAGTTTTGTTTATTAATACATTATATTATCAAAACATTAATTTCTTTAGGAAATTCGATAAGTGAAGGTCGACATAAAGCTTGGTTCACAGGAGACATTTTCTCTTACTTGTTCCTTACTTGATCGACTTATTTCCAATTTGAAGCTATTTGAGTCAGGCTGATTTTTCGCCTGTTGGGCTCACACGGAGCTTTTTTAGGATTTTTCACATGTGTTGAACAGCGATAAACAAATTATCAGCTGTTCTGTGATATCAGCTGATGTATTGTGCCAATGCGCGCATGTCACCCACGTGATAAAATAATGCTTTCCGATTGGCTGGCCACTGCCACTTTCAAATAACTAAACTTTTTTTTTAGAACATGCCCTATCTTTTGAATCAAGCAAGCATGCTAGTAAGACAGTCCAGAGTGACGTCATTTCGACCCCCTGCATGCCTCCAAATTTACTGTTAGCCGAACAAGTAGGAGAAAATGTCTCGTGTGAAGCCGCCTTAAGTCGGAATCTTAGACTAAAAAGGAAAGAAAAGTCGGCGCCCACTGGCCCTAAAAAAAAGTTAATGGTTGGAATAGAAATGAGTAAAATACAATCCAGAAAGCACACTAACAGGAGAAAAATCATCAACTTTATTTTAATTTATTATTATTATTATTATTAAATATTAATAGTAAAGCAAAACAAAATAATTATAATAACACTGATAGCAGCATTTAATGACAATTGACAAAGTAAAATCTTCAAAATAATACAACAATAATTTAACGGCAATCCAACAAAACACAATAACAATAATATAATCTTATCTTATTATTATACATTTAAACGAGCAATTCTTATATATATTTATATATACCGGGTCTTATAACTCAAAAACATTGCATTATAAAATTTCAAATAAAAGTTTATTTATTTCAAAGAGGAAAAAAACTGTTGTTTGTCGAGCTCTACAAGCATTCAATGGTATTTCAATTTCAAGTTCTGTTTTTTAAATAGAAACTTATATTTTTCTTTACATTTCCTAAATAATCTAAAATGAAAACTGAATAAGTTTCATAAAAACTATTTTTTATACGACATCAAATAATAAAAATATTAAATCAATTAGATCTCAAAAAAAATCAAATATTTAATTATTAAATAAATAATTATTAAATTGAAAAGTCACAACAATGAAAATACAGTGTCAAAAAATTATTAAATTAATAATTATTATTAAATTATTTATTTAATAATTAAATATTTGATCATTATTTTTTGATAAATAAGTTGAATGATTGTTAAAATAATTATTAAAAAATTTTTTTTGAGATCTAATTGATTTAATATTTTTTTTTATTTGATATCGTATAAAAAATAGTTCTTATGAAAGTTATTCAGTTTTTTGTTTTGTAGTTTTAGTAGACGTAAAGTAAAATATAGGGTCTCATTTAAAAAACATGACTTGACCTTGAAATACCCTTGACATTTTGTTCTAGGTCGACATACAACAGTGTAGTTTAGTTTCCCCCTTGATATAAATAAACTTTTATTTGAAACTTTTTTTTAAATAATTCAATGTTTTTGAGTTATAAGACTGTTTCAAGATAAAAAAACTCACCTGGTAAACTAATCGGCTTCTTGAAAATGGCTCGTTGGAGTTGGTTGAAATTCACCGATTAGGAGGTTTAGGGTTGACAATTCGATCTTTCAGGGTCTCATCTTCGGCTAAGTTTAATTTGATGGGTGTTCCCGTCAGTAGTAGTTTGTGTTATGATAATAAATCAGCTGCCACTGCAAAAGTACTGTTATTGACAAATGCAGTTCTAGAAAACGTTCTCATGTCCTTATGGTAATGTATACTAAGATATATGGTACTTGGATATTTCTCAAAAGTGCTACTCACAACACACACACGGTGGGATTGACCGGGTCCTCAGATAACACGATTGTTTTTAAGTACTCAGGTCGGTCAACATTAATCGAAAATAAATTTGACCGATTGCAAACAATATGCACATGGCATTCCTAGAAGAAAATGATGATATTAACACTTTAAGCGGCGTAACACGAAAGCTTAGAAAAACCCGGTGAGTATGACCGTAATCAATAAGTTCTTGGTGGTTAACAAAGAAGCCAACATTTGGATATGCATTCCAGAATAAATACAAACATTGATATGGACAGACCAATGAATAGAATAATGAAACCAATTTGAAGATCTTCCATAGTAAAAACTTTGACTCGAGGTTCTTCTTCTTCTTGAAGTAAAATTCTATGCAATTTTATCCAATCATCCATGTGTTCGACCCACTGGCCGATTCCGCTCTCGTAATAAGACGACAACAATTGTCGCAGTTGTTGTTGGAATGGGAAAGTTGTATAATAAAGTGGAAACGAGGCAATTGTCTCCTCCACAATGTGTAATTTTTTTGCATAAACTGGAATTTTATTAATCATCATACGCGCGAATTCACACGGCGTTATTAGTGCCATTTGTGGATTGTAAAAAACGGCATCTAAGTTTGGAGTCCATTCTTCTGTATCTATATACTGTCTTGACAAAGGTCCAAATAATTTATCAAACTTTGCCCTTAGACTAAAACTGAAAATCATAAGGCATGAATAACGATGTGTACAGAAGATGTTTAAATTTCGATCTTTGATTTGTTTAATTTCACTGATAGATGGGTATACTAGTGGTACTTGTATATTCTTGTAAAGATTGCTCTGGAACCCAGTGATGATCACAATTGACATTAGCATCAACAGTCCGGCTATAAGCATGCTCGGATTGCTATTCACCGAACGTAACCAGAAAATCGGCTCTGTAATTATAAGACTGTACATTCGAGATAAAGATAGAGAGAAAGAAATTTGCTCATTGACGACAAACCAAGCCACTCCGGAGATGATCCACGTGATAGACAACAATATCCACACTTTCCAGTGAAAACACCAAACTATGGACTCCCATTTCGGACGATCCTTTCCTTTTTGAACCACAAAACACATTGACATTCTATTATAAGCGTCCATGTTCAAACTCCGATATTCTGGTTCTTCGAGTATAGTAGCAAACCATCCAATCCCTGTTTCCACGTTATCCATATTAACCATTTTCCATTTTTCAAACCAAATCTTCTTAAAATTTTCTAGTAAACCTTTCTCTTCTTTCCGAGCCCAAAGTCCACGTACCGTCGTAAATAATTGAATTCGAACGTTGTGTAAATTCGGCTTTTTATTAAAATACGCCTCTTGGAGAGTTTCGATTTTTTCACCAGGCTTTTCAGACCATGGAGCAAGAGTCCAAATTTCGTTTTCATTGGGACAATTCTTATCGAATTGAAATAAAAAGATCGATTGAAAAAACCCCCCCCCAGAATAATATTTTATCTATCTTATTTAAATATAACTCTGTTGAACAAAAAGAATCGTATTTTCTAAAATCGATATAAAATAAATTTTTTTTCAACGTTCCATTATGCATTCTGTTAATATTTAAATTAAATGCATCCAATAGTAGAACGTTGGCTTGTTGTCCTCCTTCTATCTGAAACGAATATGATTTATTTGCATCTGCTATAACAATTGGCCATTTTTCACTAAGCGCTTTGCACAACTGTTTAAAAAAATATTTATATCGTTTCATATATGAATTGTCCATCACATATATCTCTTTATCCGGATAGAAATGCTTCTTCGCAATATTCAGGAGTAGATCGTAGTTCTTTTTCCTTTCCATAAAGATGCCTTCATTTTCATTTATATTAAATATCATCAAAATTAACAGTACGTATACATACATGATTAGTATTCTAGAGAGCATGTGGTATTCCTTACTCTTTAAAAAACAGAATAAAAGCAATCTTTGAAAACTCACCAACGAACTTGGCCTTTTATAGGAATAATATAATGCTAATTATAATAAGAATTTCCTTTTGTTTTATTTATTTAGTTTCGATATGCGCCTATGTTAATATTTATAAATCAATTATCCGTGGAAGAATCGGGTCAGAATACCTACTGATATCGTTTGTAAATATCTTTTTAACATATACTTTTCCCCCATTGGCACTCATTAACTATAGCCTAACACGTGTGCACTGTGCACGTGTCAAAGTTTGACTGGGGATTTCCCGTTAGGGATTGCAATCCGGAACCAATTTCACCACATTAAACATATTTTGCATTTTTTATTCTGAAATTGGATATATAAAAGTTCTTCAATTAAGTGTGTATTACAAAAAATGTTTATTTCTTATGAAATGCATTTTATTTTAACTGTAGTAATCAACAAACCAAGTACGGTAGAGCGATCTTAGGCCAGGTGGGTAAACACTTGGAAAGTGATGTAGGCCTCCCGGGGGGTCATGGAATACCCCCGACTAAACAGGGGACGTCTCCCAGAAAATTTTGAATGAAATTGGTACAATTTAACCCATTTTTAAGCAGTTTGTGCCTGTGGTTTTACTGAAAACTGAAACAAAAAGAGTTCAAATTTTTGTTTGTAGTTCTAATGTTGGAGTTTAAGTTCAAAAGGTAATAAAATAAAACGAAATTAAACAAGAATGTCCTAGATGTGTGCTGTCACCCATGATTTTTTCTTATATATAGAAGAAGCGATAAAAGTATTCAAAGACAAAACTGATACAGGTATCGAAATTCAAGGTCAAAAGATCGTTAAGTGTTAAGATTTGCTGATGACATTGCCCTTCTAGGAAGTAACAAAAAAGAATTAGAGAACGCACTGAATGGAATTAACCAAATCCTAATAGAAGAAATCAAAATGAAAATAAACAAGAAAAAAACCAAGGTCCTAGTTTGTACAAAAAAAAATAAACGAGACAGGAATGCATCAGAAATTAACCAAGAAAACCTAGAAGGAGTTAAGGAATTCCGGTACCTAGGAAATAAAATAATATGGGATGGGAGGAGCGAAAACGAAATTAATTCAAGAATTGTCCAAGCAAAAATGCGGATTAATTCAAAACAAAAACTACTATGCTCCTTCTCAATCAACTTAGAAAACAGGAAGATGGCATTGAAGAAATATGTATAGAGCATAGCCATGTACGGGTGTGAAACCTGGACAATTAGAAAAGCGGAGAGAAAGAGATTAGAGGCTTTCGAAATGTGGTGCTACAGAAGAATGATGAATATCAAATGGATGGATAAAATTACAAATTAAGAAGTTCTGGAAGACTCGGAGAAAGAAGAACCTTGTGGAAGAGTCTGAAGAAGAGAAGAGGTCAGATGATGGGGCACACACTGAGACATGGGGGACTGCTTAGGGGATGATACTTTGAAGGGGGAGGTGGGAAAGAAAAGAGGAAGGGGAGAACCAGATTAGAATATTTCAACTAAATAATTGGGGATATGGGATGCCAGACATTTAGGGCCGGTTTTATGTCGGTTGGTAAACTCTTTTTATTGTTGTCAAAGGGTAAAAGGCTGGGATGGCCAATCAGATGAAAGTGCCTGTCATCTGATTGGCCATCCCAGCCTTTTACCCTTTGACAACGATTAAAAAGAGTTTACCAACCGACATAAAACCGGCCCTTAGAGAGGTCAAACAGCTGGCGGGGGACAGAGCCGAGTGCAGACGTGTGGTTGCGTCAAACCAGTCTCTCTGATGATGATAATTTATTTATTCATATTAAAATATTGATTATTAAAAGCTACATCAGATATCTACATTTTCCAGTAATTACCCCTTACATATAAATTTCAAATCTTATGATTTTGTCGGGTCGCATTCAATGCAATGCTGGGCCCCGGCTATGGACAGCCCTGGTCGCTTCGTAAGAAATTCTCCCGTTAATAATAGAATTTTGCATAAATGCAACAAATAAAATAATAATAACTTAAAAGTAAAATAAAATATACTAAAATGTATAAAATAATTATTATCTTATTTAGTTACAACTAAACGACGAAATACTAACATGAAATTACTTTTTGAAGTCGGTGCCAAACAAACTATAGCTATAAGCGAGCGTACCTTCCAAACGTACTAAGTAAGATCCGTCGAGTGCGATTTATAAACTGTATATGTTTGGCACCGACTTCAAAAAGTGATTTCATGTTAATATTTCTTCGTTTAGTTGTAACTAAATAAGATAATTATTTTATACTTTTTCCTTCAATTTGTATATAAAATCAGGATTCAAAACGTGTATTAAAATGTATTCGGGAAAACCCATTTATTAGTGCATATATTAGAATAAAATGGTGTTGGTGTCCTCTCAACTTGTGATTAGAGGAGGTCACAAGGGTTATCTCGCCCTCGCCAACAGCCTTTAGAAATGAAAACGTTTTCAGTATATCTGGTATACAGGATTCTGTTCTAGTTTGAGTTGAGTATTCTCAGTGACGAAATGTGTGACCCTGTGCCGGTATATTAAGAACGGAGGGAGGATTTGTACCTACTATTTTTAAACAAAGGTACGAATATTCGAGCTTAATTTTTAATCTATAAATTTATGTCGCAATTTGTTTGTCATATTATGAAATAAAAATTTAAAAAAATCACAAAAGTGCCATCTATTGAATACGAGATATTATGGATAAGTTTTATTACATGCTAGAAGGGGTGTATTCAGTGGAATTGTCTAAATACCTAGGAACAGCTTTCAGGGTAGTTGTTAGTTTTTGGGTTCAATCAATAAATGGAAGAATCCACTTAAAACCAGCTGTCATTTTTGGAAAAAAAATATTTAGATAGGTTAATTGGGGGGGGGTCAGATAGGCTAGGCGGTAGCGTGTCACCCTGCTAACCAAGTGGACCCGGGTTCGAATCCGACTCGAGACATCCGGCTAAAATCTGACCTCCGGGGTAGGGACAAATTTAAAAATAATAAATAGTATCGTAAATGGCTTATGGCTAGAAAGGCCGAAAAGCCAAAAAAAAAAAAGATAGGTTAATTAAACTAATTATTAACAGGTGGTCGAATAAAAATGAATTGTGTGATTGAATCAAAATAAAACAAGTGGCTGATTAAATAACAAACAAACAAATTACCGAGCGAACCTCCAGGTTCTTTATTTTTAACCGACTTCAAAAAAGGAGGAGGTTCTCAATTCAACTGAATTTTTTTTTGTCTATGTTACCTGATTTCTTCGCTAATTGTGAACCGATTTTGATGATTTTTTTGCATTGGTTTCAGCATAGCTTCTGATTGGTGCCATATAAATTTCATTGGTATTGGACCTTTTTTGTTATGTTTGTTCAGGCATAACTTCTTTGTTTATAAACCGATTTTAATGATTATTTCTGCGTTTGGATCAGTATAGCTCCAAGGCAGTTAAGGTACCTAACTATTTATTTTCTTGAAGCAATTTGAACCGCGAGGTAGCGGTTAATCTGGATTGATTTTTGGGTTGAATCAACAAATAGAATCCACTTAGGAGCGCTGAATCCAAATCTGAGGTCTCCCACCAAAATTTCGTGACCCAACATTATAGAAAATGCAAAAAAAAAAGGTAAAAATTTCAATTTTTTGGCTGGCTCTCGCTTTAAACTCGAAAACTATAAACTTTTCGTAAATAACCTTCTTATTCAAAATAAAATTTCATAAGATTTCCTATAATTTGTATTATTTAAGTTTTTTCTCCGACCAACAGTCCAGGCTAAAGCGCTAGATGAAAATTGGCGTATTTTTTCTGTTTTCGGAAATCTCAAAAACTCGCACTTTTTTCGATATTTTCCCATTTTGACCATGAAAGAGCATATTTTCGACAAAGAGCCCTCTATAGAATTTTAAACTAGATTAAATTTGCTACAAACAAAGTTTCATTTTAATTGGATAATGCTAATCCGTGCCTCAATGAGGTTGAAATTTTTAAAAACTGCAATTTTTTGCAAAGAATCGCAGTTTTCCCTACATAAATGAAAAACCACTCATCCTAGAAACTTGATTCCTATCGCATTCTCTAGGAAATTTTATTTACTTGAACTTTTACTTGGACCACTTTTTTTTTAGATTTATACATAGATATCGATCATTTTCCATGACACTTTTGAGGATCCGGATCAAATCCTGTCATTAAAAATGTTAAATATCTATAAATCTAAGAGTTTTAACTAAAAAGTGTTCCAAGTAAACGTTCAATTAAATAAAATTCCCTAGAGAATGCGATAGAAATCAAGTTTCTAGGATGAGTGGTTTTCATTTTTTGTATGAAAAACTGCTGTCTTTTGAAAAAATTCAAGTTTTTCAAAACTTCAACCTTATTGTGGCAGAAGTTACCATTATCCAATTAAGAACAAACTTTGCTACAATTGTAGTAAATTTAATCTAGTTTAGAAATGTATAGAGGGGTCTTTGTCGAAAGCGTGCTCCTTCATGGTCAAAATTGGAAAACATCGAAGGAAGTTCGAATTCTTGGGATTTGCGGAAATTGAAAAAATTCTCCAATTTTCAACTTGAGCTAGAGTTGGTCTGAGAAAAAAACCTTAATGATGAAATTTGTCGGAAATTTTGTGAACTTTAATTTTGATAAGAAAGGTTATTTTCTTCGATTGCCATACCCGAAACGGGTGTCGGCTCCTCTCCACATATATCTGTGCTGAGTGTGTTTAGTTGTTTTACACAGATATAAGGGACCTACTTTTTAACGCCGGTTCCGAACGGCTAATTTGGAGAGGTTACTTGGCAATTATACTCCTGGTAGGTTGCCATTACTTTCCAAAGGGAGGCGACTGCAAATATCTATCTGCCGAGACTCGGTCTCGAACCAGCGATCTTCGAGTCAGCGACCCAACACTCTATCCACTGACCCACAGACGCCTCTAAAGGTTATTTAGGAGGAGTTAATAGTTTTTGAGTTATACGCAAATAACCGCCAAAAATGAGATTTTTTTACCTTTTTTTTGGCATTTTTGACAATGTTTCGTCACGAAATTTTGTTAGCAAACCTCAGAATCGGATTCTTCACCCCACTCAAAAACACATAGGATCAAGAAATCAAAACTACCCCAAGACTTTCCCTCTAGGGGCCATTTAGAGAACAATTTAACTGGACTAAAAAGGTACTTCAAGAAATTAAAAAAGAACATAAATCTTGATTAAACATATGAAATATATTTAATTACGGTTAGTTTGCCATAAGAAACGGTTTACCGTTGCCGTTACTCATCCTATGAGCCCTGCCCTTGGGAGGGGGGGGGGGGGGTTCTGAACCCCAAAAACTTTTCCAGTGAATGTTTAAAATTGCAATCAGACAAAAAAAAACACGGAAAGTTAAATTTAAAAATGTCACTTGATTAGTATTTTATAAGAATTATCTTCTTAGAAAGCAACATAGATCCCTCTCTTCACAATATTCTGGTATTGCCTTTTGAAGTATGTATTGTTAAGAATGAAATTCAGGAAAAGTAGGATTGGAAGTCTAGTATCGATAATATCGTGATGAAAATAATAATAAAGTCAATAAAGTATTTATTAATTAAAAACCTATCAAAGTATTACATTTTTAAGTATTATTTTTAATTTACCATACAAGTCGTGGGGTTTTACAAAATTTTTCTCACACAAATTTAAAAAGTGATTAAAATAAAAAAAAATAAAAAAATACATTGTTGTAAATATGAATGAACATGGCAAGTGAGTGTTGCTCGATAAGCAAATTTTGTAAAAATAATAAATATATAAATTTTAATTTGAAAATAAAAACATTTTGTTCAAAAAAAAAAAAAAAAAAAAAAAAAAATACTAATATGGTCAAGTATAAAGAGCATGAGATAGAGAGTAAGGCTGCGTATCGACAAAAATGCCATCTGGTGATCGTGACCAGGTAATCAAAATTATTCATTCTTTTTTTTTATGGCCAAAGAATGATTTAATGTAAGTAAATTATATTTTAATAAAGTATTATCTCGAAAAAAAATATATTCTTGGTTATTGATTATCGATCATTTGTAAATATGTATACTCCATAAATGTTTTCATGATCGGTCATAGTCACTAGAGGCGCTAAAACTCGCATACTCCATTTTTAAATAATCTCTTATGGGAGCCATCCCTTCTATCTCATCCTCTTTGATCAAGTATTGTAATCGTGCATGAAAGAATTGGCTTATACCATAGAGTAATAATAGAGTGGAAGGCTACCGTATATCGAAAAAGCGCACTCTAGCGACTGCAGGGCGAAAACTCAGTTCTTAAGAGCTATCCAAAGATCATAGAACATTCAAAGCCTTTGTCATAGATAAAAGATACATACCCTTTAACAAATTTGTTCCGAATAGAGCGGTTTCCGCCATTTTATTGCCCAATGCTTTCTCCCTCGTCTCGCCAGAGAGCTCTGTAACTCATATACGCTAAAATATATTGTCTCCTTATGAAGCCTTCCAATCTATATTACTCTATTGGCTTATATTTACAGAGGATTAACCTCAAATCTTAATAATAAAATGTATTATTTTAATACTATATTGTAAAATATTAAATTGAAAAAATAAATTTTACAATAGAATTTATATTATTAATTTTTTTTTCTTTATTAGAAACTATACTAGTACATAATACAATCCATGAAATACAAGTAATGTGTCTTAAATAATACAATTAAACACAAAATATCATTACAACAAAGAACATTAAACAATAAAACAGTATTTTGTGAGACGTATCTTGAAATTTTACTTACTGACGATTAAATACAACAGTCGAAAATACAATATGACTACAGCCAACAATACAAAATGACTACAGCCAACAATACAATATGACTACAGCCAAAAATACAATATGACTAAAGCTAACAATACAATATGACTAAAGCTAACAATACAATATGACAACAGTCAACAATACAATATGACTAAAGCTAACAATACAATATGACTACATCCAAAAATACAATATGACTACAGCCAACAATACAATATGACTACAGCCAAAAATACAATATGACAACAGCCAACAATACAATATGTGTACAATACAATATAGTATGACTAAAGCTAACAATACAAAAAAAAATGATCGACCTGAAAACCCGAAATTCGATATCTTTTAAACCGGTGATCAAAAAAATTTCAAAATTTACCTGCAAGAGTTTTTTGATGGGTACTAAACAATGTCAAAAAATAAAAGAAATCAAAAATTAAAATTTTTAAAACCTTGCGATTTGGCGTGGAATGCCCCATATATAAGTGAAGTCGTAATTTTGATAGAGATACCGCAACAGGATCGTCTACTCTGTCACGGTAATCTCTTTGAAATCACTAATTCCAACAATCTTAAACTCATGGATTCTTGTGACATTCTTGTGATCTCACTTGGAACTTTATTTTATACTCGGACAAACACGTATAAAATAAAGTTTTACATTTTGTATTCATCTTGCAAATATCTATCTTAAGGTCCCTCCTAACACGACTGCCCTACCCGACCAAACAGTGGTCGCCGACAACCAAAACAAGTGTTTGTGACGTGAAATTGCATTAAAATGGCTCTGAATCTATCGGTTAATCAAAAAATAGGTATAGCTTTGTGGGCAGTTATAGAATTCAGATGAAGAACATAGAAAGAAGATAAAAGTGTGGTCTAAGACGTGGTTGTAGAAGAGGAAGTGTTTCACGTATAATGCAACTTGTGAAGAAGTTAGTCCCAGATGATTACCGAAATTTTATGAGGATGGATGAAGATTGTTTTATGGAGCTTCTTGGTATGGTCAGACCTATCATTGGAAAGAAAAATACAGTCCTCCTCTATTTGCGTAATTTTTATCTTCAACATCCCATAAACAGCGGCACTCCTTCCAACATTCAAGAACTTCTTTTTCCGCATCCATGTTTAATGAAAATAATGGGGGTTAGGGCGGTTGGATGGTTCTTCCGACAAGACCACAGTTTTCATGATGCGACAAGCCTACAAACGATCCAACTGTCGGACGAACCGCTGTCGGATCCGACGATTGGGTGGTCGTGTCAGAACGTGTGTAGGGCCCTTTATTGAAATTCTCCCCAGTTCTCAAATCATAACAGACTCCCTCCTACATTTGTTTATTATTTTAAAGATCACAATTAGTGAATTATGAGAGATCGATAGTTTCCTTTACAGTGAGGGAATTAAGAGTATTTAAAAATGCGTTATTAATTAATACTAGTGAGTGTATCTATTACATTTCAAAATAATTCTCAAGCATACATTTTGTTTTAATTGTAATTCATTGATCAGAAAATCAGGAGGAGTATTTAAAATTGTTGAACAAAAAGTGAAGTAAAATAGGCTATTTATACAAAAACAATAATTTTGAATTGAAAGATTGGAACGTCCTTAACGAAGAAGCCAATATTTGGGTATGCATTCCAGAAAAAATACAAACATTGATATGGACAGACCAATGAATAGAATAATGAAACCAATTTGGAGATCGTCCATAGTGAAAACTCTAACTCGAGGTTCTTCTGTTTCTCGAAATAAAATTTTAATCAATTTTTTCCATTGACCCATGTGTTCGACCCACTGGCCGATTCCGCTCTCGAAATAAGACGACAACAATTGATGCAAATGTTGTTTGAATGGGAAATCTAAAAAATAAATTGGATACGTGCAAATTTTCTCCTCCACAATGTGTAATTTTTTTGCAAAAGTTGGAATTTTATTAATCATCATACGGGCGGATTCACACGACGTTATTAGTGCCATATCTGGATTGTTAAAAACGTCATTTAAGGTTCGAATGGGCTCAAAATTCATTTCTCTACCTTTCAAGTCAATAATTAACTGTTTTTTCATTTGGGCTAATGATTTATCAAACTTTGCTTCTTTACTAAGACCGAAAATCATAAGGCATGAATAAGGATATGTACAGACGATAGATAAATTTCGATCTTTGATTTGTTTAATTTCACTGATAGATGGGTATACTAGTGGTACTTGCATATTCTTATAAAGATTGCTCTGGAACCCAGTGATGATCACAATTGACATTAGCATCAACAGTCCGGCTATAAGCATGCGCGAATTGCTATTCACCGAACGTAACCAGAAAATCGGCTCTGTAATGATAAGACTGTACATTCGATACAATGATAGAGAGAGAGAAATTTGTTTATTGAGGACAAACCAACACAATCCGGAGAAGAACCACGTGATAGTCAACAATAGCCACACTTTCCAGTGAAAACACCAAATTATGGCCTCCCATTTCGGTCGATCCTTTCCTTTTTGAACCACAAAACACATTGTCATTGTATTATAAGCATCTGTGTGCCAACCTAAATTTTCTGGTTCTTCGAATACAGTAATATACCATTGTGACCTATTTGTGTAATTTCTTTTAACCATATTCCATCTGTCATACAAAATCGTCTTAAAATTTTCTAGTGCACAATCCCCTTGTGACTTACTTAAATATGCATCTATCGTCGAATAAAATGCAACTACAGTGTTTTCTAAATTCGGCTTTTTGTTAAAATACGCCCCTTTGAGCGTTTTGATTTTTTCACCAGACTTTTCAGACCATGGAGCCCGAGTCCAAATTTCGTATTCATTGGAACAATTCTTTGAGAATTCAAAGAAAAAGATCGCTTGAAAATAATTATTCCAGAATTGCCATTTTTCAACATTATTTAAATATTCCTCTGTTAAACAAGTAGAATTGTCGTCTCGTAAATCGATATAAAAGATAACTTTATTCATTGTGGATGGATATACCATACCGTAATCTATTTGTGGATATAGAATGTTCATTTGTCTTTCTCCTATTCCGTCATACTCATATTCGCAGTCAACACCTGAAATAATCATTGGCCAATTTTCACTAAACGCTTTAAACACTTGTTTAAAATGTGAACTTAGCCTCTCATCTGCATCAGCTCCCACATATATCTCTTTATCCGGATAGAAATGCTTCTTCGCAATATTCACGAGTAGATCAAAGTTCTTTTCCCTTTCCACAAGGATGCCTTCATTTTCATTTATATTAAATATCATTAAAATTAACACGACGTATACATACATGATTAGTATTCTAGAGAGCATGTGGTCTTCCTTACTCTTTAAAAAACAGAATAAAAGCAATCTTTGAAAACTCACCAACAAACTCGGTCTTTTATACCAAAAATTATTTACGTATATTGATAATTACAATAAGAATTTCTTTTTGTTTTATTTATTTAGTTTCGATATGCGCCTATGTTAATATTTGTAAACCAATTATTAGTAGAGAAACGGGTCAGAATACCTAGTGATATTCTTTGTAAATATCTTTTTAACATATAATTATCTATAATTTTTATTTCGACATCCCGTTGCTACGCATTAACTTATACCCTACCACATGTCCAAGTTTGACTGGGGATTTCCAGTTATGGCTTGCAATACGGCCCCAATTACACTGAAGAAAAAAACGATATATTTATTGTTAAGAAATTTTATTTGATATGAATAGATGGTGAAGTTAATTATGGCGAAATTGATCACTGTTCGATACGAATAAATGATATACTCTCATATTTTTTGAGTAACTCTAGATATATTAATAGTTAAGATGCCGCTATTCGAACCAAGCACCAATAAATAAATTATTTGTTTGAGTGGAATAGTTAAATTTAATAGTTGGTTATTTAAATACATACATAGTCAAGGGTGTAATTATTTACTGGAAAAGCTGGATTTTTACTTTCCTGTTTAGGACTCGAGAGTAGAGTTGTTTTTTCAGGAAATAGGCACACTTCCAAGTGGTTTGGATTTTTGAGTTTATTTCCGATTGGATATTATTATCAGTAGATACTAAAGATCCCAAGTATCTGAACTCCGAGACCCTCTCAAACGTGCGATTTCCCAGGGTTATTTGTGACTCTTGAAATCCTAGACACGTGCAAATATTTTGTATTTTCGACGTTGACCCGAAGACCTGCCTTTTTTTGGTTTATATTCAAGGGCCCTAAATAATTCTTCCACATTAATTTATTTGAACGGAACAAGTACTTTTACATGTTATCAGTATACATATACCATAAATATTAAATTACAAATCAGACTACAAATAACAGTAAAATCTATCTACCCAGCATCAGTTTCTTAACACTAACAAGAGAACAATTGTTAACGTCAACGCCAATGAACACCACATTATATATGCTCATCATTCGGTTTAGGGGTGAAGCCTTGATGTAGTTTGATCTCGGGCAATCAATGTAAAACATGTCTTGCGATCTCAAACTACAACATGGAACATTTATTTTTAGCTGTGATAGCTATCAATCTGGCTATTTAATAAAGGCTACATTCAAATAATGACGCCTGCTATCAAGGTCAGGAAGGTTAAATTGATTTTGTAAAAAGACATTTGAAGAGGAATCATTTTGGATGAACAGTTTAAAGGACAGCCTGCGAAGAAATTTATTTTGTAGAGATTGGAGAAGTTTTCTATTCTGCTGAGTAAAACGGACTCCATACTTCGGTGGCATACTCAACAATTGGACGAACTAAGAATTTGTAAAGATGGATGAAGCATTTGACATTTCTAAATTCGTAAGAATTGCGAGTAATGAAACCGAATGTTCTCAAAAATCGTCTGTAGATGTCATGGATATGATCCTTGAAACACAGCTTATCAAAGAGAACACCAAGGTCACGTATACTCTTAGTTCGGACAAGTTGTCGACCAAGAAGAGAGTAGGAATGCATAATAGGATTTATTTTACGAGAGAATGAGATTGTGAAACATTTAGAAAGATTCAACTGCAGTTGGTTAGTACAGCACCATGCCTGGAGTTTGTCTACAGTTGTCTATAATCTCTCACAGCCTGCATGAGAAGAAACTTCAAGATAAATCTTTAAATCACAACATTGGAATAATCATGTCCTATTATATCTATATCATCGACATATGCTATTACCAATGATGTTCATCTTGGGGTTAATATCTATTGACTAGGTTTAACATTTAGAATCTTATCTAGCGCGATGTTGAATTATAATGCCGATCCCTGTTTAAGACCAGTGTTTATCTCATAACATTCGCTTAAAGCGCCGTCAATCTTTATCCTACTTCTTGAGCCATTCGTGCAAATTTTAACCAGAGTTTATTGGGGATTTCGAATTCAGCTGAGTCCTTTTAATGCTATAATAGGCTTACTGAAAGTCTATGAATATATGGTGAAGGTCTTCACTAAACTCCCAGCATTTTTCCATTAGATGACGCAATGTAAATATTTGAATTATCGTGGATCTGTTTTTGCGAAAACCACATTGATAATCTCCTATTATTTCTTCAACAAAAAATTTGTTCTAGTGCGGAGTTAAAAGTTTTCACTCACACAACAGTCCTATAGTATTTTTGACTTTTTGTTGTTTAAAATTTCGATCATTAGCCTATAAAAGACTTTTCAAATCTCAAAATTAAGTATTGTTGATTTGTTGTTGTTTAGGTGCCTGTACAACGAGTGACCAAATACCCGTTGCTTCTCTCGAGGCTCTACAAAGTGACACCCGTACATCACGAGGCTCGGGAACTACTGAGGGAGGCGCAACATCAGATAGAACTACACCTCGAGCACATGAACTCGGTAAGCAAACACACATATACCAATAGGTATACTCATACTCACATACACTAGGCAGATATACCCTTTACCCCCCCCCACCCAAAAAAAAAAATCTTTGAGTCTAATCTATCCACATAAATTCAGGGGGAAAGTGGAACTTTAATTTTAAAAACCACTAATGAAAAATAAAATTTATTAAATAATGAATGCAAAGATTTTTTTTTTTTGAAAAAAGATGGAAATTATTTCAAAAATCAACCCAGACTTATAGTATTAATAAATGAATTTACTTTAAGGACATAGATTAAGTTTAAGTCTTAAAGACGGTTAGCCAAACCTTTAAGTTTATGTCTTAAAGGTTTGGCCTTTAACGCTTGGGTTCGATTCCTAAGGGGACAAACCTCTCTGATATGCAATGTATAAATATTTTCTCTAAAATCTATGATTGGTCCTTAAAAGTTAAATTCATTTATTAAAATTTATTAAAATTAGTAAATTTAAATGATTATTTTAAGACACACTATAAAGCCCAGGGGGGACGCCCCTTGTTCAGCATGTGGCAGTCCATAAATTAAGTCACACTGTAAGGAGGGGGTAATCTCAGATTTGTGACAAAATGTGACAGGTGGGCCCGGGGATCTTAAAAAATGTTACAGTCAAATTAAAAAAATTTCAAATATAAATAATAAAATCATCGAAAGAGTGGATAAGTTCAAGTATCTGGGAAGCACCCTGAACGACCAGTGGGAACCTGATAAGAAGATACGCACCCGTATAGAAATGGCAAGAGCAATCTTCTCAAAAATGAAACACCTCTTATGTTGCGAGGATCTCTCCCTGGATACAAAAATTTGAACAGTAGAGTCCTATGTGTTCCATGTTTTAATGTATGGAATGGAAGCCTGGACATTGACCAAGGTATTAAGAGAAAAAAAATGAAAGCATTTTAGATGTGGACCTACCGGCGGTTATTGAAAATATCTTAGGTGGACCACGTGACCAACGATGAACTTTTACGTCGCGTTGATAAAAATAGAAGAACTGCTTCTTAACATAAAAAAAAAACTAGAATACTTTGGTCATGTAATGAGGCATCCAGAAAAATATAAAATTCTACATCTGGCAATGCAGGGGAAGATTTACGGCAAACGAGGACCAGAACTTCGGAAACCTGCGAAATTGGTTTGCCCTTTCCTCGCTGGAATTGTTCAAGAAGGGCAGTAAATAAGGCTTCGATCGCTATGATAACCAACGTCCGGACCGGGCATGGCATGTGAAGAAGAAGAAGAAATAATAAATATAAATGTGATAGTTTGACGTCACAATACAGGAGGGCTCAATGAAAATGTTACACAAGGAGGGGTCTAAAAATCTTGAAATTCGTGTAACGTAATTTATGGACGGCCCCCCAAGATGCCCCCTCAAGGCTCGACTCGTATTTCCCCACTATTGGGTCATTTCATATGATATGAATTATTTATTCTAAGATTCTTCCAAAGCTTAATAATTTATATAGAATCTATATTTTATAAAATAAAGCGTTTTTATTTACATAAAATAAATAAATAGAGTAATTTTAATCAATTATCATTATTTATTTGATATTTACCAAGTATTGTTATTATTATTATTTTTTTTTTATCAATAACATAACTCTATTTATTTATTTTATGTAAATAAAAACCCGTCATCCAGGAAATTATAGAGGACATGCCGTAATACCCTTAATTGGAAGAATTTACTCAAAGGTCCTCACATAAATACGAGCCCAGTCCCATCTCAATTGGCCCACCAATATTTTTTCTTTTTAAATAAAATTATGTTAATTCACGGTAAATTTAATTTAAATATTTATTTTTATTATCATTTGGAACAACATTTTAAACAATTTAAAACATTTTATTGTAACATTTAACTTAAATTTATTTTTTAATTGTTAAAAACAAGGAAAACATACAAAATAAACCTTTACCACTGTGGGACGTCGCCTTTATTTTTAATTACGGCTTGAATTCTTTTGGGCAACGTACTTTTGACACTCATCTTGATTGAAAGTATCCCAAATATTTTGAAGTTTGTGTTTTAATTCGACTACGTTTCTAGCTAGGTTGTATTTGTAATAGCTTTTTCATTGTGTGCCAAAGAGTTTCTATTGGTGACAAGTCGGGACTGTTTGCCACCGACTCCAAAAGTGGAACATTATGATCAGAAAGCCATTTTAAAGATTTTTTTGATGTATGGCAGGCCGCCCCGTCTTGTTGGAACACAAAATTATTATTATTCTGCAATGCATCTGCCATTGTTGGAAGTAAAGATTTTTTTTAATCTTTAAATATTTATTGGTGTTTACAATTCCATCAATGAAGTGAAGTTTTCCAGCACCTCTAGCAGACATTGAACCCCATACCATAACTGAAGCAGTAAATTTTACTTCTTTTTTTTAACAATCTGAATTGAAAGCTTCATTTTCTGACGAATAACTCTGCTTCGATTGTCTCCAACACAAACTTCAAAACGAGACTCATCACTCCAATGGACACTACTCGTCCAATTAATGTGACTTTTAGCTCATTTAAGTCGGTTTTTCTTTCGTTTTAATGTCAAGAGTGGCTTTTTATATCGCCTAAAAAAAATTAGTAAAATTACAAAAAAAAAAAAAATTGGATTAAGTTGCAATAAAATTACCTTGTAAGTTTTAAAACCTAACTTAAGGGCTTCTCTATGGCACGTGGATCTTGAAACACTTTGCCCCACAGCATCGCTCCAAAGAACAGATAATTCACCATAGTTATAACGCCAGTTTTTTCTAATAATCTTCTTCAATACCCGTCTATCAGCATCTGATATTTTGGATTTCGACGCATACCGAGGTTTTGTAGCTATTGTACCCGTTGTTTGATAAACTCTAATAATATTTCTGACAGTAATCTTTGATAAATTAACTAGATCGCCAATTTCCTCGTTTGATTTTTCCCTTTTTAAATAAATTGATAATAATTGAGCGAATTTTTTCATCAACAACCTTTCCACGAGTCATTTTTACTAATAATAAACAAAACAAACTTTCTTTTGTTGGAAAAAGGCAAAGCCTACTGGATTATTTCACATATTCAAAGATTCTTAAAAAAAAAAAAAAAAAAAAAATCGTGAAAAGCAAAGAACTATTTTTTATATAAAAATATGTTTTTAATACACATTCTGAGGAATAGAGACAAAGTAGTCAACTTTAAAGTAGACACTGAGAACAATGTCCGATACTATAGCGACCTAATAAGCAAACTAATAAGCTGAATTGTATATGTTCATAAAAATAAGTTGGTTGTTTCCTGAGTGTGATTTTTTGGGAGCGGTGTAGTGTGTTGACTTTTCCTGAGGTTTTGCTCTCTACTGTTTGATGGAAACTGTATAATTATAGTACCTTTGTTGAAAATTATTAATGTTGTATATCTTGTTTTGTATGAATTTTTTGATTTTGAAGACTGGGGTTTTAATTTAATTGTGTTGGCAGCTGGTATAACGTCATACACTATTTTTATTTTTATATTAAAAATAGAAAAGTTTTATATAGAATGAAATTGAATTGATCAAAGAGTGAAAAATTATAATTTGTCCTAAAATTTGATACGGGAGAATATTGTGAATGTAAATAATTGAATGTTACAATTGTATTTTAAAAAAAAAAAAATTTTGTGCTATAATAAAAACAAGTGTGTGATTGGTAATCAAGGTGAGAGAGCATTTCAAATAATGAACCTAATTTTAAATAATATGACAAAGAAAAAGAAAAAATGTCTTTATATATTTTTTCGATTTTATAGAATTGCATTTGTTACTCTCATCTATAACAACAGATGTTGGAATTTTGCTGAATTGCAAAGAAAATGTAAAAATAAAAATAATATTACCAATGTACTATTGAAAACTGAGGGTGAGTGGACTGATCTTTATATATATTTGTTTCTTGATTGTATTTGCAATTGTAAAGTTTATGTATTTGTACTTTTTAGACTGATGATGGCTTGAGAGTGTCGGCCGAAACTGTCTCCCAGTTTAAAAATAAAAAGATTGATAAGGACATAAAAGATTTTGTTTTTTTAAGTCTTTTCTCCTTACGAGAACATTCTAACTGTTCTCACGGTTTTAATTGCCTCATTTAAGAACAAATATTGAATGTTTTTAATAATTGAAAAATAATTTTAAGTTAAATGTTACAATAAAATGTTTTAAATTGTTTAAAATGTTGTTCCAAATGATAATAAAAATAAATATTTAAATTAAATTTACCGTGAATTTTATTTAAAAAGAAAAAATATTCGTGGGCCAATTGAGATGGGACGGGGCTCGTATATATTAGAAAAAGAAATTAAGGATAAACAACCAGAAGAATAAACTGGAAGGTTCACAAAAGATGATATATGTTATATACCCTAAAATTTATATTGCAAAAAAGACTTCAAAGAAATCAGGAAACACATATTGCTTTTATCAAGGGGTGAACCGCGACCTAATATTGTGTACACCTCTACTTCCACTTCCACTTTCATTTCCAAGTAGAAGACAATAGATGAAGGGGCATTATCTAATGAATTCCAAATATGTATAATTCCAAAAACGTGTACA
>JALMQS010000073.1:7939486-8102184 GCA_024734495.1 Forficula auricularia | reverse complement strand
AATATACACAAGGGGAAAAGTACAAATAGTCTTACTAGACGCAAAGGTTGAATTTAATTTGATTTTTATTTAATCTAGTTATTTCAAATATGTAGAAGCTATAGAATCAATTTTCTAGGAGTGGGTTTGCAAATGCCTTTTGAGAGATCCTTTTTGCGAAAAACCCTTATCGCAGTGATCACAGACGAAAGGCTTTTCGCCTGTATGAATAAGTAAATGCTTTTTGAGAGATCCTTTTTCTGAAAAACCCTTCTCGCAGTGATCACAGACGAAAGGCTTTTCGCCTGTATGAATAAGTAAATGCTTTTTGAGAGATCCTTTTTCTGAAAAACCCTTCTCGCAGTGATCACAGACGAAAGGCTTTTCGCCTGTATGAATAAGTAAATGGCTTTTGAGATTACTCTTTCGTGAGAAACCCTTATTGCAGTGATCACAGACGAAAGGCTTTTCGCCTGTATGAATAAGTAAATGATTTTTGAGAGATCCTTTTTCTGAAAAACCCTTCTCACAGTGATCACAGACGAAAGGCTTTTCGCCTGTATGAATAAGTAAATGGCTGTTGAGATTACTCTTATCTGAGAAACCCTTATTGCAGTGATCACAGACGAAAGGCTTTTCGCCTGTATGAATAACTAAATGCCTTTTCAGGACTTTCTTCAGTGAGAAACCCTTCTCGCATTGACCACAGACGAAAGGCTTTTGGCCGGTATGAATAAGTAAATGCCTTTTGAGATTCACTTTTTAGTGAGAATCCCTTCTCGCAGTGATCACAGACGAAAGGCTTTTCGCCTGTATGAATAAGTAAATGGCTCTTGAGTTGACTCTTATATGAGAAACCTTTCTCGCAGTGATCACAGACGAAAGGCTTTTCGCCTGTATGAATAAATAAATGCCTTTTGAGATCACCTTTTTGCGAGAAACCCTTCTCGCATTGATCACAAACGAAAGGCTTGTCGCCTGTATGAATAAGTAAATGCCTTTTGAAAATACTCTTATGTGAGAAACCCTTCTGGCATTGATCACAGACGAAAGGCTTTTGGCCAGTATGCTTGTTATTAGAAATAGTTCCCAAACATTGATTAGTTTCTTTTGATTTCATTTTTTGTTTATCGGTAGGGGAGGGTAAAGACAGTTTGCCGGTATTATATGGATTATGAAAGGTCACTTTAGAAGCCTTGTCGCTCTGAGGAATCATGGCAATAAGGGGTTCCGATTTGGTTTCAGCGCCGTACTTCTGATGGGTTAGATGATTTGCGAAGAGTACTTCTTCTGAATGGCCTTCCTGTATATGGCTTTCGAATTCAGACAAAGATAGAAATCCAGACCAACATTCTTCACAGAAATAATCTTCAGTTTCATTATTAGTTCGATTACTTGTATCTGGAAAAAAATAAATGTGTTAAAGAGATGAAATTCAATATAGAGCAGAAAAGTCTATTGTAGTTTTGTTATTTTTAATTGTGAAATCATTCAATTATATCGTTAGATAAGTAGTATATTGTATATTAGCCCGGTCAAATTAGACAAATCGGTAGAAAAAGATCCCAGAGTTTTGGAAATGGTCTTAAACGCTTCCTTTAGACTAGGGTTAATGTGTCTCAAAAGTCCCCGAGGATGTGGCTTGAGCTCTAGGAGAAGGGGGGGGGGTAAAAGTTCCCTTTTTCGATTTTTTCGCTTATAACTTGAAAACGGTCCACATTTTGTAAATAACCGTCCTATAGTCAATTAAAGAGGACATAATTTTGCGTCGATTTAAACAAACTTTGTAGCAATTCGATTTTATTTTTAAACTAGATTAAATTTGCTACAATTCAAACAAAATTTCATCTTAGGCTAGGCCACACATGATGGATTTTCAGTCGAGCGGTAGTTTAGTTGATGCGACATAAATATATTAAGTTTAATGTAGGTGCATACACACCTGCAGATCAACTCGAATATTTAATCAAAAATGGATCGATGAGCACTTTTGAAAAAAAAATCGAGCAACTATCGTTCAACTCCGATAATATCAGAGCTGCATATTGAAGCGCACAGCATTCGACAGTTTAGTTGACCACTGAACGTTTGACTTGTACCTCTTTAGAGATTATATTATTTAATTAATGCCCAAATACAAAAGAAAGGAGTAAAAAGTTGACTCGATGTCGACACCGTGTGTGCATACAACACGATTCATCAACGATTAAACAGTTAAGTTGATTATAAATTGATAATGCATCACGATTTCAAACCAACCCAACTAAACTGTTGAGCCGACTGAAAATCGACCGTGTGTGCCTAGACTTAAATGGATAATGGTAACCCGGCCGCAATGGGGTTGTTTGTTTTGAAAAACTGCAATTTTTTGTAAAGAATCGCAGTTTTTCCTAATTTTTGTATTATTATTTTTTTAATTTAATTATTATATAGGGTGGGGCATAAAGATTTACCACATTTTGAAGAGATGTAAAAAATGAAAAAATTTAACTAGAAAAGAACTAAATATAATTTTGAAAAGAAAATAAATGAAATTTTTTAAAATGTATTTTAAACATTATCAAAGAAAAAGAGGGAGGAGGGTCAAAAAAAAATTATAGCCCTTTTGAGCAAACTCAACCAAATTTTGTATACATATTCTGTGGATCCCCAGAAGGCTAGAAATGCAAAAACTAACCAAATTTTGTAAACAGTTTGGTCGAAAAGGCTAGAATTTTCATTGTTGACCCTCCCTCCATTTTGGGTGGTTAGTTTTTGCATTTCTAGCCTTTTTGGGGCCCACAGAATATGTATGCAAAATTTGGTTGAGTTTGGTCGAAAGGGCTAGAATTTTCATCTTTGACACCAGCCCTTTTGTCTGATAATGTTTAAAATACATTAAAAAAAATTTATTTTATGTTCTTTTCAAAAATATATTCAGTTTCTTTTTTCATTTTTTTATACCTCATTAAAATGTGGTAGATGTTTATGCCCCCCTGTACTTTTTAAAATTAGTATTATTCAAGAGGGTTCAAGAGCCGCACAATACTGACTGAAGAGCCGCATGCATTTTTCTAAATAGCTTGATAGTGACTTAACCAATTTTGATGAAATTTAATATCCTAATTAAGTACCTTGGGGACCACAAAAAAGGTTAAATAAAGTTTTTAGTAAAATTATATTTTAAAGTACTTTACTCTAGAGTAAGAGAGTACTTTTTTAATTTTTTAAATTCTTTAAAATTTATTCATTTGAAAGTTTTAATATAGCTCATTTAGCCTTGCTTAAGTAAGAATGGTTAGGCTTCTCTCTGTGAAATGCTAAAAATTTGGGAGAAATTTTTATAAGTAACCATAGCAACTGCGTTGTTTTCTTATCCGTTACCATTGATGAAGACATAGAGAAATCGACTTTAAACCAAAAATAGCGACTGATTCTCATCTAGTACTTGGGGAATAATCATTCTATATTGGAATTTTGACGTTTCGGTTTTTATTAGTAACCATTGCTAAAGACATAGAGGAATCGAGTTAAAATCAAAAGTAGCGATTGATTCTCATCTGAAACTTGAGGAATAACCATTCTATATTGAATTTTTGACGTTTCGGTTTTTATTAGTAACCATTGCTAAAGACATAGAGGAATCGAGTTAAAATCAAAAGTAGCGATTGATTCTCATCTAATACTTGAGGAATAACAATTCTACATTCGAGCTTGAGTTGTTTGCCATAAAAAAATTTAGTCTTTTTGATTTTAAATCGATTCTTCCACATTTTCAGTAGAGGTTGCCATTAATAGTCAAAACATCAAAAATGGAATGCAATAAGGTTATTCCTCTAGTATTAGATAAGAATCGATAGTTATTTTTGATTTTAAGTCGATTCCTCCATGTCTTCAGCAATGGTTACCTATAATAACCGAAATGTCAAAAATCCAATGTAGAATGGTTATTCCTCGACTATTAAATGAGAATTATTTTTGAATTAATGTCAATATGAACTACAAATTGCAAGTGATATCTGATTAATAATAAAGGAACAAACATATTAATATTTCAAATGAATTTGGATAAAGTTTAACAACGATCCGTTGCAGTTTATTTATATGTATAATTACGTTGAATTTTTCCTTAATAGACAAGAACATCTTTCCCCAATATTACTACCATAAGTTTTACCCCAAATCTGAATTGTTGTTTTTTCAGTTTTTCTTGAATAACTCTAAAACGGCTTATCAAATAAAAAGATATATTTATAAGATAAATTAAAGCTCTTTAAATCACGCCTAAAATGATAACAAATTCAAACTTTCATCTTA
The DNA here is from genome assembly GCA_024734495.1 of Forficula auricularia. Classification (NCBI taxonomy): domain Eukaryota; kingdom Metazoa; phylum Arthropoda; class Insecta; order Dermaptera; family Forficulidae; genus Forficula; species Forficula auricularia. The sequence continues at coordinate 8,097,909 of JALMQS010000073.1, read as the reverse complement.
ATTGGATAATGGTAACCCGTGCAGCAAAATGAGGTTGAAGTTTGGAAAAACTGCAATTTTCGCAAAAAAATCGCAGTATTTCTTTCATAAAATGAAAACCATCACTCATCCTAGAAACTTTTATTTTATTAACTTTTTCTACTCAACTGTTTAATTTAAAACAATAATAGAAAATGAACAATGTTCAATAAAGATAACAATCAATTATTTAATAAATAAACAAAATCTTTTATTTATATTCCATGACATGTTGACATGAGAAAACTAACCTGTATAAATTGGGTATCTTTGATCCATGATTTCAATTTCAGCCATAATGGATATATTCTTTTCAAGATCAAACAAAAAATTAATAGATAATATTGAATAGAATAGTTTTTTAATTTAATAAAAATATATACTTGAATATTAGTATATTCGAAAAGAAAAGAAAAATTATGAGTGAAATGAATGTGTTTTTTCTTTACAAGAAATAATGCTAAATAGAATAATTCCGCCAGATATCAGGGCCAGTGTTGCCAACGATTGAATTTATAAATCCGCTAGTTCGGTCTCCAAAAAAGCTAAAAACCGCCTGATTTCCGATCCTATCGTCATCTAGCGGTAGACTCAAAAAGTGAACAATTGCTCCCACAAGAAATGCATTGAGAGTAATTTTTCTGTGATTTAAATTTACTTTTTACAATTTTTTTTACTAAATAAACTTTTTTAGCTTTAATAATATAAATAATAATAATAATACTCGATGATGAATAAAAATAATATGGTATTAAAAAAAAATATTAATAAATTAGAATACTGCAATTCAAAATATTTTTAATTACAAAAAAATATTACATTGTGCATATTATTAATTAATATTATTAAATATAGGATTCCAGCAATTTTCATAGCTGGAATTTATTTATATTTAACACAGTTTCATTAAAGTGTCGTGCAGCTTTTGCTATTTATTTTATTTAAAATATAAATATACAATAATATAAAAAAGAAAAAATATTTTCTTATTCAATGTTTTATAATTAAAAAAATCGAAATCTTTTAAAAAACAATCTTAAAAACGTTTACAATAATATATACAAGAAATAAACAGGTAGATATTCGGCCAGAAATGTTTGAAAAACCCAGATTTCCCGCTAGCTGCCAGATGGGATTTCCTCAAGCTAGATTTCTAGATGGAGTAAAAAATAGCGGGAATATCGCTAAATTGGCAACACTGGTCAGGGCAGTCGATTAAAAATGTCCCTCCCAATTTTGAATCCATGAAATATTAATTAAATACTCAGTCGCCTCGCAAGTGAAGAGTTTTGTTTTCCAATAAAGTTCAATTCTCATGGTATTCAGGACCAGCCCCCAGGAAAGGGTGCGTAGTTACCCCTGGGCCCTGCACTAGAACTGTTAAATAAATTTTTGTACTTCTACAATTTATTACTTATCTTTTTCTTATACACTCAACAGCAAAAATAACCGGAAAGTTGATATTTTTTTTCTTTTTTGATAAAATGATTTAAAATAAATTTTCTCATTAAATAACCGAACCAAAATATATTGAATAATAATAGATATAATTTAAAATGTTAACACTTTCGATTAATTCATGGAAACTTAATATTATAGTACCTGGAGCCACCGAGCGATGCACGGTAATAAAAAATTACATATAGGGTACCCTTGTAGTTATTGTTGAATAGGTTTTAGATCAGTAGGGCCCACGACCCACAAGGAGGCAATTTTATTGTTAAAGGGGGAAATTCAAAAATGGGCTAATCCAGATAAATATAACAATATATAAAATTATTAAATATGTGCTAATAAATAAATAATAGTCATTTTGACCGATAATATCTCAAAATTCTGACATGTTATAAAAAATCGGGAAATTGCATGATAATCAGCCTACACTGAAAAAACAATTTCTTTATAATAAATATATTGATAGAGTTGATCATTTTTAATGAGCTCCTATTTATTTCAAAGATATTTTATTAATAATCAATATATTTATATCGAAATAATTTCAAATATGACCAAATTTTTAGGTAGTTTTTAAGGAATTTGGTGTTGGTACTTGGTAAAACATTTTTTAAATTATTAGATAAAAATACTTGGTAGGTTTCACATTGAGATATAAAAATAAATTCGTTTTATTTTTATATCTTAATGTGAAACCTACCAAGTATTTTTTATTCAATAATTTAAATTTTTAGGCATTTAATCAAAATATATTATATACTTGATCGATCAATTTTATTCAATTAGATATTTCTAAATATTAAATTAATGTCTTGTAGTTCTTCTAATGAAACCTCTTCTTGTATCTAAACGAATGTCTTGTTATCATAAAATGACTTAGGTTTTTTCAAATAGTGACATCTTAATAATTAAGATATTTAAAAAAAACTTAACAAAAATTTTGTTTACATTATTAATTGTTTTTTTAATTTTAAAACCCGCTATAAGATTATTAGAAATATTAATATATATTAAAATTAGATTACCTGGTCAATTAAATTAAATATAATTTTTTTTTTTTTTTTTTTTTTGGCTTTTCGGCCTTTCTAGCCATAAGCCTAATTACGATACTAGTTATATATTTTTTAAAATTTGTCTCTACCCCCGGGGGTCAGATTTTAGCTGGATGCCTCGAGTCGGATTCGAACCCGGGTCCCCTGGTTAGCTCGCTGTCACGCTACCGCCTAGCCTATCTGACCCCCCAAATTAAATATAATAATTCAAATTTTTATCTAATTAATTCAACCAATTGAATAATTAAAATAAATATTTATATAATTCATTTAATTGAATATATGGTAGATTCTACATCAAATGAATATACTCATTTTCTAGTCATAAATACATACCTATATTTATTATAAATAAAAAATATTCGAGTTTAGGTATATCATTTCTTGTCATAATTACGTATTATTTCATTTAAATACCCAACTATTAAATTAAACTATTCCACTATTTTACTCAAATAACAATATTTTCTAAATTTACTTATTGGCACTTGGTTCAAATAGCGGCATCTTAACTATTAATATATCAAGAGTTGCTCCGAAGATATAAGAATACTTAATATACGTATATCATTTATTCATATTGAACAGAGATTGATTTCGCCATAATTAACTTCACCATCTATTCATATAAAATATAATTTCTTAACCATACATATATCGTGTTTTTCAATGTAGGTCTAATAGTTTTTGAGTCATGGGGCGGGGGTCGAAATGTAGCTCGAAATGGTTCGTGTAAATTTACACATGGCCGGTACGTCGCCCATTTTTTCGAACTTGGCTGACACAGTGCCCCTAATAGATAGATAAATAAATTCTACTTTACCCTTAATAGAGCGTAGCGTCCCTGTTTTTCTTTGACAAGCAACAGAGTAGCTTCTCGTACTCCTGTCCGTTTTGTAGGGAACATCAACGACTCCTCAAGAGATTCCGCTGGTCGATATTCTGCCGTTGGCTAAACAAACACAAACATATAAATATAATTAATCGATAAAATGAAGAATATAAAAAAATAAAATGTTTTTTCTTATAGCATTTATTAGGAGATTTCACTTGTATAGATATTTCTCATTAAATTAGTAGTATGTCACTTACAAAATTTGTCAATTCTATTTAAAGTTGGTTAATCTCTAATCAGATTACCGAAATTGAAACCTTCTGGTGTCTAATTAGCTGCCCCCCCACCCCTCTAGCAACGCCTATACATTCACTTGCTCTTATATTTAATAAAATAATATTGATCATTTATTGTATGCATGATCTAATCATCATTCGACCAATGTCAATTATAATAATTTCAAGCCCTTGTTTGCTAACTTGGCACAGCACGAGGTTGGCGTTTTTACTGAAATTCACTGCACTATTACTCTAAATGTAGTTGATTCTTAGTCATAATTTTTTTGTGAGATATTCCTATTTGTATAAAGAACATTTTGTAAAATTTTCACTTTTTTTCATTCAGTCCCTTTTCAGACATTGCCCTGAGAAAATTGACACTAAAAGGCTATCGGTCATTTTTGAATAGCTCTAGAAAAATAATCGAGTTCATTCTCAGTACTACAACTTATACTGCAGTTAGTTATATAAGTATACAACATAGAAATAACTTATTATTAGTTAGTCTCTTTTCCATCATAAAACTTTAGTGTCTTAAAAAGTAACGATTTATACATTTTTTCCGAGTTTTTACAGAAAGAGTTTGAATGACTCTCTTGCATGATAGAAAAATTAAAATAATGTATACCTGAAGTTCATTTCATGCTGAACACACTGTTTTTTAAATTATTCTGCTATCTTTAAAAATAGCTTGGCAATTAAACTTTCCGCAAACCAGGTTTTTTTTTATTAAAATATGCATAAAAGCATTTTAAAAATGCCTGCCAAAAAAAACTATGACATAAATTTTTTTCAAGTACTCTTTGTGACTGTCTATCTATAGGGAACTCATGATAAAAAAAATCAGGAAAATATGAAATCATACGCAACAAATTTTATTTAAATTGGGTGATTTGAAATGGATTGACCCTGCTTGGTTCAAATAGCGGCATCTTAACTATTAATATATCTAGAGTTGCTCCAAAAATATGAGAATACTTAAAATACGTATATCATTTATTCATATTGAACAGAGATCGATTTCGCCATAATTAACTTCACCATCAATTAAAATTTCTCAACTATAAATATATCGTTTTTTCAGTGTAGTATTTTTGTTTGAAAATTTTATAATTTTTGCTGGATATTTACTTTTCCTTTGGTGACAAGAAGTGCTCTGATTGGACTAAGTTTGATTGTTCTTCCGCGTCTCCAATTGTTATCAGTTGGATTGGTGAAGAGAAGACGGCCCTCCATCCATCGCGAACCTAGCCTCGTCATGATTCCATTCCATCGGATTTCAAGGGCCATCTGTAAACACAAACAAAACACATTCATTCACAAGATAGGAACAATTACACATAATATGATAGACATGAATGATAAATAAATCAAGAAATCAGACAAATAGATAAACGTTAATCTCTTGATTGTAATCTCATTGAATCATTCATCTATTTTTTTTATTATTTGTCACATTCTAATAATAACTAAGCTGATATAGCCAGACACCTGCACCCTCTCTTATATTTCATAGTGCCTGGAGCACCGAGCGATGCTCGGTAACTTTTTACCTCTAAATACACCACGGTGCAAAAAAATTGACCCAATAATAAAAACTTTATTAAATAGCAAATCATTTTTAAAATTTTTACAAATATTCATATAATTTGTTCCATTAACTCTTAAACTAACATATTCAATAACTATTGTTGATAATTTTTGAATTTTATAAAAAATAAAATATGTAAAATTAAATTAAAAGATACAATTACAAATTATCATACTTTCTCAATATCACTTTAATTTAAATAAAGTTTTAATAAAAGATCAAATTCCATTTGAAATATCAATAAATTGAATAATTTCGAATTAATAAGCATCATTGATAGAAAAAGAGATAAAATATACAAAATGGATATTTCTCAAGTTCATGCAATTCAAATTGTGTGTGCCTAATATTACTCAAGGGTTAAATCAACGACAAGTGTCAAGTACACTTGCAATAAGCAATCATTTCGATTAACTATTTAATAAAGTTTTTATTGGTGGCTCGATTTTTTTGCACTTCAGTGTAGGAATATTTCATTTTCTTCGGTTTTTTTTTGTTTGAAAATCTTATAATTTGAACCCTTCCCCTTTAATTTTTAGTTCGACTTCAACCAAAATCTAATCAGCTCTTAATCTCAATGCCCTAAAATTAAATGTCAAATTTGTTTTTGATATCCACACTAATTTTTGAGCTAGAGCGTCCACACAAATTTGGTAACGCACAGACTAACAGACATTTTGACAAAACAGTTAAAATCTTGAAAAATACAATTTTTTCGATGTTTACTTATTAGGGCTTTTTTGTAGAGAGAAACGCCATGGTTTTGCTCAATATTTTTAATCAAAATAGTTTCAGCCATTTTTGAGATATTTCGAAAAAACGAAGAATAAACACTTTTTTCATGTACGGTTACAATACTTGATCATACCCTGTAAGGTAAAGCAAACAAAAACAGTCATCTTGGTTACCAAAAAGGCGACCGAAGAGAGATGCCTTATGGTCGTAGCATGAAGTTATATAGCTTATAAATTTCCTCAATAAACGGGCTATCTAATGAAAAAATAATTTTTCAAATCGGATTAGTATTTCCTGAGATTAGTGGTTTAAAACATACAAACATACAAACTCTCCACCTTTATCTATCTATATATATATATCATGGAAAAGTAGGTATGTTTGTATCCAAATGATCTGATTGGCAAGTGCATAGCCAATGGCAAAGCGTTAAAATATTAAGACGATTCTGATTGGTCAGATAGAGATCGTGCTTAGACAATGTGTTAAATAAATCTTTCCTTATTGTTCCTTATTGTTGAAACAATTCTTTCAATACTTACAGTATCATTTTAAATTTCAATTATTAAATTGGTATGAACGATACGCTGCCCGCCAGGGGCTAGATGACGCCGGGCCGAAGTCCCGGTCGTCAGCTATTTACCTATAGTAATATGATATATAGATAATTGTAATTTACCTTTCTTATCCGAATGTTGATCATGTCCAGTTCGCTGTTGGATCGTCGTCCATTCATTATCGAAATTCGTCGCCAGAGTTTGGTCGAACTTAAATCTTTCGCCTCCTGAAATTTACACATAATCGCTCCAATCATTTTCCAAAATTATAAAAAAAAAACACACAAAAACAAAGAGAAAATGGAATATATTTGGGTCGCCGCGCTTTCGAGAGAGAACTGACTTGGCAACCTGAGCCAACAACTTTTGTTTTTCTCTAATCATCAATTTTGTTATCATATCATCCGATCCATTGAGACGTGATGATTTACGTCACATCCTTTGAGAACGATTAAAAAGAAAGAAAAAAAAACAAACGATTAACAATTTCATTTCGATTTTATCGGTGAAATATTGAATATCGCCTATCTAAGCTAAAAATAACAGACAGGTCTGTAAAATTCAACTTTTGATAAGTTTTTGCTAAAATTTTTGAATAATATTGTATTTATTACACCCAGATATAGTAGAAATTGGTATCTAAAAATATTCTAACCAATCAAAATTTGGTAAGTACATTGTTGAATTTGCTCCCAGTCCAGTCAAATTGTGTTTATTTCAGGAAAGTTTTAAGGTAGCTCTGAGTTTTTGAATATAATATGTTTTTTGGGGCGCTGAATCAAAATCTGAGTTCTCCCACCAAAATTTCGTGACGCAACATTGAAGATAATGGAAAAAAGCAGAAAATTTCCATTTTCGGCGGTTTTTTTGCATATAACTCGAAAACTATCAACTTTTCGTAAATAACCTTTCTATTCAAAATGAAAGTTCATAAAATGTCCTACAAATTTTATTATTTAGGTTTTTTTCGATCAACCGTTCAGGCTCAAGCGCTTATTGAAAATTGGCCTACTTTTTCTGTTTCGGCAAATCCCAAAAACTCGCACTTTTTTTTGATATTTTCCCATTTTGACCATGAAAGAGCACGTTTTAGACAAAGACCAATCTATACATTTTTAAACTAGATTAAATTTGCTACAATTCAAACAAAGTTTCATCTTTATTGGATAAATAGTAATCTATCCCGCAATGAGATGGAATTTTTGAAGAACTGCAATTTTTTGCAAAAAATCGCAGTTTTTTGTAAAATTAAAACAACTCATCCTAGAAACTTGATTTCTGTCTCATTTTTTAGAAAATTTTGTTGCCTTGAACGTTTACTTGAACAACTTTTTTGTTAAAACTCTTAAATTTATAAATATCTAGCATTTTCAATGACACTTTTGATCATATATGTTACTTTGTAGGAAATTTTATGAACTTTGAAAAGGATGGTTATTTACGAAAAGTTGATAGTTTTCGAGTTATAAGCAAAAAATGAGATTTTTTACTTTTTTTTTTTTTTTGCATTTTTGTCAATGTTCAGACACGAAATTTTGGATTCAGTACACCAAAAAACATTATAGGATCAGGAAATCAAAACTACCCCAAAACATTCCCTCGAGGGGCCCTTTAGAGAACAATTTAACTGGACTAAAAAGGTATTTCAAGAAATTAAAAAAGAACATAATTCTTGATTAAAGATATGAAATATATTAATTTAATTATGGTTAGTTTGCCATAAGAAACGGTTTGTCGTTGCCGTTACTCATCCCATGAACCCTGCCCTTGGGGGGGGGGGTTCTGACCCCCCAAACTCCTCCCCTCCCCCCGTGGCTACGCCTCTGGGTCTGTAAAATTCAACTTTTCATAAGTTGTTGCTAAAATTTTTGAATAATATTGTAATGCTTACACCCAGATTGAGTAAAAATTGTTATCTACCTCATCATAATTTTTTGGTACACGTTGAATTTTTTCTGACTATTACAGCCCCTATATAATTTATTCAAAAAAAATTATATATGTCAATTCAAGGACGTTTTGTCGGTGACCTTCTTCGATTTTTTTGATTTTCTGATATGTTATCTTATGTTATTTTTATTTGCAAGATGTTATCTTTATATAGATTTACAATAGCCTTGATTAATGTTATAGGGTTTATTTTTAGTTCTTCCATTTTTTTTCAGATTCAGAGATAGTTAATAGGAACGTTATCATAGGCTTTCTCGAGGTCTATAAAAAGCCGAGGGGTGAACCGCTATTGGAATTAGGTGTACACGTCTTTGGAATTATACATATTTGGAATTCATTAGATAATGCCCCTTCATCAATTGTCTTCACAAAATTTCCGACAAATTTCATCGTTAAGGTTTTTTTCTCAGACCAACTCTAGCTCAAGTTGAAAATTGGAAATCCTAAGAATTCGAACTTTTTTCGATTTTTTCCAATTTTGATCATGAAGGAGCACGTTTTCGACAAAGACCCCTCTATACATTTCTAAACTAGATTAAATTTGCTACAATTGTAGCAAAGTTTGATCTTAATTGGATAATGGTAACTTGTGCCACAATGAGGTTGAATTTTTGAAAAACTTCAATTTTTTGCAAAAAAATCACAATTTTTCCTTCATAAAATGAAAACCACTCATCCTAGAAACTTGATTTCTATCGCATTCTCTAGGAAATTTTATTTAATTGAACGTCTACTTGTACCACTTTTTTGTTAAAAGTCTTAGATTTATATATATCTAATATTTTCATGACAGGATTTGATCCGGATCTTCAAAAGTGTCATGGAAAAAACTCGATATCTATGTATAAATCTAAGAGTTTTAACAAAAAAGTGGTCCAAGAAAACGTTCAAGTAAATAAAATTTCCTAGATGAGATAAGAATCAAGTTTCTAGGATGAGTGGTTTTCATTTTATGAAGGAAAAACTGCGATTCTTTGCAAAAAATTGCAGTTTTTAAAAATTTCAACATCACTGAGGCACGGATTAGTATTATTCAATTAAAATCAAACTTTGTTTGTAGCAAATTCAATCTAATTCAAAATTTTTTAGAGGGGGTCTTTGTCGAAAAATTGCTCAAAAATTGGTCAAAATGGGAAAATATCGAAAAAAGTGCGAGTTTTTGAGATTTCCGGAAACAGAAAAAAAAATACGCCAAATTTCAACTAGCGATTAAGCCTAAACAGTTGTTCGGAGACAAAACTTAAATAATGCAATTTATAGGAAATCTTATGAAATTTTATTTTGAATAAGAAGGTTATTTACGAAAATAAATTTTTAATTTTCTCATTAATATATCAAAGAATAATTGATACGTCAACAAGAATTATTTTGACCCCGCTGATTTGAAAAAAAGATATTTTTATCTCGCGAGACGACTGCGGATTACGCTATTGGAGTCTACGGCATGCTCGGATCCAGGGGGGCGATGGGGGCGGCCGCCCCTCCCCCAAAGCATTGGAGATCAACATTTTATTATATGTTTATTTTTGGAACGAAGTTCCTTATGGGACGCCTCGGAGGGTACCCTAGCCGGTGAAAAACGTCCGTAACGTTAAAAAAAAGCGTGCCAATGCTCATGCGCGCGCATCCACTCACGTCGCCACTCTGGAGGCGGGGCCTCTGGCTTGTGCTGTGGTCGGGAATCCCTGAGAATATATTAATATACACACATTATAACACCCTATGACGATGAAAGTAAGTTTAAGTTTTATCATAATCGAGTGCAAGCTAGATCGACGGAAAGGTTACTTACAGAATTCAAAAGGTTATCATTAAATTCTTTACATACAAGAGCAAGAACAATCGTAGATTTCATTAGTAATAAAAAAGGTGTTTCAACTTTAACATTTAACGTTCAAAGTTTAAAGAGTCATCGCTTGGATTTAACTGATTCAGTTACTCAAAAAACAAACATTTTATTACTATCTGAGACAAATATGGACAATGATCAGCTATATGAAATACCGAATTTTAATTGTATCGTCCATTATAAAAGAGGTAATGTTCGATCAGGTGGAGTTGCGATTTACCAATCGAATGACGACACTGTTAATATTGTTTCACCAAATATGGACATAATAATGAGAAATGCTAATGACTTTGGTTTTAGACATTCACCTGTTGGAGATATTTGTTCTGCTATTTGCAAGATGGAAAACGGCGTTGAAATCGTAATGGTAGTCGTTTACATTGCACAGAAACAGAAGTTAATAGACATACAAGGATTCATACATCGATCACTGTTGGAGTATTCTGCAGCATCTACAGCATTACTTGAAGAGTATGGTACCAATTATGACCAACTTCCACTAATTTTGGCAGGTGACTTCAATATTAACTTCAAAGATAAGCAATCAGAGTCATTTAAAACTTTTCTGAAAAATACATTTGATTTAAATATGAACAATAATGAAGATGAATCCACTACGAGATCAAAAGTAGATTTCACATACAGTCGACCCCCCCCAAATCAGAGGTCTGGATCCGCGCATGGTCTGCGGAGTATTAAGTCTGGACCAAGAGAGAAAAAGATGTGATCCACTTAGCTACAATCCAACGTCATTTCGCGTATAGCCCGCTAGACATTCGGATGGATCACCAAGTGAATTTGAAATCTCAGATGTTATATATTCGATCTCCCAGTCCAGAGCGCTAGATCTATTAGCATGTATGTTAGATGCCTGCCATTAATTAACTGAAGGTTTTCTACATTTGATTCAATCGCGAATCTAATGTAGGGAATTTTTGTCAAATATTGAGTGAAAATAATATTTGAACTTATATATTTCTAACTTGAAATAATGATATTAAATAAATTTTTAATTTTCTCATTAATATAAAAGATATTTTTATCTCGCGAGACTACTTAATACTCCGCAGACTCCAATAGCGTAATCCGCAGTAGTCTCGCGAGATAAAAATATCTTTTTTCAAATCAGCGCGGTCAAAGTAGTTCTCGTTGACGTATCAATTATTCTTTGATATATTAATGAGAAAATTAAAAATTTATTTAATATCATTATTTCAAGTTAGAAATATATAAGTTCAAATATTATTTTCACTCAATATTTGACAAAAATTCCCTACATTAGATTCGCGATTGAATCAAATGTAGAAAACCTTCAGTTATTTACGAAAAGTTTATAGTTTTCGGGATATAACCGAAAAACCGCCAAAAAATTGAAATTTTTACCTTTTTTTGCATTTTCTATAATGGTGGGTCACGAAATTTTGGTGGGAGACCTCAGATTTGGATTCAGCGCTCCTAAGTGGATTCTTCCATTTGTTGATTGAACCCAAAAATCAATCCAGATTAACCGCTACCTCGCGGTTCAAATTGCTTCAAGAAAATAAATAGTTAGGTGGGTGGTTCCATTCTAACTGTGATTTTTTATGTCCTTCATTGCTTGTTGTCTCTGGTCGTTAATTAATAATCTATTAATGAAATTTTTGTGTTAATTAGATACCCATCAACATATTTCAACATTTTTTTTATATAATATAACTTGCCATTCAGTGAAAACTCACGATATATCACCTGAATGTCAGTACCGTGTCATGTCTATTTCTAGAATTTACCTATAAATTGGTAATTTTTTTTGTTGCAATAAATGATTTAAACTAATTGCGTCATAAATTCTAATGTATATGATCAAACTAAAAAATATTGACAATTTTTTTTATTAATGTCTTAAGTTGACATTGAATTCCGGTTCAATAACTTTTGTCTTCAAATTTTTAAGAATTTTTGAATTTGAACTTGTATGACTCGAGCGCCATTTGTCTTGAGATTTATGAAACGCCTAGCTAACCATGTTGAAAGTACGTCATCTGAGTGATATTTACAAACATTGAGTTCATGAAATAGTGCAATGAGTTTGTGTTATTTTAAAACTCGATTTTCAAAAAGGTATGTCATAAATTTTCCTGTCAATACCGTGGTATTGATAAACTTTATCAACTATTGATTTTTTCTATCTAAAATAGTAAATTCTTGTACTTGATACTAGCCTAAATTACACAGTAAATGGATATTACCAAATTCATAACCAAACAATTACAGTTGTTATTTTAAATGAAAATGTCAGTACCGTGTCTGTCAGTACCATGTGAAAAAATAATTAATTAGCAATAAAATTATTTTAATTAATAATTGTAATTTTTTTTATGCAGATGGCTCCAATACTTCGTACAAGAAAATTACCTGATACCAGTGACAAAATAAGTCGCAGAATTCAACAATTGTCATCAAAAAAACAAGGAAAATGTCAAAATAAAATTAGTGCTGAAATAAAACAAAATCGTTTGGAACAAAAACGTATTGCTGAAAAATTAAGGAGAGAAAAAATACGGAAAGATCCAGAGGCTTACGAAAATTACTGTCAGAAAGAAAGAGCAAGAAATGAAAAAAGGAAAAAGGAAGGAAAACTTAAATCTATTCAAGAGTTATCAGAACGAGAAAAGCGAGTTCGTCGCAAACACCAAAATTTATGGAAAAAAAATTCACGGACAAGACAAAATAAAAATATTGAGTTAACAACAAAGCAAAATGATATAAATAATAATGTTGAATCGAAACAAGCTAGGGTAGGAAAGAAACGAATACAAAAAAATCTACGTAAATGTTTTAGAGACAACAAAAAATTATTGGATGATAATAAAAATCTGCGAATGAAAGTTAATAGCTTACATAAGAAATTACAACGTTTAAATATCAAGAAATCAGACTCAACATCGCCTAAATCTAAAGTTGATAAAATCCTCTCAGGCTTTCATTTTTACAATGAAATAGATGAATAATGTGCACAAAAAAGTTGAAAAAGTTTCATTTTAAAATCTTAACATTTTTAATCAAAAAAGTCACAGTTAGAAAAGAATCACCCATCTACCCCTTGATGACAATATAAACTCAAAAAAGCATTCCAGGAAGTTTTTTATTGACTGAATTTTAAACATTGATTTATTAATTAAGTAATGGAGAGGGATTCAGCCAATGGGTAGCCTCTGTTGAATAAAAAACTCCCAATTATGAATTTTAAACATTGATTTATTAATTGAATTCCCATTAAGGACAATCCATTTCGAAATATTTATACTATCACAATTATCATTTCTCTTTTTTTTAGAAATGGTTAAAATGTATGGATTTTAATACTTGTTTAACCCTAGGATGCACGACTGTCACGGTATACATATTTACATGACATGGGTGAAATATACCCATTATGAGAAAACACAATTAATATTATTTATGAACCATATTTATTTGACAATTTTAACATTTTGTTATTAACATAACCTAAACTAATTAATTTTCAACGTTAATACAATTATTACATTTATATACAGTGTGTTCCTTACATTTTGGTTTATTACAAGAAATACATTGTCTGTCACATTTTCTATCTTTTTTTGTTGGACACATATAACAGCGTGCTTGTATATTTAATTTTATATTAACAGGTTGATCTTGAATATTTTCTCGGTTTATAAATTTTTTAATATTCTCCAAAACAGGCTTTTGAAGATGTTTATTTTTTTCCTCGAAACGCAAGCAACTGTTCATCAATAGTAACATTTTCTTTCGGCACCATAACAGTTTCGCACTAAGTTAGGTATAAATAAATTCCAAATATAAGAGATAGGGGGCTAATTTATGTTTTCAATCTCTCAGATCGCCTCCTTTTATCATTGAACCTCAAAAATCTTCTTATATCTTCAAATCTGTTCGTAGACATACAAGCAGAATATATAGGATTTGATAATGTGTCTAAGAATAGTTCTCGTATAGGTGCATCCCAACTTTTATCAACACCAGCCACAAGTAAAATACCAAAGAATGCATTTTCTCGTCTTTCTCAATATGTTGCCATATTTTATTTTTCTCGGAGCTTACACGCCTAGCTTCTCGATTAGTACAAATGACGATTTCTTCTACAATATTTGAAGTTATAAATTTTTTTTCCAAGCATCCACTTGAGTAGATATTTCTCCTTTTTAATAGGTCCGGGTGTAAAAGGTATTATATCATATGATCTAAATTTACTTGCGCTCATTTTAGGATGTCTTGACCATTTCGTTCCACTTGGGGAAGTCAAAAAACCATCGATTGTCTCCATATCCATATTATTCACACTCTCACTGCTACTACTATCACTATCAATTGCATCTCCTGGCAATGAATTATAATTTGGGTCTATATCTTCATTGAGAGCTGCATCTTCAACATCTCCATAATCAGAATCTTCACTTGATTCTGATCCAACATACGAAGTTTCGTCGAGCCATTGCAGCACAGTTTCTTCAAAATCAGGATCGGTATATTTGACAGATTTTCTTTTCCTACCACGTGTCGATGCCATTTCTACAAAAGAAGCTGCATCTAAAGCTAATATAGAATAGAAACCTACCGAATTACAAATATTTTCTACGATTGAAAACACAACCACAAAACACAAAACAGCTTCGGCAGATTACAACTAACTAACGTAGGAAAGGACACAAATTCAAGAATGAAAGTGGAAAATCACTAATAAATAGTATACTAACCAAAATTAAATGAATGCAAAAAAATTTTAAACTAGAGAAGGTGAATTTGAATGTCACAAATTAGTTCGGGTACAAAATACTCATGTCATGTAAATAATGGTAAAAATAAAAATATGTAAATATTTAAATAACAATAAATTTACGGTACACGTTAACACTTCTATTTCACTCATAACTAACCAATAGAGGAATTCATGACATTTGATTACATTCTTACACATTTTATCAGTAAAAAACAGAATTTTATTACAACGTGGGTATAAAATACCCATGTTATGCATCCTAGGGTTAAATTAATAACTAAAATTCATTCAAAATTTATGCAAACAATAATACACATTATAACCCTATGTATATCAATGCTACAAGAAGGTTCTACGAAGGCTGCTCCAGTTCTGTCAAAATAGGTAAAGAATTATCCGCGTATTTTCCGGTAACAAAAGGTCTCCGACAAGGATGCGCCCTTGGCTCCGACACTCTTTAAATTGTATCTTGAAGCTTCCCTGGTATCCTGGAGAAGAAAGTGTTCCGGTATGGGCATACAAATAGAAAATCGCACACTATATACCTTACTCTTTGCTGACGACCAGGTCCTGATTGCGGGAGACGAAGATGACGCTTTCTATATGCTCCGAAAGCTAAAGGAAGAATATGAAAAATGGGGCCTTGAAATTAATTTCCAAAAACAGAGTATCTGGCACTTGGTGAGGCGGGAAAAGACCTTGTCCTGGATAACAACTGTATAAGAAATACCAACCAGTTTAAATATTTGGGGGTAACACTAGGAAAGGCAGGAAAAGTGACCTACATATTACTAATAAAATAAATCAAGGCAGGCGAGTAATAGGACAGCTGAACTCGATCCTGTGGAGTAAGGAAATATCAAAGAACAATAAGGCTACGTATAAGACCATCGTAGAGAGCATCGTGACCTACGGAAGCGAAGTCTGGGAGGTAACCAAGAGAAACAGTTCACGCCTGCTGGCGTTAGAAATGGATTTTTAAAAATTACATTCCCGGATTAGAGGGTGCATTTTTGAAATTAATTCGAGATCGTGAATAAACTATTAATATCTGGTTAACGGGTAGGTGTGTAGTTCTTTAATATTATAGATAAACTTCAAGTAGAGACCTAGTTCAGGGCCTGGCCTCCCTGCCCACGTCAGATAATCATTCTTTTATCAAGAGAATCATGTCCATAGCCCCCGCATAAAATTTCGGGCCCGGGGCCCAAAATCTGAAGAGAGCCCCTTATTATGGAATAAGTGTGTATTTTTAATAAAGTAAAATAATTTAAAAAAATGACATTAAGATACTGTGGAAGTTAATCATGGTGTGAATGAAGGCGGTAAAGACGAAAAAATTGACGCTTTTGGCAGAAATCCTGCTTTGGGAATGGATAATGAAATATTACAAAAAGTCACCAAAAAGTTCAGTAAATTTCATAAAAATAGTGCAAGGATTTCTTAAAACGACAGAGGCCTGATGATGAAGTCAATGGTGTTAATACAGAGGCCACAGAGTTTGCAGACAAACTCAGAGTCATTGGTGAGTTTGAACAGGAAGAATTAAAAGCCCCTCCAAGGAACATGAAAAAGTAATTCTCTTATGGACCTATTGGAGTAGGGGAAACCACTTTCAAAGTCAATTTTGTTTTAGAATGTGCTTGACAAAGCGATCAGATCAGGGAAAGGAAAATTCCAGCTTATTGGAAACCACAGGATAAGCTTTGAATTACAATATCAAATAGACAATCTGCGCACATGGAAGAAAGAAGGAATTGAAGAAAGCATGTGCAAATTGAACTTTTACACGATTATTATTCTTGAGGTGGGGGGCGAAAAAATATTGTTCACTTACTTGAACTGGTATAGACTGATCTGAAAACTCTACTGGATATATTAATCACACATTCCTTGCATCAGAGTGTTTGCTCAAATATTAAACCAAAGTTTTGCTAAACAAAAAGTGGACACAATTGCTATACTGTGAAATCAACGAAAGTGTAAAATTCCCAATAAATAGTGATTATCTTATCTTTTGTCCTTGTGTGAGTGCAGTGAACAAGTTGTGATGGCTCTTCAGAGATTTGTACTAAGGGCTAGTGTCAATATTTAAAATAATAAAATAATACAAAGAATGTGATTGGCTAAATGGTTCTGACCAAAAGCCAGGAAGGGGGAAAAAAAACCTTCTCCCTTTAAAAAAAAAACAAAGTTTTTGACCCTTTAAGAGTAGGTACTTGAGAGCGTTCCCAGATAAGATAATTAGTACTTTTATAGTAGATTTAAAATATTTTTTTATTATTATAAGTCTTGAAAGAGATTGAGGCCGCAACTAATTGTCTCGCGGGTTTGCCTGCCGTATAATAATATTTATTATGTTGGATTATTTTCTTAATCTCAGTTAACGAATGGAAATACGTATTAGGTTAGTGATTGGGATTTTCGCCAATTATAATTTGTATATATTTATAGATAGTTATAAATCTATTTGAATCAAACTATATATAATTATAATTAAGTTTATTTATTTTACTAAAAAAAACAACTAAATTAATGTAATGTAATAATTTTATTATAAAATTGTTAAACAAAATCTATTTGATTTTTGTTGTCAAAGTATTAGTGAAATGCATTATAATAATTAAGGTAAGTAAGTGTAAAGTAAACTTTCTAAAACGATAAGACTTTAAAAGTATTTGCAGGGGATTTCCCTTGTCAAGCGTAACGAGTAATGAGTTATATTATTATAAAGCATGAATAAAATTGAAAAAGTAAGTTAATACTAATAAACAGGTCAAATTTGTGAAAAGTAAATATTCAAACATGTAAGAGAGTTTCAAATAAAAGAAGCATACAATAGATACAACTGGACAAGTACAAATACTCTTACTAGACACAAAGGTTGAATCTAAATGACTGTTGGACGTCAGAGATCAGCTGCTTCAACTCCTTCGAATTTAATTGCCTTGTGTGCAACCTCATTTATTTGATTGACATTTCGGATTTTTATTTCATTTATTTATTTAAAATAGAAGTAATAGAGTCAATTTTCTTGCAGTAAAGTTTCAAATGCGTTTTGATACTACTCTTTTCTGAGAAATGCTTATCACAGTGATCACAGACGAAAGGTTTTAGGCCTGTATGAATAAGTAAATGCCTTGTGAGATTGGACTTCTTTGAGAAACCCTTCTCGCAGTGATCACAGACGAAAGGCTTTTCTCCTGTATGACGAAGTAAATGGATTTTGAGATAACTCATTTGTGAAAAACCCTTCTCGCAGTGATCACATACGAAAGACTTTTCGCCTGTATGAATAAGTAAATGCTTTTTGAGATCACCTTTTCGAGAGAAACCCTTCTGGCAGAGTTCACATACGAAAGGCTTGTCAGCTGTATGAATAAGTAAATGGCTCTTGAGTTTACTCTTATCTGAGAAACCCTTCTCGCATTGTTCACAGACGTAAGGCTTTTGGCCTGTGTGGTTGTTATTAGAAATAGTTCCCAAACATTGATTAGTTTGTTTTGATTTCAATTTTTCTTGATCGTTAGGACAGTGTAAAGACCGTTTGTCGGTATTATATCGATTATGAAAGGTCACTTTAGAAGCCTTTTCGCGCTGAGGAATCATGGCAATAGCGGGTTCCGATTTGGTTTCAGCGCCGTACTTCTGATGGGTTAGATGACTTGAGAAGAGTACTTCTTCTGAATGGACTTCCTGTATATGGCTTTCGAAATCAGACAATGATAGAAATCCAGAGAAACATTCCTCACAGAAATAATCTTCAGTTTCATTCTTAGTTCGATTACTTGTATCTAGAAAAAATAAATAAATGTGTTAAAGGGATAAATTTAGAGATTAAATTCAATATAGGGCAGAAAAGTTTATTGTAGTTTTGTTATTTTTAATTGTGAAATCATTCAATTATATCGTTAGATAAAAGTAGTATATTAACCCAGTCAAATTAGACAAATCGGTAGATAAAAATCCCAGAATTTTAGAAATGGTCTTAATCGTTTTCCTTAGACTTGAATTAATGTGTCTCAAAAGTCCCCAAGGATGTGGCTTGATTTCTAGGTGGGGGGGGGGGGTTATAGTTCCCTTTTTCCAGTTTTTCGCTTATAACTTGTAAACGGCCAATATTTTGTAAATAACCGTCCTATAGTAAATTAAAGAGGACAAAATCCCCCCCCCATTTCAGGCAGTTAGTTTTTGCATTTTTAGACTTCTGGGGGTCCACTGATTATGTATATAAAATTTGGTTGAGTTTGCTCAAACGACCTAGATTTTTAATTTTTAACCCCCCTTCGACCCCCCCTTAATTTTGGGTCGATATGGACCAAAATCTAATCAGATCTTAATCTCAATGGACCAAAACTACGTGTGAAATTTGGTTTCGATATTCATACTAGTTTTTGAGCTAGCTTGTCCACAAATTTGGTAACGCACAGACTAACTAACTAACAGACATTTTGACAAAACAATTATTATTTCAAAAAATATAATTTTTTCGATGTTCACTTATTAGAGCTTTTTTGTAGAGCTAAATGCCATGGTTTCGCTCAATTTTTTTAATTGAAATAGTTTCAGCCGTTTTTTAGATATTTTGAAAAACAGAAGAAAAAACCCACTTTTTTCATGCACGATTACAATACTTGACCATACCCTGTACTACTGTAACTAGATTAAATTTGCTAAAATTAAAACAAAGTTTCAACTTAATTGGATAATGGTAACCCGGCTGCAATGAAGTGGTAGTTTTAAAAAAACTGCAATTTTTTGCAAAAAATCGCATTTTTTCCTTCACGAAATGAAAACCACTCATCCTAGAAACTTGATTCCTATTTCATTCTCTAGGAGTTTTGTTGACTTGAACGTTCACTTGGACCACTTTTTTAATAAAACAGATATCCAGCATTTTCCATGACAGGAAATGATACGTTTTTTTGCAAAAAATTGCAGTTTTTCAAAACTACATCATCGCGGCACGGATTACCATTATCCAATTAAGATGAAACTTTGTTTGAATTTTAGCAAATTTAATCTAGTTTAAAAATAAAATCGAACTACTACATTTTTTTTAATCGACGTGAAATATTGTCCTCTTTAATTTAGTATAGGAGGGATATTTACAAAATATGGGCCATTTTTAACCGACTTCAAAAAAGGAGATTTTTTTTTTTTTGTGTCTATGTTACCTCATATCTCCGTCAATTGTGAACCGATTTTGAAAAAAAAATTGCATTGGGTTCAGTCTAGCTTCCAAATGGGCCCGTTTTTTTCCATTGGTATTATACCTTTTTTGTTAGGTATGTTCAGGCCTAACTTCTTTGTTTATGAACCGATTTCGATGATTCTTTTTTAATTGGAAAGGGGGTAAGTATCTTAGGGATGGTGTCATATTAATTTGGTCAAGTTCTGATGATATGATCAACGACGAAATAACGCAATTCTCCAATTCTTATTAGCAAATAATCGAAATTATGATAAATAAAATCTTTTATAAAATAAACTGCAACGGATCGTTGCTAAACTTTATCCAAATTCATTTGAAATATTAATATGTTTGTTCTTTTATTATTAATCAGATATCACTTGCAATTTGTAGTTCATATTGACATTAATTCAAAAATAATTCTCATTTAAGAGTCGAGGAATAACCATTCCACATTGGATTTTTGACATTTCGGTTATTATTGTAACCATTGCTGAAGACATAGAGGAATCGACTTAAAATCAAAAATAGCCATCGATTCTCATCTAATACTTGAGGAATAACAATTCTACATTAGGTTTTTGACGTTTCGATTATTATTGGTAACCATTGCTGAAGACATGGAGGAATCGACTTAAAATCAAAAATAACGATCGATTCTCATCTAATACTAGAGGAATAACCTTATTGCATTCAATTTTTGATGTTTTGACCATTAATGGCAACCTCTATTGAAAACGTGGAAGAATCGACTTAAAAATCAAAAAGACTAAATTCTTTTATGGCAAACAACTCAAACTTAGTTTAAAGATAAATTTCTCCTATATCTCAGCAATGGTTACCAATAAACCGAAACGCCAAAAATCCAATATAGAATGATTATTCCTCAAGTACTAGATGAGAATCAATCGCTATTTTTGGTTTAAAATCGATTTCTCTGTCTTCAGCAAAGGTAACGGATAAGAAAACAACGCAGTTGCTATGGTTACTCATAAAAAATTCCTCCCAAATTTTTAGCATTTCACAGAAGAAGCCTATCCATTCTTACTTAAGCAAGGCTAAATGAGCTATATTAAAACTTTCAAATGAATAAATTTTAAAGAATTTAAAAAATTAAAAAAAGTACCATCTTACTCTAGAGTAAAGTACTTTAAAATATAATTTTACTAAAAACTTTATTTAACCTTTTTTGTGGTCCCCAAGGTACTTAATTAGGATATTAAATTTCATCAAAATTGGTTAAGTCATTTTCAAGATATTTAGAAAAAACTAAAAAAGTACTGAAATAAAGTACTAATGTTTGTGGGCCGATATGTACCAAAAACTAATCAGCGCTTCATTTTGTTAAACTAATGGTAGGTTTTCAATTTCATTTCAATCGGTGCAACGGTGTGGAAAAAATCGTGGGCCAAAAAACGATAACATACATACATCCATCCATACATCCATCCGCACGCACTAAATGAAAAAATCGCACTTTTTAGCCTCTCGACGAGACCCTATGTAATTTTTGGCAAAACCGTCACGTGCTAAAATTCAACCTAATTGAATACTACAATTTGTGACTTTAATTGAGTCCATGGGTTCCGTAGTCTTTACCTGAGGACCCTTTGAAGCCACGCTTGCCCCGAGAGCGATTACAATACTTTACCCATGCTTTGCATTGGATAAAGTAAAAAACTTATAACATTCATTTAAAACCCGCAAACGTTTCGAGATAATTTCTATATTTATGAATTGAATTTTATTATCATTCGCCTGACGCTTTCTCTTACGAGATGCATGCAAGGCATTATATTAAGTCACTATTAATAACATCACTAAAAAGAGAATAATAAAAATAATTTTTATAAAAAAAAATAAAACCGACTTGAAAAAACTTAAATGCAACAAAAAAATAATAATAACTTAAAAATAAAATAAAATCCATTAAAATATATAAAATAATAATCTAATTTAGTTACAACTAAACGACGAAATATTAACATGAAATTACTTTTTGAAGTCGGTGACAAACATATACATTTTATGAATCGCACTTGACGGATCTTACTTAGTACGTTTGGCGGGTACGCTCGCTTATAGGTATAGTTTGTTTGTCACCGACTTCAAAAAGTAATTTCATGTTAATATTTCGTCGTTTAGTTGTAACTAAATTAGATTATTATTTTATACCTTTTAGTGGATTTTATTTTATTTTTAAGTTATTATTATTTTATTTATGACAGATATTAACCCAAGTCTAAAGGAAGCGTTTTAAGACTATTTCCAAAACTCTGGGATTTTATTCCAACGATTAGCCTTATTTTGTCTAATTGGACTGGGCTATATAGTATGCTAAGGAATTAATTTTGAATTCATTGATCAATGAAAATTATTAGAAATAAAATCTTAAAAAACTTAATCCCTTGAATATCATAATGGTCTCCGAAATGGAGGACAAAGGCTTAATTTCATCTAAATTAGAATTTGAACAAAAGTTTTAGGAGAATGCTTTTTCCAAGGTTATAAATCAAATAAATGAACTTACCCTCAGCTGATGTATTTTTTCGCAATTGAAATTTCATTTTTAAAATTAAATGTAATTTCCTATGTATACATTTCTTTTGATGTTTGTTCAAGAATTCTTCACTAATGAACATCGTCCGACAATCACAGCACAAGAAATGTGGCCCTGAAAAAGATATTATTTCAATTATTATTAGTTAGAGACAGGGCAGTACCTAGGATTTTTTCCGGGGGGGGGGGGTTAATATCTTATAAGAATCTGCCGCCTCATTTTGGCATTTACCAGGTGTATAACCTTAAATCCGCTGTTTGCTCATCGATGGCGCTAGTGCTCGTATTGAACTACCATGGACACGCCATACATTTTATTTCATGAGTTTAACCTAGGATTTTTCCGGGGGTTAATATCTGATAAGAATCTGCCGCCCCATTTTGGCATTTACTTAGAAAAAGAAGAAATTTGGGCTACCACGGCGATTTTCACCCAAAAGTCGTTAAAATAGTTAAGTTATAAATTCAATATCAAAGAACGTACCAAATTTTCTTTTAAATCAATTGAAAAACGTTGTTCATCCCTATAGCTATGATTTAAGCAACTGCTATGGAACTTGGTACCCGTTTAGACCTCAACCCTTTTGTCGGCGAAGCCGTTTGAACCGAACTTGGCCCCTTTTTCACATTTATGTTTTTGGTCAGATATCATTAATTTTTGAAGCTTTTTCCTTTTATTTATTTAAATAATTATTTTTTAACATTTATAATAATAATTATTAAATATTTCTCATAAAATATTTGTTAAAAACACTGTCCGTTTTTCATAAATTTCACCCCGTTCATTTCGGACCCCGAAGAAGGGAAAGTTTCGGTTTTTCAATTTTCCCCTTTATTAATGTTCCAAGCTTTACCAGTATGCCAAATTTCAGAATTCTAGCCTGATTGTATTTTCACTATATGTTAATTAAGCCTATAATAAATTTCACCACTTCATTTTAGGTCCTGAAGAAGGGAAAGTTTCACTTTTTCGATTTTTTCCTTTAATTGTAGCCCAAACTCTACCTGTATGCCAAATTTCAGCATTCTAGGATCAGCGGAAGTACTTTAGGTTTTTGTTATGTCAATCAGGCTCATATGTGAGTCAGTGTTAAAAATGACACTATTCAGAGCTTAATAACTCAAGAACTATAATAGATTTATTCATGAAATTTGGGATTCTAGATGTTCTAGTGGGTCTTATTAGGCATGCAAAATTTCAAGTATGTAAGTCTAATAGTTTTTGAGTTATGGGGGGGTCGAAATGTAGCTTGAAGTGGTTCTGGCTGACACTCTGACCGTGTGTCTAGATTAAGTATTAAGCATATTATAAGTACACATAGAAATTTTACAAAACAAAATCCAATCTTCTTTTTTTATTTGAAAATATATTTAAAATTTTGTCGGTAGAAATGTCCATGTCTCTATGAATAGACATAAGAGCTAATCCGGTAAGTCTATCGCTTGGCCACAGGAGTTCCTTAGTATTCGATTTAAGCCTCCTCAAAGTAGAAAATGTTCTCTCTGGAGTGCATCAAAGTCACCGGCAAAGTTGCAAAAATGTTTATTATTTTAAATATTTATATAAAAAACTTATTACCCGGGCTGTTATAAATGTTTTATTTTTTATTTATTTATTGTCACCGGGAACAAAGCCCATTTAGACAGAACATAAAAAATAAATAAATAAATGTAAATGACCTCTTTATATATTTTAAATAAAAAAAAAATAGATATGTATATTTCGGGATGGGGGGGGGGGGGGGTTCGACCACTCTAACCCCCAACCCCCTGGATACGGCCTTGGTTAGATATAAATGTTTAAGGCCCCCATGGATATTATAATTAAACCAATCTATCCTTTTATTTAAAGCTAAAATAATTATTAAAAATAACACAACATAATTATAATATATAGATAAAAATAAATTTATTATATACCTATACTTAATCAGATTTTTACAATCTGCATAAGATTCGATGCAAGAATGAACTTTTTCTATTCAACTGATTAATTTAAAACAATAATAGAAAATTAACAATGTTCAATATAGATAACAATTAATTATTTGATAAATAAACAAAATATTTTATTTATATTCCATGACATGTTGACATGAGAAAACTAACCTGTATAAATTCGATATTTGACATCCATGATCTCCATTTCAGACATAATGGATATATTTACTTCAAGTTCAAACAAAAATCAATAATTTTTTAATTAATTTAATAAAAATATGAACTTGAATTTTAGTATATTCGAAAAGAAATAAGATAAATAAAAATTATGAGAAATGAATGTATTTTTTTTAGATGAAATAATGCAAAATAGAATAAATCCAGATGTCAGGGCAGTCGATTAAAAATGTCCCTCCCAATTTTGAATCCATGAAATATTAAATACTCAGTCGCCTCGCAATTGAAGAGTTTTGTTTTCCAATAAAGTTCAATTCTCATGGTACTCAGGACCAGCCCCCAGGAAAGGGTGCGTAGTTACCCCTGGGCCCTGCACTAGAACTGTTAAATAAATTTTTGTACTTCTACAATTTATTACTTATCTTTTTCTTATACACTCAACAGCAAAAATAACCCGACAGTTGATAATCTTTTTTTCTTTTTTGATAAAATGATTTAAAATAAATTTTCTCATTAAATAACCGAACCAAAATATATTGAATAATAAAAGATATAATTTAAAATGTTAACACTTTCGATTAATTCATGGAAACTTAATATTATAGTACCTGGAGCCACCGAGTGATGCACGGTAAAAAATTAGAACTCCTATTGTTATCACTGTCCATTGTTATTTAAATTAAGAAATATTTGTTTAATTATTGTATGTATGAATTAATCATCATTCGCCCAATGTCAATTGTAATAATTTCAAGCCCTTGTTTGAGAACTTGGCACAGCACGACCATGTAGAAGGGTGGCGTTTTTACTAAAATTCACATTGCACTATTACTCTAAATCTAGTTGAGTCTCAGTCATAATTTTTTTTGTGAGATAATAAAATCTGAACTTATATAATTCTAACTTCAAATAATGATGTTAAATAAATTTATAATCTTTTTTTCATTAATATTTCAAAGAATAATCAACATATTAACGAGAATTGTTTTGATCGAGCTTTTTAAACAAGATACATATCGCGAGACTACTGCGGTTGAAGCTATTGGAGTCTGCTGAGTCTGGACCAAGAGAGAGAAAAAGATATGATCCATTTAGCTATAATCCAGCATCATTTCGCGTTTAGCCCGCATGAAACTCATAGTTCAATGATCAAAACCTACGAACCAATGAAATCAGTTCGGAAATATTTTCAATTATTAGATATGTAATCAGTGTTGTTCACTGTTCACCCACACAAGATATCTCACACATCACACTTTTCAATACAGATAAAAGTAAAAGTATCCTCTTTAGAAGTAATTTCTGTGGACAAGACACTCACCCAACTCTTTTCGACATTAAGACAATTACAATATGCCAGTCAATTAACTATAGGATCAATGACCATCAGTTAATGACCTGCAAAATCAATTACATACTCGTTATATTTTTTAAATTACATTATAAATTATGAAAATAACTTTAACCTGTTTTTTATTTTTGCCCCTTTCTTGCTTATGTACTGGTCTGCCCCCCCCCCCTTCCTCCGAATAATGAAAATACTAAAAATATAAAAAAATAATAAATAAATATTGGTGTGCACTAAATGGGCCTCTCTCTGCACTCTCCATTGATATACCCCACTAATCCGATAATCTTAGCTAATGTTCTTCCTGGAAAATCATTGGCAGCTGATGAGGTGACGTCATAAGATATTCCCTAATAAACCAATAATTAATTATAATTGGTGGGATTATTATTTATACCAGGTGTACCGGAAAGTCATTACCGGTTTTTCTAACAGATGTCGCTAGGCTTAAGTATGCAATGTTATGATTTGACACATATGCATTTTATTCTACTGACATCAAGCTTCAAAGCTATACATGTTATACTTTGCGAAAGTAACACCTTCATAGATTTATACCTCTTTGAAAATGTCAAGTTTCATGCCTGAAAACGTGCATTTGCGGCACGCATTACTTTTCTTATTTAATCAAAAGAAAAAAGCCGCTGAAAGTCATCGTTTGCTGGTAGAAACTTACGGTGAGCATGCTTTAACCTTAAAAACAGGTGAGGTGTGGTTTCGAAAATTCAAAAGTGGTGATTTCGATGTGCAAGATAAAGAACGTTCTGGTAGACCAAAAGAGTTTGAAGATGCGAAACTTCAGGAGTTATTGGATTGGATAAATTTTATATATTATTTCAATCAAACAGAGGACAGCCTCATTGATTTCCTTTTATGAATTAACAATTCTGCTACTCTCGGCATTTTTTTAATTAATTGTGAAATTTTGTTTGTTTGAGAATTGTAGCCCATAAACTAAATAATGTAAAAACTTGAAATTATATATCAATCCACTTTAGTGTAAATCAAAAATTTTAATACACGCTTTTAATAGAGTGATTATTTCGAAAAGGGTAAAATGTTCTGTGGGGGTCAAAAATCAAAAAATATTTTCTTTATCCATTATAGAGTAAAATACCCCTGTAAATATAAATCTCATTAGGTAGAATTGTTTTTGATTTACGTCTTTAGTTTATTTCGATTTCAAATGCCGGAGTGAACGAAGCCCAAAGGGGCCACCCTTGTCATTTATGAGGTGATTTTTGGACCAAATCAATTTCATTCAAGAATTTTTTTTAAATGTTTATTTCTTAAACAAAAAGTTGATACAAAAGATTGTGGTTTTTTAAAATAATTACTGATTGGATTGAATAAAAATGTTTAACAATTTGTTATTAGTTGTGATATTTGAAGTCGAATGGTATGTGATAAACACTGATAAATATTTATTTGTAAAACCTGAAAGTCAAATGGTGTTTTCTAAAGATAGGTTAAATAAATAATTAGTAGTAATAATAGTGAAAATTATCATATGATTTTTAAAACATTAAATAAAAATTAGAACGGTCAACATAATAAACATATAATCAGAGTGAAAAATAAAGTATTCGTGGAAGTAATTTAGACAACAATAATACACTCGTCGTAAATTAAATGAAAAATTTTCAAGGATTTATAAAATGAAAAATATTTAAATGCCTTGTGAGAGCAGATTTTTCTGAGAATCGTCATTCAGACTGATCACAGGTAAAGGGCCTCTCCCCTGTATGTGTCCTTAAATGAATTGTGAGTTTATATTTACGTGAGAATCGTTGTTTACACTGACCACAGCTAAAGGGCTTGTAACCAGTATGTATTCTTAAATGAATTGTGAGATTAGATTTTTGTGAGAATCGTCGTTGACACTGATCACAGGGAAAGGGCCTCTCCCCTGTATGTGTCCTTAAATGCCTTGTGAGATCAGATTTTCGTAAGAAGCGTTTTTCACACTGATCACAGGGAAAGGGCTTCTCACCTGTATGTGTCCTTAAATGAATTGTGAGAGTATATTTTCGTGAGAATCGTTGTTCACACTGATCACAGGGATAGGGCCTCTCACCTGTATGTGTCCTTAAATGAATTGTGAGACTATATTTTCGTGAGAATCGTTTTTCACACTGATCACAGGGAAAGGGTTTCTCTCGGGAATGTATCATCGAAAGTAGAGGGAAATTTGTTTTGAATGGGAATACCATTTTATACTGGGTACAATCGAAGAAATTCTGACCTGAATGTTATACAAAATGTTATAGTATTTTTTATACGGATTTCATTGGATATTAAGGATGAAATTTACCTTATCTGATAAATTAATATTCAAATGATTATTGCAATAGCAGCACAGATTAAGTGGCCCTGAAATGAAACATAAATCAATTAAAATTATATATCTAACTTTACATCCTAAAATCCCGATGTATGATTTAACATGAAAAACTAATTTTACATGAATGAGATATATATAAAAATTCCTAGTGATGAAATAATAATTAATATTGTAATATTATAGTAGGTGTTAACATGTGCCCTGGTATATACATGCCCTTCCCACTTTTAATCTAACGAAAGCCCATCTATGAATTATAGAGCAATAGATTAAATTTAAAATTATAAATAGCCTTAAAAAATATTAAGTTGGTCAAACAATTCACTCTATTAGATGAAGGAGGGGGTATCAGCCAAAGTTGGATGGGGTGGGTTCAGCAACAAAGAATACACTCGTCGGAAAATTAAATTGAGATAATTAGAAATCTCAAAGATAATCACAAGAGGTTGTAATCTACTGAATCCGAGATGGAATGGATTATTTATTTATAAATATAAGTCAGAAGGGTTATTATCACACCCTCGGGAATCGAACCCGAGTGCCAAAATGACCAATCGGCTACTCTGTGAGGTAAACCAATCAGACAAATGTATAGCGCTAAATATTTACCAAATCTTTATTTGTACTCTTATATTCTAATGGAAAAGATTTAGATTGCCTAGAATAACAGAGTTGATGATTTCTAAATAGAAATCATTGAAGGTGTCATCTACATGAAGCAAATTAAATATAGACTGGTATATCGAATACTAATATCTATTGTTTATTTATGAGAGTATAGTTTCGATGGTTTGAACTTCATCATCAGTGTTTTTAATTAGAAATATTTCAATTATATTTATGAATATGTGCACCAAGCAGTAGACAACCTCAATGAGTTCCTTTTGTTAATATTTTTTTGGGTATCCCTCCTACAGAGATAATTAGATTATAATATTCATTAATACCTATTAATAGAAAAAATACTGATTTTCTCTGGAAGTCATATTTTAGATTATTAATTAATTTAACCAATGTAAGACTAACCTGTATAAATTCAATAATGATTGGGATTGATATCAATATTCTGAAAGGAATCGATTATTCTTATATATTTTAAATATATTAAAATTATCTTGTTTAAATTATAGAAAGAAAGAAATTATTATCACTTTATCAGAGAAGTAAAAATCTAAGATGGAGTCTTGATAGAAGAGATGAGTTTCCAATTCTAATCGACAGATGGCAGTAGGGTAGGGATTTGTGGAAAAGTCAAATTAAAAATTAAATACTTTTAAAGTTATTTTAAAAATTCACATATTCTCATAATTGAAAATAAGTGTTTAGCTGAATTCAATTTTAAATAGCTCATAGCTTCTGAATTTTCATAATTATTTTAGAAATTGCTCGTTTGTTTTGAGAACTGAAAAAAGAGACAAGAGCGAACAGTATTACTAATATTTTTCCTTTTCATTGACCCTTTGAACCCTGATGAAAGAAGGGAGATCTTCCGAAACATCAGTTGAAAAGCAGTTAAAAAGTAAACGTTCTAATAAATAGGCTTTGATTGGAAAACTGATCTTTTTATTTCTTCTTGGAGTGCCTTCCATTAAATCCTCAACTCTAAATCTACCAGTCCGTTTTCAAAGAAGACCCTCGAATATAAATTAATTTCTACCTTTCAATTGTTTTATGTTTTTTTAATGTTTCTTCAAGGATATTTCTTAGATAATCAATGGAAAATTGATAGGCAAAATGAAAACTAAATCCGAATAAAAATTAATTATTTATTTAAACGTTATTTTTAAACGACATTTCGGAATATCTTCTCTCCTTCTTCAGTGCTAAAAGGGCTCAACGAAAAAAGCATCGATATCTTTTGCCTCCTTTAACAGCCCTTGTGCTCATCTGTTGAGGCCAGAGGCAAATTCCGCATCTATTCAGCTACTACGCATCTATATAATAATTCAAATTTTGATTTAGCAATAATTATTTTTTATTTTTAATTTATTTAATATCTTCAGCCTAAGCTATTGGACAAATGATTGAGCAAAGCGTCTGTCCAATGATCTGTTTTCTACTTTAACAAAATGTATTTTTCTTTGTCCAATCTCGTATTTGATCGAATGAAAAATAACAAATCAATTATTTTTAATTCAAAAGACTGATGAAGAAGGTGAAAACTTCGAAACTATAATCTCAAACAAATCAATTACATATACCGGGTGAGTTTTCTTATCTTTAGACAGTCTTATAACTCAAAAACAGTGCATTATATTAAAAAAAGTTTCAAATAAAAGTTTATTTATATCAAGGGGGAAACTAAACTACACTATTGTTTTCAATGGTATTTCAAAGCCAACTTTTGTTTTTTAAATAGAAACCTGTATGTTTCTGTTTATATTCTGAATCTACAAAAAAAACTGAACAACTTTTATAAGAAGTATTTTTTGCCGACATCAAGTAAAAAAAAATATTAAATGAATTAGATTTCAAAAAAATCTTACTAATTATTTTTAACAATTATTAATTATTAATTATTATTATTATTTATTAGTTTTTTGAGTTATAAGACTGTCTCAAGATAATAAACTCACCCGGTATTAATATATATATATAGAGTAGAACATAAACTATTTATTTTTGAAATTTCGTTCAGCGGGCAGTTCGATGGCGATTTGTACTAATGGCGAATCATTTTTTCGCATAAGATATAATGTAAATTGCATTAATCGGTTCCAAAGTCTTTATTTAAACTAATTAGTTGAACGGTAAGTAAAAAATGTATTATACAATTGTATAATTCTTTAATACGATTTTGATTATTTAAACTCTACTTACATATACAATTTTCACATTACTTTCTGTAAAAACGTTAGATGATTTTTCCCTTGATTCTTTTTTCTGTCTTTTTTGGTCCTTTACATATTGAAAAAGATATCCAATGTTGATTGATTTTGTCTTTTTTTTAGAATCCTCCTAAAATGCTCAATCGTTAAATAAGTTAACGCTCCTATTCGCCACAGCTGTGTTTGGATGCCATTTTTGGACAATGTGTTCTATATTTCTCAATGGTGACACAATTCTTTAATTTCCTTAGTCAAATGTTTTCCTCTTCCTCTGAAGACACATCTTCAATCACTTCCTGCTGTTCTCTCTGTAGTTCTTGAAGTTCTTCAGTTGTCAACTCATTTCGGTGATTTTCAATCAACTCTACATCCAAACCCATGGACACAATTTCATTCACTACAACAGCTTCCGTGGCAGTGTCTTCTAAGTCTTTCAGTGCCACACAGTCTGGCCACAGATTTCTCTAGGAGGATTTCAGTGTCCTCAAAGAAACTTCATCTCAGGCTTTGTCTATTGACACTCCGGCAATGGAGGATATTAAAATGGTTCTTCCAAAAGTCTCTGAGGTG
This sequence comes from Forficula auricularia, assembly GCA_024734495.1. Lineage (NCBI taxonomy): Eukaryota > Metazoa > Arthropoda > Insecta > Dermaptera > Forficulidae > Forficula > Forficula auricularia. The sequence continues at coordinate 8,065,866 of JALMQS010000073.1, read as the reverse complement.
AGGAGTTCTGTGTCAGAGGTCACTCGAAACATCTTTGAAACAGTGCTTTTGTATAAAGTTTTTGAAGTTTGAAGTGACCTGTTGATCCACGGGCTGGATAAGTGTTGAATTCGATCATTAGGGGGCAAAAATCTCACTTGAATGAAACTGTATTCACCAGATCAGATCTTCCTCCCAAACCTGGAGGGTGAGCAGGAGCGTTGTCCAGTACCGGTGCAAAGTTGCGCTCAATGGCGCATGCGGCCTTTTATGATCCGAATTGCGAAAAAAAGCGTACGAATGGCGATTTAAATTTTACTTGAAAAAGTTTTACGAATAATGAGTTGTACGAATAGAGAGGCGGATGAATAGCGAGGTTCCACTGTATATACCTACATATTGATTTAGTATAATATATTCATTTCCATCAGCCAGAGGACAACCTCATTGATTTCCTTTATGGTATTTGTATGGCTTCTATGACAAAAGAAACAAAATCTTTTCAACGAAGGTTATTCTTACTATACGCCTCTATATGCACAGAGGGTTCTTATCGAATGCATATTCTAGAAACCGCAGCCGCCGACGTCTCTCAGAGCCTTCAAGTTCCGTAAACTAAATTAAAAGATACAAACTTGAAACAGATATTTAATTATTTTCCCCCGAAATCAAAAATCTTATTATGAATAGGAAAATAGAAATGAGATTAACACAAGCAAATCCTTTTTATGTTTACTTTTTAATAGATGTTTGGATGAGGGAACTATGCCTATTGGTTGGAAAAGAGCGTTAGTTATTCCTGTTTATAAAGGGGGAGATAAGAGCTTAGCTTGTAATTATAGGCCAGTGAGTTTAACAAGTCTGGTGGGCAAATTTTAGAGGAGTTGGTAGACTCTCATATCCGCTCGTATTTGGAAGGGCAAGGATGGTTCTATCATAGGCAAGATGGTTTTAGAAAAAATTATTCCTGTAATTCTCAATTAGTTTCTTTTATTCAGGAATTACAGGAAGCTTTAGATAAAAGTCAGTGTGTAGATGCAGTATTTTTGGACTTTGCCAAGGCTTTCGATAAAGTCAGTCATAAAATTATTTTAGAAAAAAATTAAACTCATCAGGGTTGTCTGTTAAGTTAATTAAATTTATTCGGTGTTTTCTTAGGGATAGAACTCAAATTGTAAAAGTGGGTAATGGTCTGTCTGATAGAGTAGATGTCACGTCTGGGGTGATTCAAGGTAGTGTTCTGGGTCCTCTTCTTTTTCTTATATATGTAAATGATTTGCCTTCTATCGTGCAATCATCTATTAGGCTTTTCGCGGATGATTGTGTCGTATGGAAGTAATTGATAATGATTATGATAGCCTTACATTTTACAGAATGACCTGGATCAAATTGAAGGATGGTGTAGATCCAATTCAATGGAACTAAACCATTCCAAGTCAAATTTAGTTAGATTTATTGAAAATCTGGTTAGTCCTCAAAATTATTACATTGGTGGAAATATTATCAATGAATCTAAATTTTATAAATATTTAGTACATTTATATTCAGGCAAATTTAAAGTGGGATATGCATATTAGTTATATAGTCAATAAGGCTTATAGGAAATTGGGGATGTTTGGTAGAATTTTGAAGGGTACATCTAGAGAAGTTAAGTCAAAGTTTATTTAACTTATGTAAGACCTAATTTAGAGTATTGTTCTGTGGTTTGGGACAAACATCCACAACGATTAGAGAGAAAAATTGATATGGTACAAAAGGAGGGCGGCTAGATTTGTTTTTGGTAAATTTAATAGGTTAGTAGTGTCACTTCAATGATTAATGAATTAGGATGGTCTAGCTTATTGGAGAGAAGGGAATGGGCTAAATTGAAAGTGATTTTCAAAGCCTATAAGGGTTTTAGGAGTTGAAATAACAGATAAGGAACCAAATTATTTAGGTAGAGCTGATCATAGAAAAAAGATTCGTAAGCCAATTCTTGAAAAATATCAGTTTACATTCAATTGTGAGATCTGGCATTGATTTGTGGAACAGTCTGTCTGTTACTGCTTGGGATTATAGTCCTCTGCCCCCTATGATTAAATCAATTATAAATTTTGTCAAGTCCTAATGTCCACCTCAGTTGTGCAAAATTTTATTTAGTTCTCACAAGCAGAGATTAGGTGAGGTAGAGAAAGGTCATACCATCCTTGTTAAGGTTTTGACCAGGTTTCCTTAACAACTTATGGCAAATGCCAGGATGGCTAATGCGTCGCTTGCTCCTGGTATCGGGTTTTCGCGCGGAATTTTAAATTACTTTTTGTTTTTTGATGGAAATCTATGGTCATGTTATTTGTTAATAGGCATACATTTCTATTTTTTTATTTTTTATATTTTTTTACTTTGTTTCTTTATTTTTTAAATTGTTGTAATTAATTTGTATTGATGTTTATTAATGTATTGTAGCTAGATTGTATTGATGTTTGGAGGACCCAGCGCGGGGCTTATGCACTCTCAGCAGGTCGAGGAATAAAGATTTATTTATTATTTAAAGATTTATTTATTATTTATTATTTATTAAATCCAAAATTATATATTTCAGAAAAAGTAAAGTAAACCCCTCTATAGAGGGGCATTTTATAGAGTAGAGGGGAATAAAATAAATAAAGTGCTTGGGCTGTATCTACCCCTTGATGACAACATAAACTCAAAAAAGAATTCCAGGAAGTTTTTGATTGACTGAATTTTAAACATTGATTTATTAATTAAATTCCATTAAGGATAATTCATTTCGAAATATATATACTCTATCATAATTAGATAAACATATAGATAAACATCAAGTAGATACCTAGTTCAGGGCCTGGCCTCCCTGCCCACGTCAGCTAATCATTCTTTTATCAAGAGAATCATGTCCATAGCACTTTTCATAAAATTGGCCTTTTGTAAAATCCTGCTTTAATGGATAATAAAATCTTACAAAAAGTCACTAAAATTCCATAAATTTCTCAAAAGTCCAAAGAGGTTCTTGAAAACAAGAGGTCTGATGATGGAGTCAATGGTGTTATGCAGAGCCCTGAAAAGGCTGAACAAACTCCAAGTCATTGGTGAGTTTGAACAAACAGGATTATATAATCATAGGTATATATTTATGGTCTAGTTATAAATCCTAATTTGAACAATAATATATATATAATTAAAATTAAGATTATTTATTTTATTTAAAAAAACAACTAAATTAAATTAATGTAATATTTTATTATAATATTGTTAAACAAATGTAAGTGAAATACATTAATGATTTTTACAATGATAACCGTTTCGGATTTATTGGTGGAATAAAATAAGCATGTCAATTTAAATCAATTGAAATTTAATGGATAAAATAATATCAATTTTTTGTGTATTTTAACGAATATCTTTTTTGTTTTTCGCTAAACAGGGTTATATAACAAATGAAGTTGATATTATTGGATAAAAATGCTTGGTAGGTTTCACATTAAGATATAAAAATAAAACGAATTTATTTTTAGAGAATCTATAATCTCGATATATATATATTTATATAGTTACTTTCATCTCCTGAAGATGGGTTAGTCACGAAATATATATATCGAGATTAAAGATTCTCTAAAAATAAATTCGTTTTATTTTATATCATATTTATACCAGATCAATAGTTTCACCAAGTACCAACACCAAATTCCTTAAAAACTAATGAAGTTGATTATTGAAACTCTCTATGAATTATGTCTATTGTGTTGCGGCAGGTGGTAGTTATCCCACCAGGTGCCAGCAATTATGTTGCGCGCCAACCCTTGTTTGTAAGGTTTGGTGCGGGTTGAGTATCCGGAAAAGGATTAGCTCGGTAACGTGTCGAAGGATGAGTTCTTCCGCCCGCAGCTCTGGTGCCGACAGTTGTGGTGTTCTACTGAAGAAGGTCTTTAGGGGTAGTTGATCAAAAGACGGTTTCGGATTTACATGTGGTTTATTAAGAGGTTCCGAGGCTTGTGCCTTGATTACATGTGCGAGAGCGACCGGTGTCCTGAACTCAACTGCGAGGTTTTGCGAGGCAAGGACTGGGGTCGAGAGACTGGCGTTTGGAAAGGGAAGGGGTGTTCTTTTTAATGGTTGTTTATGCAAGCTCGCATTTGCTTTCTAGGTTGTGGATAATGGTTTCTTCGGGACCTCACACGTGATGCAATAGTATGTTTAAGTTGCGAAATATTAGGCATTTGTAGAAGGGAGACTACTCGACCAGCGATTTATCAATAATTAAAGGAAATTAAGATATGGAAAAATTACAATGAGAATATTAGGGGCTGGACCACAACATTTGCGTTTTATCCATAAAATCTATGGATATTTCCTTACAGCGTCAAAATTGGTAAAAGAGTGGGTACTCGAGAGCGTTTCCAGATAAGATAATTAGTACTTTTATAGTGGAATTTAAAATATTTTTATTATAAGTCTTGAAAGAGATTGAGGCCGCAACTAATTTTCTGTGGGTTTGTACCGTATAATAATATTTATTATGTTGGATTATTTTCTTAATCTCAGTTAACGAATGGAAATACGTATTGAGAGATGATCGGGATTTTCGACAACTATGATTTCTCTCTTTATAGATAGTTATAAATCTATTTGAACCAAACTATATAATTAAAATTAAGTTTATTTGTTTTTTTACTAAAAAAAAAACAACTAAATTAATGCAATTTAACAATTTTATTATAATATTGTTAAAAAAAATCTATTTGATTTTTGTTGTCAAAGTATTGGTGAAATACATTATAATAATTTTTACAATGATAACCGTTTCGGATTTATTGGTGAAATAAAATAAAAATGTCAATTTAAATCAATTTAAATTTAATGGATAAAATATCAAGATTTTTTGTGTATTTTAACGAATATCTTTTTTGTTTTTCGCTAAACAAGGTTATATAACAAATGAAGTTGATTATTAAAACTCTCTATGAATTATGTCTATTGCGTTTTATCCATAAAATCTATGGATATTTCCTTACAGCGTCAAAATTGGTAAAAAAGTGGGTACTCGAGAGCGTTTCTAGATAAGATAGTTAGTACTTTTATAGTAGATTTAAAAATATTTTTTGATTATTATAAGTCTTGAAAGAGATTGATGCCGCAATAAAATAATATTAATAATAATATTTATTATGTGGGATTATTTTCTTAATCTCAGTTAACGAATGGAAATACGTATTAGGGGATGATCAGGATTTTCGACAACTATAATTTATATATATTTATAGATAGTTATAAATCTATTTGAATCAAACTATATATAAAATTAAGTTTATTTGTTTTACTAAAAAAAAACATTAAATTAATGTAATTTAATAATTTTATTATAATATTGTTAAAAAAAAATCTATTTAATTTTGTTGTCAAAGTATTAGTGAAATACATTGCCTTAATTAAGGTAAGTGTAATGAAGCTTTCTAAAACGATAAGACTTTAAGAGTATTTGCAGGCGATTTCCCTTGTCAATGACTGAAACTAATAGTTATATTATTATAAAAGCATGAATAAAATTGAAAACGTAAGTTAATGCTAATCAGCGATTAATTTATGAAAAGCCAATATTCAAACATGTAGAGTTTCAAACTTAATCGTCACAAGCGACTGTGGACATCAGAATCAACTTCAACCCCTTCGCATTTAATCGCCTGTGCTGACTTCATTTATTTGATTGACATTTGTAATTTTTATTTCATTTATTTAAAATAGAAGCAATAGAGTCAATTTTCTTGGAGTGGAGTTTTAAATGCGCTTTGAGACTACTCTTTTATGAGAAATGCTTATCGCATTGATATGAAACAATGGAAACTTCCCCAGTATGAATAAGTAAATGATTTTTGAGACTACTCTTATCTGAGAAACCCTTTTTACGAGAATCACAGACGAAAAGCTTTTGGCGTGTATGAATATGTAAAATGCCTTTTGAGATTGGTCTTCGATAGAAACCCTTATTGCAGTGATCACATACGAAAGGTTTTCGCCTGTATGAATAAGTAAATGGGTGCCAGAGGGTACTCCTTATCTGAGAAACCCTTTTTTGCAGAGATCACATACGAAAGGTTTTTCGCCTGTATGAATAAGTAAATGGGTTTTTGAGATGGGTCTTCTGTGAGAAACCCTTATTGCAGTGATCATACGAAGGTTTTCGCTTGTATGGACAGTAAATGGGTTTTGAGATTGGTCTTCAGTGAAACCCTTATTGCAGTGATCACATACGAAAGGTTTTCTGTATGAATAAGTAAATGGGTTTTGAGGGTACTCTTATCTGAGAAACCCTTTTTGCGAATCACATACGAAAGGTTTTTCGCCTGTATGAATAAGTAAATGGGTTTTGAGATGGGTCTTCTGTGAGAAACCCTTATTGCAGTGATCACATACGAAGGTTTTTTCAACATGAATAAGTAAATGGATTGAGGTACTCTTATCTGAGAAACCCTTTTTGCAGAGATCACATACGAAAGGCTTTTCGCCTGTATGAATAAGTAAATGGAGTTTAAGAGCAGTCTTTTGTGAAGCCTTCACAGTATGATCAGATGAAAAGTTTTCGCTTGTATGAATAAGTAAATGGATCTTGAGGCCGCTCTTATCTGAAAATTTTTTGCAGTGATCACATACAGGTTTTCGCTTTATGAATAAGTAAATGCCTTTTAGGATTGATGCTGGTGAGAAACCCTTATTGCAGTGATCACATACGAAAGGTTTTCGCTTGTATGAATAAGAAAATGGGTCTTGAGGGTACTCTATCTGAGAAACCCTTTTTGCGTGATCACATACATGAAGGCTTTTCGCCTGTATGAATAAGTAAATGGGTTTAAAGAGCAGTCTTTTGTGAAGCCTTCTTTGGTGATGGACGAAAGGTTTTCGCTTGCCGAATAGAGTAAATGGGTCTTGAGGGTACACTTAGCAGAAACCCTTTTTGCAGTGATCATAGAGAGCTTTCGCCTGTATGAATAAGTAAATGGGTTTTAAGAGCAGTCTTTGCGGCGACCCTTCCTGCAGTGATCACAGACGAAGAGCTTGTCGCCTGTATGAATAAGTAAATGGGTTTTGAGATCAGCTTTTCGCGAGAAACGCTTATCGCAGTGATCACAAGAAAGTCTTTTTCGCCTGTATGAATGAGTAAATGTCTCTTGAGTAGACTCTTATATGAGAAACCCTTCTCACAGTGATCACAGACGAAAGTCTTATGGCCAGTATGCTTGTTATTAGAAATAATTCCCAAACATTGATTAGTTTGTTTTGATTTCAATTTTTCTTGATCGTTAGGACAGTGTAAAAAGCCGTTTAGCGGTATTATATCGATTATGAAAGGTCACTTTAGAAGTCTTCTCGCGCTGAGGAATAATGGCAATAGCGGGTTCTGATTTGGTTTCAACACGGTATTTCCGATCGCTCAGATGACTTGAAGAGTACTTCTTCTGTGGCCTTCTGCATATGGCTTTCGAATTCAGACAATGATAGAAATCCAGAGAAACATTCCTCACAGAAATAATCTTCAGTTTCATTTTTAGTTCGATTACTTGTATCTGGAAAAAATAAATGTGTTAAAGAGTTGAATTTAGAGATGAAATTCAATATAGAGCAGAAAAGTTTATTGTAGTTTTGTTATTTTTAATTGTGAAATCATTCAATTATATCGTTAGATAAAAGTAGTATATTAGCCCAGTCAAATTAGACAAATCGGTAGAAAAAGATCCCAGAGTTTTGGAAATGGTCTTAAACGCTTCCTTTAGACTAGGGTTAATGTGTCTCAAAAGTCCCCGAGGATGTGGCTTGAGCTCTAGGAGAAGGGGGGGGGGGGGGGGTAAAAGTTTGTATAGTTTTTTCGCTTATAACTTGAAAACGGTCCACATTTTGTAAATAACCGTCCTATAGTCAATTAAAGAGGACATAATTTTGCGTCGATTTAAACAAACTTTGTAGCAATTCGATTTTATTTTTAAACTAGATTAAGTTTGCTACAATTCAAACAAAATTTCATCTAGGCTAGGCCACACATGGTCGATTTTCAGTCGAAGGCAGTAGTTTATTTGATGGACATAAATATATTAAGTTTAATGTAGGTGCATACACACCTGCAGATCAACTCGAATATTTAATCAAAAATGGATCGATGAGCACTTTTGAAAAAGAAATCGAGCAACTATCGTTCAACTCCGATAATATCAGAGCTGCATATTGAAGCGCACAGCATTCGACAGTTTAGTTGACCACTGAACGTTTGACTTGTACCTCTTTAGAGATTATATTATTTAATTAATGCCCAAATACAAAGAAAGGAGTAAAGTTGACTCGATGTCGACACCGTGTGTGCATACAACACGATTCATCAACGATTAAACGATTGAAGTTGATTTTCCAAAATAGACAATGCATCACGATTTCAAACCAACCCAACTAACTGTTGAGCCGACTGAAAATCGACCGTGTGTGCCTAGACTTAAATGGATAATGGTAACCCGGCCCATGACGGGTTGTTTGTTTTGAAAAACTGCAATTTTTTGTAAAGAATCTCAGTTTTTCCTTCATGAAATAAAAAACCACCTAAAAATCTAACTAAATTTTAATTTTCTCATTAATATATCAAAAGAATAATTGATACGTCAACAAGAATTATTTTGACCGCGCTGATTTGAAAAAAAGATATTTTAGAAATATATAAGTTCAAATATTATTTTCACTCCAATATTTGACAAAGAAAATTCTACATTAGAGTCGTGATCGAATAAAATGTAGAAAACCTTCAGTTAAAAATCTAACGGTTTAAAGAAAGAATTGATCCTAGTAAACGTTCGAATAAACATAATTTCTTCTTACTAGGCGAAATATTGTTCTCTTTGATTTACTATAGGACGGTTATTTAGAAAATATGGATCGTTTCGAGTTATAAATTAAAAAATGGAAAAAAGGGAACTTTAACACCCCGCGTCCTCGAAGACTTGCAGAAACACATTAACCCAAGTCTAAAGGAAGTGTTTAATTCCACCGATTAGTCTTATTTTGTCTAATTGGACTGGGCTATATAGTGTGCTAAGGAATTAATTCGAATTCATTGATCAATGAAAATTATTAGAAATAAAATCTTAAAAAACTTAATCCCTTGAATATCATAATGGTCTCAGAAATGGAGGACAAAGGCTTATTTATCTAAATTAGAAATTTTGAACAAAAATTTTAGGAGAATGCTTCCAGGTTATAAAACAAATAAATGAACTTACTATTTAATTAACTAATTTCTTCGCAATTGAAATTTAAATTTTTAAAATTAAATGTAATTTCCTATGTATACATTTCTTTTTTGATGTTTGTTCAAGAAATCTTCACTAATGAACATCGTCCGACAATCACAGCACAAAAATGTGGCCCTGAAATAGATAATATTTCACTTATTATTAAGTTAGATATAAATGTTTAAGGCCCCCATGATTTTAGTGAACAAATATAATCCAAGTGAATATAAATGAACCAATTCGGACTTGATTCGAATTAATTTATATATATATATATATAAAATTAGGTACTTGTGTCAGCGCCACCGCAGCTAGATTTGGCGGTTTATAGAATTTCCCAATCTACACCTAAAATTTTTGAGATAAATCATAAAATAGAATAGATCAGTTCCCCTCTGTCAAAAAACAACTTGAATAGGTTCGGTTTATGATCTCAGTTTGATGAATAAAAAATGCGTTCCCAAACAAACTTTAGGTGTAGATTGGCGAAATTTAAAAACCACCAAATCTTGCTGCCGTGGCATCGAAATACGTAAGTACTATAATTATAATGATTTGGGAGCCGGTAGCTGAGCATAAAGTTAAAGTTATGGTTTGTGCAAAAATACAACATTCGGTTCCAGCCCAATAATATTTGAAAAATAATAACGGCTTCTTCACTCCAAGACTGACAATCCCTGGTTCTAAAGAAACCCGACGCCTTCGTCCATCGTACTACTTCAATAACCAGGCAGGCAATTGCGTAACCTGATAGAGAACTAGATCAATGAAAATCCAGATTCAATGACACTTCTCCGCTTCTCAAGAACCATTATCATGGACACATTTGCAAACTTAAGAACGCTTAAAACCATCTGGAGAAGTTGGTATCATTGGCAAGTTGAGAAAAAATCTTGGTCTTGAGGCGGCTTTGCGTGACCCTAAGAGCCCGTCCACAGGCCCGTGCCTGGCGGGTGTGCCACGTGCGTCGCACGCAGGAGGCCAAAATAAAAGGCGCCCAAATCTTCAGGGAATTTATGGCAATTTTTTTTTTTTTTTATTTTATTTTAATGAAATTAAAATATGAAATTTGTAAAAAAAAAAAAGGTCTCTAAGTCTCTAACTTTTTGTTTCATAGAATGAATTTATATGATCGTGATGGATTTTGTTTATACTATACAGGGGTGGCCACTAACCTTAACTTTGGGAGCCGCAAATTTATAAAACTGTTTCAAAGCGAGCCAGATTGTTTGGAGATTAATTAATGGCTTCTTAAAAAAAAAACACCTTTTTTTATTTTATAAAATATAAATAGTAACACATATTTTTTGCTCTACTTATAATATTACAAGTATACAAATAAATTTAATTTTGTATTATTATTTTTTTAATTTAATTATTATATAGGGTGGGGCATAAAGATATACCACATTTGAAGAGATGTAAAAAATGAAAAAATTTAACTAGAAAAAAACTAAATATAATTTTGAAAAGAAAATAAATGAAATTTTTTTAAAATGTATTTTAAACATTATCAAAGAAAAAGAGGGAGGAGGGTCAAAAAAAAATTATAGCCCTTTTGAGCAAGCTCAACCATGATACTGTATACATATTCTGTAGGATACAGAAAGCTAAAAATGCAAAAATTAACCAAAATTTGTAAACAGGTTGATAAAGGCTAGAATTTTCATTCTTGACCCTCCCTCCATTTTGTGTGTTAGTTTTTGCATTTCTAGCCTTTTGGGGCCCACAGAATATATGCAAAATTTGGTTGAGTTTGGTCAAGGGCTAGAATTTTCATCTTGGACACCAGCCCTTTTGTCTTAATCATCTTTAAAATACATTAAAGAAATTTATTTTATATTCTGCATATATTCAGTTTCTTTTTCATTTTTATACCTCATTAAAATGTGGTAGATCTTATGCCCCCTATGCACAGTATTATTCAAGAGGGTTCAAGAGCCGCACAATACTGACTGAAGAGCCGCATGCGGCTCGCGAGCCACATTGTGGCCACCTCTGTACTATAAATTGAAATGATAACCAAAAAATTTGATTTTTCATTATTTAATCAAAAAACTATTATATTATAATAAAACTATATAAATTAATATTTGAGCATATAACTTTAATTCTAATAATAATATTATAACCATCACTCATCCTAGAAACTTAATTCCTGTCTTGAACATTTACTTGGACCACTTTTTTTTATAAAACTCAAATATATAGATATCCTCATTTTCCATGACACTTTTGAGGATTCAGATCATCCTGTCATGGATAACTGCTTTATAAAAAAAAAATGGTTCAAGTCAATAAAATTTCCTAGCGAATGAGACAGGAATCAGAGTTTTCCTGATTGGTGGATTTCTGACACCTCGAAGGAAAAACTGGGATTCTTTTGCAAAAAAATTGCGAGTTTTCAAAGAACTCAACCTCATTTTCCGGCACGGGTTACCATTATCGAATTAAGATGAAAGTTTCAGATTTGGTATCATTTTGGGTGATTTAGAGCTTTAATTTATCTTATAGATATATCTTTTTGATTTGATAAGCCGTTTTAGAGTTATTTATATGATGTTAGGCGGTCTTATACTCTGGCACGGGCCATAGATAAATAATAATAATAAATAAATAAATAATGAATAATGAAATTGAATCTTGTGGAAGTTTATTATAATTAAACCAAATTATTCTTTATTTAAAGCCAAAATAATTATTAAAAATAACACAACATAATTATAATATAGATAAAAATAAATTTATTAAATTTACTTAATCAGATTTTGACAATCTGCATGAGATTCTGTTCAATTCGAAGAAAGAATGAACTTTTCCTATTAAACTGTTTAATTGAAAACAATAATAGAAAATTAACAATGTTCAACTAGATAACAATCTGATGGTAAAATAATAAACAAAATCCACTGTTTATATTCCATGACATGTTGACAATAGAAAACTAACCTGTATATATTGGATATAAGAGTTGCATGAATGCAATTTCAGCCAAAATGGATATATTTTCTCCAAGTTCAAACAAAAAATTAATCAATATTGAATGGAATAGTTTTTTAATTTAATAAAAGCCTGTATTGAATTTAAGATTTATTCGAAAAGAAATAAGGTAAATAAAAATTATGAGAAATGAATGTCTGTTTCTTTAGTTGAAATAATGCTAAATAAGATAAATCCGCCAGATGTCAGGGCAGTGTCTTTTAAAATGTCACCTCCCAATTTTGAATTCATGCAATATTAATTAATTACTCAGTCGCCTCGCAATTGAAAGTTTTGTTTTCCAATAAAGTTCAATTCTCATGGTATTCAGGACCAGGCCCCAGGAAAGGGTGTAGTTGCACTGGGCCCTGCACTAGAACTGTCAAATAAATCTTTGTTCTACTACAATTTATTGTAACTTTTCTTTTACACTCAACACCAAAAATAACCGGACAGTTGATAATTTTTTTTCTTTTTTGATAAAATTAATTAAAATAAATTTTCAAAATAAAATAACTTTCGGAGCAAAATATATTGAATTATAGCGAATTTATTTATTATTACTTAACTATTAATTCATGGAAAATTAATATTATATATATATTTCGTAGTTGTTGTCCTCAGCATTTAATTAATCATTTCAAGTTAGAAGAGGCATATCGAATTACGGCACACTGACCAAACACAAGACTCTTCGTGTCGTTCAATCGCTGCTCCTCGAGAATCCCCTCTCGGCAACCCTTACTTCCCCCACGAGAGCCTGGAGCGAGTGTGAGACAGAAATTTAACACGTGAAAATAACTTAAGCGCTTTCGAAATAGATGCCGTCTTTCTTGACGAGCAACGCTAAATGAAAATATTTCAATGACGTCATTTGCTTTTGACAGATGACAGCTGTCATTTTCTCATTGAAATATTATTATTTTAACCGACTTCAAAAAAGGTGGAGGTTAATATTACTTTATCCAATGCTAATTATTGAATTATTTCTTTTTATATTAAAAAAATTACATACTTACCAGATTTCTGCTTACAATAATTTTATCTATTAATTTTATTTTAATAAAATTTCGAAGTAATTCAGCATTTTAGTCGAATTAGTAGTTATGCTAATTTATTAAACACCCTCAAATTTGCAAGTTCAATCGTGCAAGACATTATTATATTTTTATTTTATCTAGGTAATTGTTTTTCTTGTTCATTTTTTACTCATAAAAGCATATAAAGTTTTTGGTCCTATATAAAGTTTTTCTTACAACTTGTGCGGCCAGTATTGAACCTATAAAATAATAATTAACGAATAATAAAATTTAGCAAATATTAAGACAGTTGTAGAAAGGTATTTTATTAAGTTTATTTTATGTTTATGGCTGAAAATATAAAATTTCCTAAGAACCACCTGAAGCTAAATAATTTAAATTATTTTGTATGTATCATATAAGTTAGAGCTATTATTAATTAAAGAAAATATTTGAAATGTAGTACAGACAATAGTATGGATTAAGTCAGGACGCTGATTGGATTACTCGTGTAAGACAATCAATTATGTCATGACCCGGAAAAAGACAAACCTCTAAAAGATTACCATCAAAAAAAGCACCCCAGTAATCACTTCCAGTTTAATGAGATGACTGAAATTACCTATTTATTTCGGAAATCTAACTGACCTTGGCGAGGATAGTTGGACACGGGTGAATAGTTTTACAAGGAGCTAGGACAATCATGTGCTCACAGCACTTGAAACATGACCAGAAGCAACAAACTATAAATAGAAAAGAGTCTTGTCCATATCACTACTTACAGAAACTCTGTACCTCATATTAAAAAGTAATTTTAGTAAAAAGTTATTTCACAAAGTGTTTGAAGTTGATTTAATCGAACAAATGGATGTTAATTAAATCGATAGCTATCTGTAATGCTTCTTCAAATTTGTTTAAATTGTGTCAAATTAATGAAGTTAATTCAAAGAAAATTGTATTCTTTAATGGAAGAGAGTCTTAGACATCTAGATATAGAGTCAATTAAAGAGTCAAGACTATCGTTTTCCCTCTATGCCTCAGGAACATGGACCTTAACTTAAAAAAAGAAGAACGATCGGATATCGCCTTCGAGATGTGGTGTAGAAGGAGAATGTTAAGAGTCCTTTGGACAGTCCACTAATAAGTCTATTATAGAGGAAGTTCACGCGAATCGGAGTCTTTCTGGGATGGTACTCGAGAGAGTGATCAAGTACTTCGGCCCTCACCCGCTCAAATATCAGCTTGGAGGATTTCCTGCAGGGCAAGGTGGAGGGCAAAAAGAGAAAAGGCAAATGGACAAATCAAATAAAGGTTCAACCATAGATAAAAGATAGATGGGTTCAACTTGGCGTACTTCATGCTGCTACAGCTAGACACTCAGACCACGCTGGCGGGTTGCGATCAATAAGACTAGGGGTGTTAGAATATGGAGATGTGAGTCACGCTCCCTTGGAAAGAAAGATTATGACATTGCAAAAGAAAACACCTATATGCTTTATATGTTTGGTCATATCCAATAAATATCATTTCTATAGTTCTATTCTGTAATTTCCTTCTCTTTTCTTAAGTATATTAGACAAATAAGTTCTACTAATGTTCAAATTTTTCGTTCTGCTGGGGAGATTAGGGGCAGTTAACTAGGATTGAATTCCTTGTGATTTCAAAAAATAGAAAACTATTTTATTTAAATATTCTTTTTCTCTCCTCCTACACCGATTGAAGTAATTGATACTACATTAGTTTAACAAAATGAAGCGCTGATTAGTTTTTAATACATATCGGCTCACAAACATTAGTACTTTATTTCAGACTTTTTTAGTTATTTCTAAATATCTTGAAAATGACTTAACCAATTTTGATGATATTTAATATTCCAATTAAATACATAGGGAACAAAAGGTTAAATAAAGTTTTTAGTAAAATTATTTTTAAAGTACTTTTTTACTCTAGAGTAAGATAGTACTTTTTTTAATTCTTTAAAATCGAGAATCGATCATTATTTTTTGAATTAAAGTGCAAATTGCAAGTGATATCTGATTAATAATAAAGAAATAAACATATTAATAATGCTTCAAACGACTATGGATAAAGTCTAGGAACGATCCGTTCCAGTTTATTTACTATTTAACCAACGTATTCTTTGAATTAACTTCATATTTGTTTTTGAAATTTAATAAAGTATAATTCGAAAAAGGTATATTTTTGACATGTGTCATTCGCTTATTGGTTTCAAATACTTAAGTTAAGGTGACAATTTATCTTTGGCGCTTTAAAATACAGGATATAAATAGAAGTCGTGATAGGGGTAAGAACTGGTGCTAGGTAAGATTAATGATTAATTTTTTAAGCCAGAACATTTTTAAAATTTAATTAGCAAAAAAAAATTCATTTTAAAGAATAGGTAGGTAAATGTAGGTACCTTTATAGAAAAAACTTAAAAAATTTTGTTAATATACTTAATGTACCTACTGAAAAAATAAAAACAATATCATGATTTTCATATTTTTCTAGAATGGATTTTTTTAGCAGCTCATTGTCTTTACAATATATTCGTAAAATTCACAACACGTCCATACCATACCAATTTGCCTTTACAGTTTCTATGGAAAGTTGGGTTTTTTCACAGGACCTTAAGATTATTCATCCAAGAAAATATTCTTTCTATGGGGGCATTTGATGCTGCAGGCAAACAAAAGCAAAATTCGACCTCATTTAAGTACTTAGGTATGTTCCCATAGAAATGTTTGCAGTTGTAAAATGTGCAAAATTTTATATCTTCAAACTTCCTGTCCATTGTTCTAAATAATTTCTGCATTGCTATAGAAAGATAACGCAGATTTAATAAAATAACTGGTGATTCTAGGTTGAACCCCTCTAACTTTGATAGCAAGTTTTTAACTATTACCTGTAAAAAAGACTCATTTCTTCCTTTCAGTCAATTTTATTTGAAGATTTCCCAAAATAGACGATACTTCAATTATTGAGACATTTTGAGCTTGAATTTCAAGAATACATTTATGGAGCAACAGGGGCGGATTTAAGAGACCCAGGGCCCCCTAGTAGCCGAATATTGCCCCCCCCCCCCCACCATCTCGAAGCTATTTGGAAATTTAGCAAATTCAATACACTAATACAGAACATTTTTTTTTATTTATTCAAGAACATTGTATTTGTATTTGTAGGGGCATCTAGCCTTTTTTAATGTACAATATTAGGCCAATTAAATTACAAAGAAAATAAACAATATGATACA
Organism: Forficula auricularia; assembly: GCA_024734495.1. NCBI lineage: Eukaryota > Metazoa > Arthropoda > Insecta > Dermaptera > Forficulidae > Forficula > Forficula auricularia. The sequence continues at coordinate 8,049,382 of JALMQS010000073.1, read as the reverse complement.
AACAGATCAAATAAGAGAAAAAATTTAAAAAGGAAACAACAATTATATGGAAAAAAACAATAAATATACTGAATATAGAGAAAAGAATAAAACTAAAAAATGACAAAAGAGAGAAAAAATAAATTTTTAATTGACTTTAATGATTTTAATAAACGTCGAATAATACAGTCTATGTTACTATATAGCTACATTATTCCTATATAATTTCTGTGCAAAAAGAACGAATGACGTCTTCATTGTCAATTGACTGCATTATTTCTGACTCTATGTACATTACAGAGTGAATTGAGCCTGTTCTCTCCTGTAATTTGAATATGCAGTAATTATTTCTCTCTTTAGCGCTGAAAACGACCGTTCTGATGAGCCGTTTGACGCTGGTGTACACAACAGCATTCGGAACGCAATTCCTGCGTTTGGATAAATGTGCTTATGTAAATGCACCAGCAAAACTCTTAGTAATTTTAATGAGAATGTTAAGCGATATTTGTTTAGCCAGAGATTGTGATTGCATACTTGTATGATATTTGTAATGCCTGTTGTAGATCCCTTGTGATCTTTTAGGTTGAAAAAAGACTCCGCAACCAGGGCCCCCAGACCGGCTGGGCCCCTAGGCCCGAATAAATCCAGCACTGTGGAATAGTGACTTAAAAGGAATGAACAAAAAAAGCCATGTTACCGAAGGAAGTTTCAAAGAATTGTTTAGTAATATTTGGGCATAGATTCAAAATATGATTTAAGTGGAATAAATATTTTTAAAAAAATTCTCTCCACAGCAGGTAGCTTTACTTTAGCCTAATGACCGAAAGAAAGTAAGATTATAGTATTTCTTGAGTAATGGGACTTTTACGGGACACTAGTTTAAAAAGGGGACAATTTTGCTGTTTCAAAATATACCTGACATTGCATCTAAATAAGGAACGAATGGTCACCTAGTTTTAACATTTCATTTTTCGTTTTAATAAATTATTTTATAATTATTAGTGAGATGTTTTCCTTGTAGATATTGAAGGACGATTTGAATTCTGGCTTGGTGAAGAACACAGTTTGTGCTAATATCTTTTTCTCTATTAATGTAATAATAATAAAATTGTGACTCTATAACATTTTAATTTAATTAGTACTGTTAATTTATTTAATATCTTTAAAACTAGTAGTAAAATTATATTAGTCTATCAGCGTCATTCGAATCATTTCAAATGCGCATAATATATTTTTGATGCATTAACAAGCATATTTTATATCAGGAACTAATATGTAGATTTATAAATAGTATAGATCACATTAAGCAAATATTATCAGAGTATTCTTTTTAAAATTTATTGTTTTGTCATAATAAATTTAAATAAACTATATTATTTTATTCATTAAATAAGAATGTATAATTTCTATTCAGAAATATATAACAATTTTATACTGTTTATCATAGTAAAAGCTTTTATTGTATGAAGGAGACCGTTGCTCTTATTTCATTAAAGTTAGATTATAAAAACGATTTAAATCGTATGAGAAATTAAAAAAAATAGTATAAAAAATTGCTGTGGTAATATTATTTAAGTCGAATATCTTGAGAGTACAGTCTGTTTACATTCTATGATGATGAAAAGAAAAATAAGTAAAAAAGGTATTTGATTAAATGTATTTATTAAAACTTATTCATTATTTTACAATATTAACAAAAATTGAACATGTATTTAAATAAAAATAATTTGTAGTAGACAATGTATGTATTATTTAATCAATAAAATTTTATTTTATTTTATATTGTAAAATACTATTTATTCATTTTTAGTCTACGATATATATATTATAAATAAATATAGAATTTCTTGGTCTATATATATTTATATAAATATATCATAGTTCAACGAGAGCCAATAGGGAAGGCGATGAACTTTCTCGTCAGGAAAAGGAAATGAAGGAATAGGATAATATTTGATAGGATAACCAAGAGTGAATATGTTGCTTACAGATATTTGGCAAAACTATAATATTGACTTGAATGGATATGATATTTGATATGACATGATATCATAGCAATATGAATCTTTCTTATTAATTAATATATCATGCTAAAAGTTAATTATTCAGTTTTATCCTTCTGCTTTAAAATTTCGCAAAATGGACTTACGAGGTTTTCACTTGAAGGCAACGAAATATGAACTAGAATCAGTTACAGCCAGGGAAAACATCGAAAATTATACATGTCCATATAAAGATTTTATAAGAATCATGAAATTAACCTTTATTTTAATGATTTCATGATAGCAGAGTTGTTGAATTTAAATGATACATTAAAGTGAGGGTCCTTTTGCTCGTTGAAAATAAATATACACATCTCCTATTTATTAATTGGATATTAATGGATATATAAGATATATATATTTATTTACTTTCTGGTAAATAAGACCCTTTGAATTCTTTGAAAAAGAAGAACATTTAATTGATTTTATTTGATACGATTATGAATTTGATGACAGTAAGAACATCTTGCTACGATTATCTGCTACTGGGGGAATAATTGTTATTTACTAGGCAATCTTGAGCAATTTTATAATACATCTTTTTTCTAAATGCAAGGAAAAATTTTGAGTCAAAGGATGAGTATAAATTTTTTGTAAAGCAAAAAAACAAATGTAAACTCCGCAATTAATTTTGTCTTCCTGCTGTGAACATGCAGGAAATGATACTCACTCGGATTGGTGCCTAATTTAGAATTTAGATTTTTATTAATTTCTTTATATAACAATTAATGTCATTTACTTTTCGAATGCGGGCTAGTGGGTCATAATGTTCTATTATTTTTCCTTTTATATCTATATAGATCAAAGTCCAATAGGTATTTGTTGGATTAAAAGGAAACAATAGGATAGATATTTTAGTTAAATTATAATTATTTAGGGGATCACTGGAAAAATTATAGTTGTCTTTAAGAAAATAACAATAATAGGATTTTTAAAGAGAGATCATGGAAAATCATCAATATTTTGAAAGTGAAATTCAATGACTGAATCTATCAACCAGCCTCTTTGTGGATTTCTTTGATGGCCACATTTATTTTATCTTTTTTTCTTGAGATATAAATAGTTGAAGATTTCAAATTGGAAAATTTTAAGTATATTATATTTGAAAAAAGATTTTATTTTTAACGCAAATTTTAGAGTCCGAATCGTCAATAAATGTTTTACTAAATTTGTTAGATATTTTAATATCCGAATGGGCTACTTCCCCTATTTCATTTTGTTTTTTTTGCATATTTAAAAAATTCTTTATATTTTGGACAGTATAATCTTCTATGTCTAGAAAAACTACATCTGCCGGTTTTTGTACAAAATTCACAGACACTTCTGGATAGAAATTTTTCCACCCCCAATTAAATGTAACACTTTATAAAATCTCAAATTAATAAAACGAGATGATAAAAACTTTATTATAAAGGCAGTAACGAAAAAGAAAATTGAAATTAATATAAAAAATTACTAGATTTATACCTGAAATCCATTTTTCGTTCCGTCTAATTAAAATATAAAAAAATTATATTGTCAACCTAAAAAAATAATGTTGAGGCTAAAATCAATATTTTATACTAAGTATTAACGTTTTCATCTAAATTGCAAATTGTAGAGAATGATAATACTAATTAGGAAAAATTTCATTAATAATATGAGTGAAATAAAATATTAAATTAAATATATGCATTAGAATAAGTACCTGGAGCCACCGAGCGATGCTCGGCAGCTTTTCTTCAGTTAAAAGTTATATATTAATATTATTTTTAATTTAAAATTCTGATAAAAACCACCCCGTCACTGCACAACACCCCGGCACCCACCCCATACCAGCCCGCTACGACCCTGGACCCCCCGCCCCGCCACCGCACCCGTACACCCACCCCCGCCATGCCCCCTGGACAACCACCCCCGTACACCACACCCCCTGGACAACCACCCCCTGGACCCCAGACACGCCCTCCACCAACCCTACACCACCTCCCAGCCTAGTTTTGCATTTCTAATTTTCTAGTGGCCCACAGATTATGTATATATAGGTATATAAATAAATTCCGTATAATTATTTTTAATTAAAATAACAATTTATCGAGTTTTATAATAAATGTTAAATTGTAAAATTTAATATATAATATATTTCTTATTAAACTCATTGTAGTTAACACTCAATTTATAATCAATTAAAACCATTATTAAACCAATTATTTTACATGAATTTAGATTAAATTTGCAAGAGATCAGAACTAATAGATAGCTTCCTCAAAACTTGTTAATGAATTTATATACCATCAACATTATATAAATATAATGGCTATTTTATAAAAAAATCTAATATATTCATATACCTGCTATATTTGAATTTTCTTTATTTAAATTTATATTTTATTCATTTATTTACATATAATAAAAGACAGGATTTATTTATTTATTATTATCATTATATGTTTAAAATAAAATATTTCATTGTAAAAATATAATAAAGAAAAAAATATAATCTCTACTATAATGAAATAAAAACAATTGCATACAGTAGCTATTTTGAAGCTCATATATATTTTATTTAGCTAAAAACGAAATCTAAAAACAAAGAATGATTATTTTGTGTGTATCTGTTAATTAGAAAATAACTGAACAAATAACCATTTCCAACACAACTTCCTTTAATGACAGATGACAGAATAGATTGTCATATTCTTTTCAAAGCATTACTATTTTCATATTATTCTGTCTGTGAATTCTCTTCAAATACTGTTGAATGTCCATTTATTAGGATCAAATGGATATACGATAAATCTTCCTCTAATGGAAGAGTTAAGTGAGATTTTTATTTATTTATAAATATGCAGTTCATATTTATGAAAGGATGGTTTTTATTTTTAATACAAGGTTCTTTTGTATTCTGTTTTATTATGGGGCTACCAATGAAAATTTCAAATTCTGCATGCTGTATACTACAGCAAGTAGATATATGACTTTGGGAATTGTAATTTAGCTCCTCAAAATAGCATACATTTCTTCAGTTGCTCTGTGTCCTTGAACATTTTACCTTCTGATGACTTTAACAGCTGAGATCTGAATGCTGGCTAATATTGATGAGTTTGGTGAATATTTCTGCATATATCAATAGGGATGGCCAGCTACATCTTTCCAATTTAAGGTAGTTGTTTCATGACAATACAGCAAGATTCTTCACTCAAGTATATAGAACAGTCAATAAGGATTCATAGTTCATAAGGCCAACACTTTTTGCTGTTTTTGTACCAAATCTAGCCAATCCCGTATATCGTTTGAGAAATTTGGCAACATTGAAAGAGATTGAATATTTTTATACATAACAGCTAAATGACAGTCAAATGAATGATAAAATACATTTAAAGGTCAGTTATGTCAAGATTCCTAAATAAACAGATAAAAGCTGTTGTGGTAATGAATGAGGAAGCAGAAAAAAATGTGTACTAAGAGTGCTAATGTAGGTACCCGAATAATTGAAGTGGGCGAGTTGGCCGAATAACCTAACCTGTTGTCACTGTCAGAAAGATATTTTATTAAAAAATATTGTTGATGAGAAGACGATTAGGTTTGAATTCTACTTTTCTAAATAAATATCCAGTGCACTGCCATTAACTCATGTCAGTACTGGAAAGAAACATACATTTTGGTGGTTAGTTTTTGTATTTTTAAACTTCTAGGGGGTCCGCTGATTATGTGTACAAAATTTAGTTGAGTTTTGCTAAAATGGCCTAGATTTCCCCACCCCCCACCATTAATTTTGGCCCCAGAAAAAAATATTTTCATTATTATAGGTTTATTTTATTGTATATTTCATTTTTCTTGTTTTTTTTTTAGTTTGAAAAGGAATTATAATTTTAAATTTTAACCCCCTAATTTTGGGTCGATATGCACCAAAATCTAACCAGCTCTTAATGTCAATGGACCAAAACTAAGTGTGAAATTTGGTTTCAATATTCACACTAGTTTTTGGGCAACTCGTCCACCAAAAATTTGGTAACGCACAGACTAACTAACAGACTAGCAGACATTTTGAGAAAACAATTATTATTTCGAAAAAAAAGAAGAAAAAAAAACGCTTATTTCATGCACGATCACAATACTTGACCATACGCCTATGGTAAGTAAAGCGAATTAGCGCGCACTTATCCAGAAAAAAAATTAAACTTATATACTTTAAAGAGTGAACTAATAATAATAAAAATAATATTTTCAAAAATTTCTATATAAATATCGTTTTGTTATTTTTTAACAAAATGTAAAATCAACGCCTACGTTACATCTTATAAAAAATTATAATTTTGAAAAAAATCTGAAACTTTCTACTTTTTACTCCCTCTTTCGCTGGTTTAATAAATGCGCTGTTGCCAAAATGTTTTTAGTGAGAATTTTTATGTATTTTTCATTATTTTATTTCTGTTCTCTATAGAAACTGTGTTAATAACTATGAATCAAACTTGTCTTAAAATATGTATTGGTTTATTGTTTAATGTTGGTTTAGTTTTTTATAAAAATTGTACGAAAGGTTTCTTAATTATAATTAAATATGTATGTAAACTTTCCGATATCCCGTATAGTGCAATGCTAAAGAGCCCGAAAAAATCGATTTTGAAATTAAATATCTCCGGAACTGTATTGTTCATCAATTTCGTTTTGCCACCAATCGATGCACAAGTATTTCAATAATAATATATCTAAATTTCAGAAAAAATCCTACGAAAACGCATTTGGCGGAACAACTACCTTAATCAGGATTCTTCGATAGAACACCGTTAATTTTGCTTGACTAGCATCAATAACTTTTAAGGAGTTCGGTGTTGGTTCTAGGTGAAACATTTTAATATAATAATAAAACTAAGATACGAGGTAGGTTTCACAAAAAAAATAAAACAAAATTGAGTTTTGAATTCGATATATTTCGGGGGTTAGCCCATCATCAGGAGTCTAAAGAAAACGAATTACATAGGTAACAACCAAAACAAGTTTCGACCTCGCTTCGCAATTCTTGTGAATCGTATTCACCCTCTAATAACCCTATCCCCATTCATTTAGAAAGAAAAGGCCTTAAAATTGGATCTTTTAGAATCCACCGAGATAAAATAGCCCTCTCTAATAATTCAAATATTTTAAATAATCAATTGGAAGTGTAATGCAATTATTGATTATATGTTATAATAAATTAAATAAACATTCCTTTCATTGTTTGCACATTAGATACACTAGGGTAATTGCACTCTCTTATACTTTCAGTTGTATCTTCTCAAATTTGTAATACATTATGTCCCACTGTATGAATATAAAGTCCCTTTCATCGAAGCTCAATCTCAATAGAAAATATTAATTCTTAGAACAACTACCCTCCCCTCTTCCCTGCATTCCCCCCACCACATATTTTAAAAAAAAAATTTTTTAAAATTCTTACTTGTAAAACTATTTTTCCAATATGTAATCAGTTTCTTAGACTCCTGATGATGGGCCTAGCCCCCGAAATATATCGTTAAAACTCAATTTTGTTTTATTTCTTTTTGAAATTTTCTCGTATCTTACTCAAGTTTTATTATTATATTAAAAATGTTTCACTAAGAACCAACACCGAACTCCTTAAAGTTATTAACACGAGAATTATTTTAAATCGAGCTTTTAAACAAGATACATATCGCGCGAGACTACTGCGTTTGAAGCTGTGGAGTCATGAATTCTGGACCAAGAGAGAAAAAGATATGATCCATTTAGCTATAATCCATCATTTCGCGTTTTAGCCCGCGTGAAACTCATAGTTAATGATCAAAACCTACGAACCAATGAAATCAGTTCGGAAATATTTTCAATTAATAGATATGTAATCAGTGTTGTTCACTGGTACTTTACCAGATATCTCACACGTATACACTTTAATACAGATAAAAGTAAAAGTATCCTCTTTAGAAGTAATTTCTGTGGACAAGACACTCACCCAACTCTTTCAGCATTAAGACAATTACAAAATGCCAGTCCAATTAACTATAGGATCAATGACCATCAGTTAATGACCTGCAAAATCAATTACATACTCGTTATATTTTTTAAATTACATTATAAATTATGAAAATAACTTTAACCTGTTTTTTATTTTTGCCTATATGTTGCCTGTACTAGTCTGCCCCCCCCCTTCACTCGAATAATGAAAATACTAAAAATATAAAAAATAATAATGTAAATAATGGTGTGCACCGTGTTTTTCTCTCATACTCCATTGATATACCCCACTAATCCGATAATCGCTAATGTTCTTCCTGGAGAAATCATTAGCAGCAGCAATAGAAGTGACGTCATACGATATTCACTAATAAATAATAGTAAATACAATTGGTGGATTATTATTTATACCAGGTGTACCGGAAAGTCATTACCGGTTTCTAACAGATGTCGCTAGGCTTAAAACATAAAATGTTATGATTTGACACATATGCATTTTATTCTACTGACATCAGCTTCAAAGCTATACATGTTATATTTTGCGAAAGTAACACCTTCATAGATTTATACCTCTTTGAAAATGTCAAGTTTCATGCCTGACAACGTGCATTTGCGGCACGCATTACTGTTGTTAATCAAGAAAAAAGCCGCTGAAAGTCATCGTTTGCTGGTAGAAACTTACGATGACATAACTGCTTATTAAAAACATGTGAGGTGTAGTTTCCGAAAATTCAAAAGTGGTGATTTCGATGTGCAGATAAAGAACGTTCTGGTAGACCAAAAGAGTTTGAAGATGGAAACTTCAGGAGTTATTGGATTGGATAAATTTTATATATTATTTCAATCAAACAGAGGACATGCTATTGATTTCTTTTATGAATTAACAATTCTGCTACTCTCGGCATTTTTTATTAATTGTGAAATTTTGTTTGTTTGAGAATTACTTAGCCCATAAGCTAATAAATAATAAAAACACATAATTATATCAATCCACTTTAGCGCAAATCAAAAATTTAATACACCTTTTAATAAATTGATTATTTCGAAAAGGGTAAAATGTTCTGTAAGTCCAAAAATCAAAAAATATTTTTTTATCCATTATAGAGTAAAATACCCTGTAAATATAAAACTCATTACGTAGAATTGTTTTAGTTTAATATTTGAATTCTTCAATTCAAATGCCGGAGTGAACGAAGCCCAAAGGGGCTACTCTTGTCATTTATGAGGTGATTTTGGACCAAATCAATTTCATTCAAAATTTTTTTTAATGTTTATTTCTTAAACAAAAAGTTGATACAAAAGATTGTGGTTTTTAAAATAATTACTGGTGGATTGAATAAAAATGTTTAACAATTTGTTATTAGTTGTGATATTTGAAGTCGAATGTTATGTGATAAACACGGTTAAATATTTATTTGTAAAACCTGAATGTCAAATGGTGTTTTCTAAAGATAGGTTAAATAAATAATTAGTAGTAATAATAGTGAAAAGTATCATATGATTTTAAAACATTAAATAAAATTTAGAACGCTCAACATAATAAACATATAATCAAGTGAAAAATAAAGTATTCGTGGAAGTAATTTAGACAACAATAATACACTCGTCGTTAAATTAAATGAAAAATTTTCAAGCATTTATAAAATGAAAAATATTTAAATGCGTTGTGAGAGCAGATTTTTCTGAGAATCGTCATTCAGACTGATCACAGGTGAGGGCCTCTCCTGTATGTGTCGTTAAATGAATTGTGAGTTTATATTTACGTGAGAATCGTTGTTTACACTGACCACAGCTAAAGGGCTTGTAACCAGTATGTATTCTTAAATGAATTGTGAGATTAGATTTTGTGAGAATCGTCGTTGACACTGATCACAGGGGAAAGGGCCTCTCCTGTATGTGTCCTTAAATGCCTTGTGAGATCAGATTTTCGTAAGAAGCGTTTTTCACACTGATCACAGGGAAAAGGGCTTCTCCACCTGTATGTGTCCTTAAATGAATTGTGAGAGTATATTTTGTGAGATCGTTGTTCTTACTGACTACAGCTAAAGGACCTCTCCCCTGTATGTGTCCTTAAATGCCTTGTGAGATCAGATTTTCGTAAGAATCGTTTTTCACACTGATCACAGGAAGGTTTCTCTCGGGAATGTATCATCGAAAGTAGAGGGAAATTTGTTTTGAATGTGGGCCTACATTTTATACTACTCAATCGAAGAAATTCTGACATACAAAATGTTATAGTATTTTTTATACGGATTTCATTGGATATTAAGGATGAAATTTACCTTATCTGATAAATTAATATTCAAATGATTATTGCAATTGCAGCACAGATTAAATGGCCCTGAAATGAAACTTAATCAATTAAATTATATCTCTAACTTTACATCCTAAAATCCCATTCATAATTTAACATAAATATTTTGTGAATGAGATATATATAAAAATTCCTAGTGATAGAAATAATTAATATTGTAATATTATAGTAGGTGTGCCTTATTCTTTATATTTTTTAACACATGCCCTTCCCACTTTTAATCTAACAGCCCATCTATGAATTATAGAGCAATAGATTAAATTTAAAATCCTAATAACTTTAAAAAATATTAAGTTGGTCAAACAATTCACTCTATTAAAGTGAAGGAGGGGGTACCAGGCAAAAAAGTTGGATGGGGTGGGTTCAGCAACAAAGAATACACTCGTCGGAAAATTAAATTGAGATAATTAGAAATCTCAAAGATAATCACAAGAGGTTGTAATCTACTATTGAGATGGAATGCTGCCCCCCCCCCATAAATACAAGTCAGAAGGTTATTATCACACCCTCAGGAATCGAACCCGAGTGCCAAAATGACCAATCGGCTACTCTGTAAGGAGTAAACCAATCAGACAAATGTATAGCGCTAAATATTTTACCAAATCTTGCCAATTGCCTCTTATATTCTAATGGAAAAGATTTAGAATTTTGCCTAGAATAACGAGTTGATGATTTCTAAATAGAAATCATTGAAGGTGTCATCTACATGAAGCAAATTAAATATAGACTGGTATATCGAATATTAATATCTATTGTTTATTTATGAGAGTATAGTTTCGATGGTTTGAACTTCATCATCAGTGTTTTTAATTAGAAATATTTCAATTATATTTATGAATATGTGCACCAAGCAGTAGACAACCTCAATGAGTTCCTTTTATTAATATTTTTTTTGGGTATCCCTCCTACAGAGATAATTAGATTTAATATTCATTAATACCTATTAATAGAAAAAATACTGATTTTCATACGGAAGTCATATTTTAGATTATTAATTAATTTAACCAATGTAAGACTAACCTGTATAAATTCAATAATGATTGGGATTGATATCAATATTCTGAAAGAAGATCATAGATTCATTTACTTATATTTTAAATATTTAAAATTATCTTATTTAAATTATAGAAAGAAAGAAATTATTATCACTTTATCAGAGAAGTAAAAATCTAAGATGGAGTCTTGATAGAAGAGATGAGTTTCAATTCTAATCGACAGATGGCAGTAGGGTAGGGATTTGTGGAAAAGTTAAATTAAAGTAAATACTTTTAAAGTTATTTTAAAATTCACATTCCCATAATTGAAAATAAATGTTTAACATAGTTAATTTAAATAGCTCATAGCTACTGAATTTCCATAATTATTTTAGAATTTGCTCGTTTGTTTTGAGAACTGAAAAAAAGAGACAGAGCGAACAGTATTACTAATATTTTCATTTTCATTGACCCTTTAAACCCTGATGAAAGAAGGAAGTCTTCGAAACATCGGTTGAAAAGCAGTTAAAAGTAAACGTTCTAATAAATAGGCTTTCATTGGAAAAATGATCTTTTTATTTCTTCTTGGAGTGCCTTCCATTAAATCCTCAACTCTAAATCTACCAGTCCGTTTTCAAAGAAGACCCTCGAATATAAATTAATATACCTTTCAATTTGTATTATGTTTTTTTAATGTTTCTTCAAGGATATTTCTTAGATAATCAATGGAAAATTGATGGGCAAAATGAAAACTAAATCCGATAAAAATTATTATTTATTTAAACGTTATTTTTAAACGACATTTCGGAATATCTTCTCTCCTTCTTCAGTGCTAAAAGGGCTCAACGAAAAACCATCTATATCTTTTGCCTCCTTTAACAGCCCTTGTGCTCATCTGTTGAGGCCAGAGGCAAATTCCGCATCTATTCAGCTACTACGCATCTATATAATAATTCAAATTTTGATTTAGCAATAATTATTTAATTTTTAATTTATTTAATATCTTCAGCCTAAGCTATTGGACAAATGATTCACAAAGCGTCTGTCCAATGATCTGTTTGCTACTTTAACAAAATGCACTTTTCTTTGTCCAATCTCGTATTTGATCGAATGAAAAATAACAAATCGAGTATTTTAATTAAAGGCTGATGAAGAAGGTGAAAACTTCGAAACTATAATCTCAAACAAATCAATTACATATACCGGGTGAGTTTTCTTATCTTTAGACAGTCTTATAACTCAAAACAGTGCATTATATTAAAAAAAGTTTCAAATAAAAGTTGCTATATAAAGGGAAACTAAACTACACTATTCTTTCAATGGTATTTCAAAGCCAACTTTTGTTTTTTAAATAGAAACCTGTATGTTTCTGTTTATATTCTGAATCTACAAAAAAAACTGAACAACTTTTATAAGAAGTATTTTTTTATACGACATCAAGTAAAAAAAATATTATATCAATTAGATTTCAAAATCTTACAAATTAATTTTAACAATTATTCAACTTAATTATAAATATTAATTAGGTATTATTAAATTATTTATTTAATAATTAAATATTTAAATCATTATTATATGATAGGTGAATGATTGTTAAAAATAAATATTATAATTTTTTTTTGAGATCTAATTGATTTAAAATTTTTTTATTTGATGTCGTATAAAAGCCGCTTCTAATAAAAGTTGTTCAGTTGGAATTCAGTATATGTACAGAAACGCATATGTTTCATTTTAAAAACAAGAACTCGAAATACCTTTGAAAGCTTGTTCCTAGGTCGACAAACAATTGCGTAGTTTAGTTTCCCCCCCTGATATAAATAAACTTTATTTAAAACCACCCTGTTTTTGATTTATCGCCTTTTTATAAACTCACCCGGTATTAATATATATATATATAAGTAGAACCTCGCTATTCGTAGACAATTCGTTTCTAGCGGGCAGTTCGAATGGCGATTTGTACTAATGGCGAATCATTTTTTTGCATAAGATATAATGTAAATTGCAGTTCCAAAGTCTTTATTTAAACTAATTAGTTGAACAGTAGAAGTAAAAATGTATTATACAATTGTATAATTCTTAATACGATTTTTATTATTTAAACTCTACTTACATATTACAATTCCTCATTACTTTCTATATTAAAAACCTTAGATGATTTTTCCCTTGATTCTTTTTCTGTCTTTTTGGTCCTTTACATATTAAAAAGATATCCAATGTTGATTGATTTTGTCTTTTTTTAGAATCCTCCTAAAATGTCCAATCGTTAAATAAGTTAACGCTCCTATTCGCCACAGCTGTGTTTGGATGCCATTTTTGGACAATGTGTTCTATATTTCTCCAATGGTGACACAATTCTTTAATTTCCTTAGTTGAAATGTTTTCCTCTTCCTCTGAAGACACATCTTCAATCACTTCCTGCTGTTCTCTCTGTAGTTCTTGAAGTTCTTCAGTTGTCAGAAGGATGGAATGGCTTTAGAAAGCCGAATGACCAGATGTAGGGACAAAGGGCTGGGACAAAGAAAAGATATTTATACTTGAAAGTTGCCGAAAATTATGTATGTGTAATAAAGGAAGGCAATAAACTATGGAATGCAATGAGGGTGCATAGCGAAAATTTAATCTCTCATTTTCTATTTAAAAAAAAATTGAATAAAATTAAAAATAAACCCACCATGCACCCTCATCGCACTCCAATTCAAATTAAATATCATCATTGTCAACTCATTTCGGTGATTTTCAATCAACTCTACATCCAAACCCATGGACACAATTTCATTCACTACAACAGCTTCCGTGGCAGTGTCTTCTAAGTCTTTCAGTGCCACACAGTCTGGCCACAGATTTCTCCAGGAGGATTTCAGTGTCCTCAAAGAAACTTCATCTCAGGCTTTGTCTATTATTCTCAAGCAATGGAGGATATTAAAATGGTTCTTCCAAAAGTCTCTGAGGGTGAGGAGTTCTGTGTCAGAGGTCACTTCGAAACATCTTTGAAACAGTGCTTTTGTATAAAGTTTTTTGAAGTTTGAAGTGACCTGATGATCCACGGGCTGGACAAGTGGAGTGGTGTTAGGGGGCAAAAATCTCACTTGAATGAAACTGTATTCACCAGTCAGATCTTCCTCCAAACCTGGAGGGTGAGCAGGAGCGTTGTCCAGTACCGGTGCAAAGTTGCGCTCAATGGCGCATGCGTGCACGCAGTCCGAATTGCGAAAAAGCGTACGAATGGCGATTTAAATTTTACTTGAAAAAGTTTTACGAATAATGAGTTGTACGAATAGAGAGGCGGATGAATAGCGGGGTTCCACTGTATATACCTACATATTGATTTAGTATAATATATTCATTTCCATCAGCCAGAGGACAACCTCATTGATTTCCTTTTATGAATTAACATGTCGGCTTCTCTCGACAAAGAAACAAAATCTTTTCAACGAAAGGTTATTCTTACTATACGCCTCTATATGCAGAGAGGGTTCTTATCGGATGCATATTCTAGAAACCGCAGCCGCCGACGTCTCTCAGAGCCTTCAAGTTCCGTAAACTAAATTAAAAGATACAAACTTGAAACAGATATTTAATTATTTTCCCCCGAAATCAAAAATCTTATTATGAATAGGAAAATAGAAATGAGATTAACACAAGCAAATCCTTTTATGTTTACTTTTTAATAGATGTTTGGATGAGGGAACTATGCCTATTGGTTGGAAAAGAGCGTTAGTTATTCCTGTTTATAAAGGGGGAGATAAGAGCTTAGCTTGTAATTATAGGCCAGTGAGTTTAACAAGTCTGGTGGGCAAAATTTTAGAGAGGTTGGTAGACTCTCATATCCGCTCGTATTTGGAAGGGCAAGGATGGTTCTATCATAGGCAAGATGGTTTTAGAAAAAATTATTCCTGTAATTCTCAATTAGTTTCTTTTATTCAGGAATTACAGGAAGCTTTAGATAAAAGTCAGTGTGTAGATGCAGTAGTTTTGGACTTTGCCAAGGCTTTCGATAAAGTCAGTCATAAAATTATTTTAGAAAAATTAAACTCGTCAGGGTTGTCTGTTAAGTTAATTAAATTTATTCGGTGTTTTCTTAGGGATAGAACTCAAATTGTAAAAGTGGGTAATGGTCTGTCTGATAGAGTAGATGTCACGTCTGGGGTGATTCAAGGTAGTGTTCTGGGTCCTCTTCTTTTTCTTATATATGTAAATGATTTGCCTTCTATCGTGCAATCATCTATTAGGCTTTTCGCGGATGATTGTGTCGTATATAGAATAATTGATAATGATTGTGATAGCCTTACTTTACAGAATGACCTGGATCAAATTGAAGGATGGTGTAGATCCAATTCAATGGAACTAAACCATTCCAAGTCAAATTTGGTTAGATTTAGTACTAGAAATCTGGTTAGTCCTCAAAATTATTACATTGGTGGAAATATTATCAATGAATCTAAATTTTATAAATATTTAGGCATACATATTCAGGCAAATTTAAAGTGGGATATGCATATTAGTTATATAGTCAATAAGGCTTATAGGAAATTGGGGATGTTTGGTAGAATTTTGAAGGGTACATCTAGAGAAGTCAAGTCAAAAGTTTATTTAACTTATGTAAGACCTAATTTAGAGTATTGTTCTGTGGTTTGGGACAAACATCCACAACGATTAGAGAGAAAAATTGATATGGTACAAAGGAGGGCGGCTAGATTTGTTTTTGGTAAATTTGATAGGTTTAGTAGTGTCACTTCAATGATTAATGAATTAGGATGGTCTAGCTTATTGGAGAGAAGGGAATGGGCTAAATTGAAAGTGATTTTCAAAGCCTATAAGGGTTTTAGGAGTTGGGAGGAAATAACGAATAGATTTCAGGAACCAAATTATTTAGGTAGAGCTGATCATAGAAAAAAGATTCGTAAGCCAAGATTCTTGAAAAATATCGGTTTACATTCAATTGTAGGATCTGGCATTGATTTGTGGAACAGTCTGTCTGTTACTACTTGGGATTATAGTCCTCTGCCCCCTATGATTAAATCAATTATAAATTTTGTCAAGTCCTAATGTCCTAGAGTTGTGCAAAATTTTATTTAGTTCTCACAAGCAGAGATTAGGTGAGGTAGAGAGAGGTCATACCATCCTTGTTAAGGTTTTGACCAGGTTTCCTTAACAACTTATGGCAAATGCCGGGATGGCTAATGCGTCGCTTGCTCCTGGTATCGGGTTTTTGCGCGGAATTTTTAAATTACTTTTTGTTTTTTGATGGAAATCTATGGTCATGTTATTTGTTAATGAGCATACATTTCTATTTTTTTTATTTTTTATATTTTTTTTTTTACTTGTTTATTATTTTTTAAATTCTTGTAATTAATTTGTATTGATGTTTATTAATGTATTGTAGCTAGATTGTATTGATGTTTGGAGGACCTAGCCACCGAGGACTTGTGCCTCTAAGCAGGTCGAGGAATAAAGATTTATTTATTATTTAAAGATTTATTTATTATTTATTATTTATTAAATCCAAAATTGTATATTTCAGAAAAAGTAAAGTAAACCCCTCTATAGAGGGGCATTTATAGAGTAGAGGGGAATAAAATAAATAAAGTGCTTGGGCTGTATCTACCCCTTGATGACAACATAAACTCAAAAAAGAATTCCAGGAAGTTTTTGATTGGCTGAATTTTAAACATTGATTTATTAATTGAATTCCCATTAAGGATAATTCATTTCGAAATATATATACTCTGTCATAATTAGATAAACATATAGATAAACATCAAGTAGATACCTAGTTCAGGGCCTGGCCTCCCTGCCCACGTCAGCTAATCATTCTTTTATCAAGAGAATCATGTCCATAGCACCCGCATAAAATTGACGCATTTGGCAGAAATCCTGCTTTGACAATGGATAATAAAATCTTAGAAAAAGTCACTAAAAAGTTCCATAAATTTCATAAAAAGAGTCCAAGGGTTTCTTGAAAACACAGAGGTCTGATGATGGAGTCAATGGTGTTAATACAGAGGCCACAGAGCTTGCAGACAAACTCAGAGTCATTGGTGAGTTTGAACAAACAGTTTATATAATCATAGGTAGACTCTATATTTATAGATAGTTATAAATCTATTTGAACCAAACTATATATAATTAAAATTAAGATTATTTATTTTATTTAAAAAAACAACTAAATTAAATTAATGTAATATTTTATTATAATATTGTTAAACAAATGTAAGTGAAATACATTATAATGATTTTTACAATGATAACCGTTTCGGATTTATTGGTGGAATAAAATAAACATGTCAATTTAAATCAATTGAAATTTAATGGATAAAATATCAAGATTTTTTGTGTATTTTAACGAATATCTTTTTTGTTTTTCGCTAAACAAGGTTATATAACAAATGAAGTTGATATTATTGGATAAAAATACTTGGTAGGTTTCACATTAAGTATATAAAAAAATAAAACGAATTTATTTTTAGAGAATCTTTAATCTCGATATATATATTTATATAGTTACTTTCTGTTTCTCCTGAAGATGGGTTAGTCACCCGAAATATATATATCGAGATTAAAGATTCTCTAAAAATAAATTCGTTTTATTTTTTTTATATCTTAATGTGAAACCTAACAAGTATTTTTATCCAATAATTTTAAAAAATGTTTCACCAAGTACCAACACCAAATTCCTTAAAAACTAATGAAGTTGATTATTGAAACTCTCTATGAATTATGTCTATTGTGTTGCGGCAGGTGGTAGTTATCCCACCAGGTGCCAGCAATTATGTTGCGCGCCAACCCTTGTTTGTAAGGTTTGGTGCGGGTTGAGCCTATCCGGAAAGGATTAGCTCGGTAACGTGTCGAAGGATGAGTTCTTCCGCCCGCAGCTCTGGTGCCGACAGTTGTGGTGTTCTACTGAAGAAGGTCTTTAGGGGTAGTTGATCAAAAGACGGTTTCGGATTTACATGTGGTTTATTAAGAGGTTCCGAGGCTTGTGCCTTGATTACATGTGTGCGAGAGCGACCGGTGTCCTGAACTCAACTGCCGAGGTTTTGCGAGGCAAGGACTGGGGTCGAGAGACTGGGTTAGAGACTGTCGTTTGGAAAGGGAAGGGGTGTTCTTTTTAATGGTTGTTTATGCAAGCTCGCATTTGCTTTCTAGGTTGTGGATAATGGTTTCTTCGGGGCCTCACACGTGCTGCAAGCTAGTATATTTCAAGTTGCGAAATATTAGGCATTTGTAGAAGGGAGACTACTCGACCAGAGATTTATCAATAATTAAAGGAAATTAAGATATGGAAAAGTACAATGAGAATATTAGGGGCTGGACCACAACATTTGCGTTTTATCCATAAAATCTATGGATATTTCCTTACAGCGTCAAAATTGGTAAAAGAGTGGGTACTCGAGAGCGTTTCCAGATAAGATAATTAGTACTTTTATAGTAGATTTAAAATATTTTTTTATTATAAGTCTTGAAAGAGATTGAGGCCGCAACTAATTGTCTCGCGGGTTTGCCTGCCGTATAATAATATTTATTATGTTGGATTATTTTCTTAATCTCAGTTAACGAATGGAAATACGTATTAGGGGGTGATCGGGATTTTCGACAACTATAATTTATATATATTTATAGATAGTTATAAATCTATTTGAACCAAACTATATATAATTAAAATTAAGTTTATTTGTTTTACTAAAAAAAAACAACTAAATTAATGTAATTTAATAATTTTATTATAATATTGTTAAAAAAAATCTATTTGATTTTTGTTGTCAAAGTATTGGTGAAATACATTATAATAATTAAGGTAAGTGTAATGTAAACTTTCTAAAACGATAAGACTTTAAGAGTATTTGCAGGCGATTTCCCTTGTCAAGCGTAACGAGTAATGAGTTATATTATTATAAAGCATTAATAAAATTGAAAAATTAAGTTAATATATAAACAGGTCAAATTTGTGAAAAGTAAATATTCAAACATGTAAGAGAGTTTCAAATAAAAGAAGCATACAATAGACACAACTGGACAAGTACAAATAGTCTTACTAGAAACAAAGGTTGAATCTAAATGACTGTTGGACGTCAGAGATCAGCTTCAACTCCTTCGAATTTAATTGCCTTGTGTGCAACCTCATTTATTTGATTGACATTTCGGATTTTTATTTCATTTATTTATTTAAAATAGAAGTAATAGAGTCAATTTTCTTGGAGTGGAGTTTTAAATGCGTTTTGAGACTACTCTTTTATGAGAAATGCTTATCGCAGTGATATCAGACGATAGGCTTTTGCCCAGTATGAATAAGTAAATGATTTTTGAGACTACTCTTATCTGAGAAACCCTTTTTACAGTGATCACAGACGAAAAGCTTTTGGCGTGTATGAATATGTAAATGCCTTTTGAGATTGGTCTTTAGTGAGAAACCCTTATTGCAGTGATCACATATGAAAGGTTTTTCGCCTGTATGAATAAGTAAATGGGTTTTGAGATGGGTCTTCTGTGAGAAACCCTTATTGCAGTGATCACATACGAAAGGTTTTTCGCTTGTATGAGTAAGTAAATGGGTCTTGAGGGTACTCTTATCTGAGAAACCCTTTTTGCAGAGATCACATACGAAAGGCTTTTCGCCTGTATGAATAAGTAAATGCCTTTTGAGATTAGTCTTCAGTGAGAAACCCTTATTGCAGTGATCACATACGAAAGGTTTTTCGCTTGTATGAATAAGTAAATGGGTCTTGAGGGTACTCTTATCTGAGAAATCCTTTTTGCAGAGATCACATACGAAAGGCTTTTCGCCTGTATGAATAAGTAAATGGGTTTTGAGATCAGCTTTTCGCGAGAAACGCTTATCGCAGTGATCACAAAAGAAAGTCTTTTCGCCTGTATGAATGAGTAAATGTCTCTTGAGTTGACTCTTATATGAGAAACCCTTCTCACAGTGATCACAGACGAAAGTCTTATGGCCAGTATGCTTGTTATTAGAAATAATTCCCAAACATTGATTAGTTTGTTTTGATTTCAATTTTTCTTGATCGTTAGGACAGTGTAAAGACCGTTTAGCGGTATTATATCGATTATGAAAGGTCACTTTAGAAGCCTTCTCGCGCTGAGGAATAATGGCAATAGCGGGTTCTGATTTGGTTTCAACACGGTATTTCCGATCCCTCAGATGACTTGAGAAGAGTACTTCTTCTGAATGGCCTTCCTGTATATGGCTTTCGAATTCAGACAATGATAGAAATCCAGAGAAACATTCCTCACAGAAATAATCTTCAGTTTCATTTTTAGTTCGATTACTTGTATCTGGAAAAAAATAAATGTGTTAAAGAGATGAATTTAGAGATGAAATTCAATATAGAGCAGAAAAGTTTATTGTAGTTTTGTTATTTTTAATTGTGAAATCATTCAATTATATCGTTAGATAAAAGTAGTATATTAGCCCAGTCAAATTAGACAAATCGGTAGAAAAAGATCCCAGAGTTTTGGAAATGGTCTTAAACGCTTCCTTTAGACTTGGGTTAATGTGTCTCAAAAGTCCCCAAGGATGTGGCTTGAGATCTAGGAGAAGGGGGGGGGGTTAAAGTTCCCTTTTTCGATTTTTTCGCTTATAACTTGAAAACGGTTTATATTTTGTAAATAACCGTCTTATAGTCAATTAAAGAGGACATAATTTTGCGTCGATTAAAACAAACTTTGTAGCAATTCGATTTTATTTTTAAACTAGATTAAATTTGCTACAATTCAAACAAAATTTCATCTTAGGCTAGGCCACACATGATGGATTTTCAGTCGAGCGGTAGTTTAGTTGATGGACATAAATATATTAAGTTTAATGTAGGTGCATACACACCTGCAGATCAACTCGAATATTTAATCAAAAATGGATCGATGAGCACTTTTGAAAAAAAAATCGAGCAACTATCGTTCAACTCCGATAATATCAGAGCTGCATATTGAAGCGCACAGCATTCGACAGTTGAGTTGACCACTGAACGTTTGACTTGTACCTCTTTCGAGATTATATTATTTAATTAATGCCCAAATACAAAAGAAAGGAGTAAAAAGTTGACTCGATGTCGACACCGTGTGTGCATACAACACGATTCATCAACGATTAAACAGTTTTGTTGATTATAAATTGATAATGCATCACGATTTCAAACCAACCCAACTAAACTGTTGAGCCGACTGAAAATCGACCGTGTGTGCCTAGACTTAAATGGATAATGGTAACCCGGCCGCAATGGGGTTGTTTGTTTTGAAAAACTGCAATTTTTTGTAAAGAATCGCAGTTTTTCCTTCATGAAATAAAAACCACCTAAAAATCTAACTAAATTTTAATTTTCTCATTAATATATCAAAGAATAATTGATACGTCAACAAGAATTATTTTGACCGCGCTGATTTGAAAAAAAGATATTTTAGAAATATATAAGTTCAAATATTATTTTCACTCAATATTTGACAAAAATTCCCTACATTAGAGTCGTGATCGAATAAAATGTAGAAAACCTTCAGTTAATTAATGGCAGGCATCTAACATACATGCTAATAGATCTAGCGCTCTGGACTGGGAAATCGAGTATATAACATCTGAGATTTCCAATTCACTCGGTGATCCATCCGAATGTCTAGCGGGCTAAACGCGAAATGACGTTGGATTGTAGCTAAGTGGATTACATCTTTTTCTCTCTTGGTCCAGACTTAATACTCCGCAGACTCCAATAGCGTAATCCGCAGTAGTCTCGCGAGATAAAAATATCTTTTTTCAAATCAGCGCGCTCAAAATAATTCTTGTTGACGTATCAATTATTCTTTGATATATTAATGAGAAAATTAAAATTTATTTAATATCATTATTTCAAGTTAGAAATATATAAGTTCAAATATTATTTTCACTCAATATTTGACAAAAATTCCCTACATTAGAGTCGTGATCGAATAAAATGTAGAAAACCTTCAGTTAAAAATCTAACGATTTAAAGAAAGAATTGATCCTAGTAAACGTTCGAATAAACATAATTTCTTCTTACTAGGCGAAATATTGTTCTCTTTGATTTACTATAGGACGGTTATTTAGAAAATATGGATCGTTTCGAGTTATAAATTAAAAACTGGAAAAAAGGGAACTTTAACACCCCTCCCCCCCGTCCTCGGGGACTTTTGATACACATTAACCCAAGTCTAAAGGAAGCGTTTAATTCCACCGATTAGCCTTATTTTGTCTAATTGGACTGGGCTATATAGTGTGCTAAGGAATTAATTTCGAATTCATTGATCAATGAAAATTATTAGAAATAAAATCTTAAAAAACTTAATCCCTTGAATATTATAATGGTCTCAGAAATGGAGGACAAAGGCTTAATTCCATCTAAATTAGAATTTGAACAAAAATTTTAGGAGAATGCTTCCAGGGTTATAAAACAAATAAATGAACTTACCCTCAGCTGATGTATTTCTTGGCAATTGAAATTTAATTTTTAAAATTAAATGTAATTTCCTATGTATACATTTCTTTTGATGTTTGTTCAGGAAATCTTCACTAATGAACATCGTACGGCAATCACAGCACAAGAAATGTGGCCCTGAAAAAGATATTATTTCAATTATTATTAGTTAGATATAAATGTTTAAGGCCCCCATGGACACTAGTGAGTTAAAATATAATCCAAGTGAATATAAATGAACCAATTCGGACTTGATTCGAATTAATTTATATATATTATATATATATATATAAAATTAGGTACTTACGTATTGACGCCACCGCAGCTAGATTTGGCGGTGTATAAATTTCCCCAATCTACACCTAAAATTTTTGAGATAAATCATAAAATAGAATAGATCAGTTCCCCTCTGTCAAAAAACAACTTGAATAGGTTCGGTTTATGATCTCAGTTTGATGAGATAAAAAATGCGTTCCCAAACAAACTTTAGGTGTAGATTGGCGAAATTTAAAAACCACCAAATCTTACTGCGGTGGCATCAATACGTAAGTACTTATAATTATAATGATTTGGGAGCCGGTAGCTGAGCGGATAAAGTTATGGTTTGTGCAAAAATACAACATTCGGGTTCCAGCCCAATAATATTTGAAAAATAATAACGGCTTCTTCACTCCAAGAACTGACAATCCCTGGTTCTAAAGAAACCCGACGCCTTCGTCCATCGTACTACTTCAATAACCAGGCAGGCAATTGCGTAACCTGATAGAGAACTATTGGATTGGCAACTAAATAATTGCGGGATTTTTTTTTTTAGAAAATCAAAGACAATTTTTTCATGGAACTAAATAATTTTATTCTCTAATGTATTGCCCATTTTGATCAATGACCTTTTGCCATCTTTCAGGCAGCATCATAATCCCACGTTCATAAAACTTCTGGTTTTTATTAGCAAAAAACTGAATCAGGTACGATTTGACATCATCATCATTATTGAAATTTTTACCATTCAAGGAGTTTTGTAAAGATCGAAATAAAAAGTAATCAGATGGTGCAAGGTCAGGACTATATGGTGGATGTGGCAAAACATCCCAACCAAGCTCCAATAATTTTTGCCGAGTGACCAAAGATGTGTGTGGCCTTGCATTGTCATGATGGAACACAACACCTTTTCGATTTGTCAATTCGGCCCGCTTTTCTTCAACTGCATTGTTTAATTTCGTTAGTTGTTCAATGTAGACAACAGAATTGATCGTTCGGTTGGGTGGTAAGAGTTCAAAGTAGACAATTCCTTTGTAATCCCACCAAACTGATAACAAAACCTTCTTTTGATGAATACCAGCTTTTGATGTTGTTTGAGCTGGTTCACCTGGCCTGCTCCACGATCTTTTCCGCTTGATATTGTTGTAAACAACCCATTTTTCATCGCCAGTTATCAGTCGTTTTAAAAATGGATCATTTTCATTACGCTTCTTTAGCAAATCGCAGCTGTTAATGCGTTGCGTTAAATGCGTTTCTTTCAGTTCGTGAGGAACCCATGTATCGAGTTTTTGAACATAGCCAAGTTGTTTTAAGTGATTTTCAATGCATGTATGTGATACATGAAGCTTCTCTGCAATCTCACGTGTTGTACTGTGACGATCCGAATCGATTATTGCTTTGATTAGGTCGTCATCAACTTCAACTGGACACGACCAGAGCGTTTTTCATCTTTGAGTGAAAAATCACCAGAACGAAATTTGGCAAACCAATTTTGACACTGCCGTTCTTTTAAGGCTTCGTCGCCATAAACAGCACATAACTTTTTGTGAGCTTGCGATGCGTTTTTCCCTTTGCGGAAATAAAAAAGCAAAATATGACGAAAATGTTCCTTTTGATTTTCCATTTTTCAACGAACGCCAAACGAAAACTACGCAACCGATCAAAAAACTTTTTTTACTGATTGACAGCTGAATTGCCAACTATCAAATAACAAAAAGTGTTTTACATTTGGACTACGCCAGCAAACCTAAAAATTCAACTGAAGCCATCTATGAGTGAAATCCGCAATTACTTAGTTGCCAACCTTATAGATCAATGAAAATCCAGATTCAATGATCTTCTCAACTGTCCAAGAACCCATTGTCATGGACACATTTGCAAACTTAAGAACATACAAAAAACATCTGGAGAAGTTGGTATCATTGGCAAGTTGAGAAAAAATCTTGGTCTTGAGGCGGCTTTGCGTGACCCTAAGAGCCCGTCCACAGGCCTGTGCCTGGCGGGTGTGCAACACGTGCGTCGCACGCAGGAGGCCAAAATAAAAGGCGCCCAAATCGCCAGGGAATTTATATCAAATTTTTTTTTTTATTTTATTTTAATGAAATTAAAATATGAAATTTGTAGAAAAAAAGGTCTCTAAAAGTCTCTAACTTTTGTTCCATAGAATGAATTTATATGATTGGGATTTTGTTTTTTATACTATACAGGGGTGGCCACTAACCTTAACTTTGGGAGCCGCAAATTTATAAAACTGTTTCAAAGCGAGCCAGATTGTTTGGAGATTAATTAATGGCTTCTTAAAAAAAAACACCTTTTTTTTATTTTATAAAATATAAATGAAGTAACACATATTTTTTGCTCTACTTATAATATTACAAATTACAAATTAATTTAATTTTTGTATTATTATTTTTTTAATTTAATTATTATATAGGGTGGGGCATAAAGATTTACCACATTTTGAAGAGATGTAAAAAATGAAAAAATTTAACTAGAAAAAAACTAAATATAATTTTGAAAAGAAAATAAATGAAATTTTTTTAAAATGTATTTTAAACATTATCAAAGAAAAAGAGGGAGGAGGGTCAAAAAAAAATTATAGCCCTTTTGACCAAACACAACCAAATTTTGTATACATATTCTGTGGATCCCCAGAAGGCTAGAAATGCAAAAACTAACCAAATTTTGTAAACAGGTTGGTTGAAAAGGCTAGAATTTTCATTGTTGACCCTCCCTCCATCTTGGGTGTTAGTTTTTGCATTTCTAGCCTTTTTGGGGCCCACAGAATATGTATGTAAAATTTGGTTGAGTTGGTCGAAAGGGCTAGAATTTTCATCTTTGACACCAGCCCTTTTGTCTGATAATGTTTAAAATACATTAAAAAAAATTTATTTTATGTTCTTTTCAAAAATATATTCAGTTTCTTTTTAGTTAAATTTTTTCATTTTTTTATACCTCATTAAAATGTGGCAGATCTTTATGCCCCCCTGTACTTTTTAAAATTAGTATTATTCAAGAGGGTTCAAGAGCCGCACAAGATTGACTGAAGAGCCGCATGTGGCTCGCGAGCCACGTTGTGGCCACCTCTGTACTATAAATTGAAATGATAACCAAAAAATTTGATTTTTTTTTATTATTTAATCAAAAAACTATTATATTATAATAAAACTATATAAATTAATATTTGAGCATATAACTTTATTTTAACTAATATTTTTTATATGTATAATTACGTTGAATTTTTCCTTAATAGACAAGAACATCTTTCCCCAATATTACTACCATAAGTTTTACCCTAAATCTGAATTGTGGGCGGCCCAAAATAAGCAAAATTTGGGGTTTTTTCAGTTTTTCTTGAATAACTCTAAAACGGCTTATCAAATCAAAAAGATATATCTATAAGATAAATTAAAGCTCTTTAAATTACGCCTAAAATGACAACAATGATAATAGAGGCAAGCTGAACCAGATTAAAGTCTCGGCAGCAACATTCTCAGCTGATTATGACATAATTATCTTGACAGAAACTTGGCTCAATGAAGGAATTTATGATTCGGAAATTGAGCTAGGTGCTTTCATATTATACCGAGATGATAGATCTGATTTGATTAACTCTCGAGGTGGTGGTGTTCTCATTGCCATAAGACGATCTATCAAGAGCAAAATCCTCCATACACTTGACAACAGTCTCTTATCTTTTAATCAGCTTTTTATTGTATTACCTGATCTTAAGACTGTAATCGGAACAGTATATATACCCCCATCATCAGGTATTTCCCTCTATCAGGAGCATTTAATGCATGTGGAGGATATCAAGAACACTTTCTTAGATCACAACCTAGTTTTAGTGGGTGACTTCAACTTACCAGGAATTTCCTGGAGCTCAACTACAGCTAATATCCACCACGTCTTTGAAGAGAGATCTAGTGCTCTAACTAGATCCTGTGCTCTGGTTCTGGTGGACAGTTTAAATAATCTAGGCTTAAATCAATTTAATTCTATAAGAAATAGCAGGGATAATACCCTCGACTTGTGCTTCTCGAATCGTCCTTGCTCTGTCTCTTTAAGTGAAGACATTTTATCTAAAATAGACGAATTTCATCCAATTTTGGATATATCCGTTCACTCTCTAAACATTGTAAATATTAAATCCCAGTTGTCTCCCTTAGCTTTTGACTGGAATAGATATGACTTCAGGAAATGTGATTTTGAAACCTTTAATAGGAGGTTGGGGGAGATAGATTGGGACATGCAGCTTAATCAGGTGAATGTTTTTGCGGCAGTCGACAGTTTTTATAAAACTATTAATGAGATCATCTCTGTTTCTGTTCCTGTAAAGCATTACGCCAACTCGACCTATCCTAATTGGTTTTCTGGTAAACTTATTTCACTTTTAATTAAGAAAAAAATTGCCCATAAAAATTATAAACTCAGTAGTAATGATAGTGATTATATTATCTTCAAAAATTTGAGAATCTCCTGTAAGGCTGAAGCTTCTCTATGTTATTCTCAGTATATCGAATTTATTGAGACTAGTGTATTCTCTAATATTAACGTCTTTTGGGACTTTATTAACGACAGGAGAAGTAACAAAGGTTATCCATCTAATATGTACTTAAATGACAGAACGGGTGGAAATAATGAACAGATTGCCAATCTATTCGCGGACTTTTTTGAAAGTATTTACGGAGGAAATGCGAATAATTTGCAATTTGATTCTGATGTTGTCTTGGGTTTCTGTAACAATGTCTCCCATGGGGAAGCTGAGGGGATGTCTGAAGCTATATCGGTGGATGAAATAAGTTCTGTCTTAAAAGAACTCAAACCAACTCTATCTTTGGGTGCTGATGGTATCCCAGCGTTTCTTGTTAAAGGTTGTTCTACCCAGCTCCTCAAACCCCTTTTCATTCTATTTAACCACTCCCTTAGGGAGGGTATTTTACCTGAAATATGGAAAACAACCTTCATAACTCCCATATTAAAAAGTGGTGCTCGTAATAATATAAGCAATTACAGACCTATAGCCATAATAAGTGCTATCCCTAAATTGCTAGATAAAATCATGTATAACAAAATGTTAAAGGCCGTACTGGAAGCTATTTCAATGAAGCAACACGGTTTTGTACCTGGTCGTTCCACAGTTACGAACCTGACATTGTATACAAATTCAATATTTTCCAGCTTAAACAGAAACAAACAGCTTGATACAATCTACTTAGATTTTAAGAAAGCTTTCGATCTGATAAACCACAACATACTATTATTAAAGCTAAGGAAATATAATTTATCTTCTTCTATAATTAGATGGCTTGGCGATTATCTATTCGAGAGAAACTCTTATGTACAAATTAAAGGTACAAAATCACACAACTTTATTGCTCCATCTGGTGTCCCCCAAGGCAGTCATCTTGGTCCGTTACTATTTTTATTATTTATTAACGATTTAGCAAACATATCGGAATTTTGTAATGTATTATTATTCGCGGATGATATAAAGCTATTTTTGGAGATTTCTACTGAACAAGATTGCCTAAGAATGCAATCTGACTTGAATAAAATAATAAATTGGTGTGATGCGAACCTGCTTTTCCTAAACTTTGATAAATGTTTTACTATTAGTTTTTCTAAAGAACCAAACCACTTTAAATTCAATTATATACTCGAAAATGGCACTACCTGTACTAGAGTTAACTCTATTAAAGATCTTGGAGTTATTTTCGACTCCAAACTCACCTTTAAAGAACACATCACGTATGTGGTGGGTAAAGCTAATCAGAGTTGGGGTTTTATTTCTCGTAGCACTAAGTCATTCAAAAGTCCTGATGTGATTAAATATTTATATTCAACTCTAACTAAATCCATACTTATGTATGCATCTGCTATTTGGAGACCGAATTTGAGGGGTGACATTGATAGGATTGAGAGAGTTCAGCATAAAGTTCTAAGAAAATTAGCATCACTTACTGATAATCCAATGTCAAGATTTAATCATAACTACACTCTTGCTGCTGAGTCCTTCTGCCTAGCTTCTGTAAATTCCTGTATGATAGCCTCTGATTGCATATTTATATATAAAATTATGTCAGGTCAGGTAAAATGTACAGAGCTCTCTGCTCTATTTCCCCTACATAGCCCCAATTATGCATTAAGAAGAACAATGCCATTCTATCCAGAGATGCCTACTGGTAGACATCCTGAAAGAAATCCAGTCTTCAGACTCTGTCATTGTTACAATGAGCTGGCACCAAAATTGGTTAACCCTCAGGAATTTTCCTTGGAAATCAATAAGGTAGCGGCTTTGTTCAAGAAGCTCACGCTTGTTTATGAATAATGAATGAAATGTTAATATATAATTATGTAATGTATTGATGTATGTAATTAATATTATTGATGTATGTAATGAGTATTGTTATTTCTTATAATTTTGTAAATTGAGGCTTTTTAGCCGTTGAAATAAATAAATAAATAAATAAATAAATAACAAATTCAAACTTTCATCTTAATTGGATAATGGTAACCCGTGCAGCAAAATGAGGTTGAAGTTTGGAAAAACTGCAATCTTTTTGCAAAAAATCGCAGTATTTCCTTCATAAAATGAAAACCATCACTCATCCTAGAAACTTAATTCCTGTCTTGAACGTTTACTTGGACCACTTTTTTTATAAAACTCTTAAATACACTGCGAGTCAAAAAAAAGGTAACAAACAAATTTTTTCAAAAAAAGACAAATAAAATATATTTTAAATACAATTTAATCGATTAAACCTTTAATATGATTTATTTTAAACATTTCAAAATAGTATTAACATTTATTTAAATCATTTTAATAAAAGAACTTATTTAAAATTAAAAAAAATCAAATAATGTGATATTTATCATATTGCTTTGAATTCTAAAATCTCGATTTTAATCATTTAAAACCTTTTTCTTTTTCAATAAGTTTATTATTTAGGTTTTTCGTGAAGAACAGCATATTGTGGTGGATCTGTGATGGTGTGGGGCGGCATCAATACCAACGCTCGCACAGAGCTCGTTTTTATCGAGAATGGGTCTCTTAACACACATCGCTATATCGAGGAGGTTATACAACAACATATTGTCTCCCTTTCTCCTTATATTGGTGAAAATTTTCTTCTCATGCAAGACTCATGCTGCTCAGAGTGTGTCAAATTTCCTAGATGAGGTTGGTATTGCATGTATGAAATGGCCAGCAGCACGAAGCCCAGACCTAAACCCGATAGAACAAGTTTGGGATATGCTTGGGAAACGTGCCAGAAAAAGGGATTTTAACTCACTGGGAGAACTTAAAAGTGTCCTTATTGAAGAATGGGAAAAAATTCCTCAGGAGGACATTAGAGCCCTAATTGAGGGGATGCCAGCAAGGATTGAAGAAGTTGTTAGTATTCGAGGAGGCAATACGCATTATTAAGGTGCGAGAAAACTTTTGTTTTTGTTTTTATTGAAAAAAAAAGGTTTTAAACGATTAAAATCGAGATATCAGAATTCAAAGCATTATTTGATTTTTTTTAATTTTAAATAAGTTCTTTTTTTAAATGATTTAAATAAATGTTAATATTATTTAGAAATGTTTAAAATAAATCATATTAAAGGTTTAATCGATTAAATTGTATTTAAAATATATTTTATTTGTCTTTTTTTGAAAAAATTTGTTTGTTACCTTTTTTTTGACGCGCAGTGTATATAGATATCCTCATTTTCCATGACACTTTTGAGGATTCGGATCACATCCTGTCATGGATAACTGCTTTTATAAAAAAAAATGGTTCAAGTCAATAAAATTTCCTAGAGAATGAGACAGGAATCAAGTTTCTAGGATGAGTGGTTTTCATTTTATGAAGGAAAAACTGCGATTCTTTTGCAAAAAAATTGCAGTTTTTCAAAACTTCATCCTCATTTTCCGGCACGGGTTACCATTATCCAATTAAGATGAAAGTTTGAATTTGTTATCATTTTACGGGTGATTTAAAGAGCTTTAATTTATCTTATAGATATATCTTTTTGATTTGATAAGCCGTTTTAGAGTTATTTATATGTTGTTATCTTGGAGGCGGTCTTATACTCTGGCAAGGGCCATAGATAAATAATAATAATAAATACACTCGGGAGCAGCTAAATCGACTCAACCTCTAAGCGCGCATACAAAGTCGTTTTTCTTTTAAATGGCCAAGCCGATATTTATAAAATAAATATATCTTTAAAGCTCATTTATTTAGCTTTACATTGATATCAATGTCAAGCAAATCGGCTCATTACTTTTTAAATTATGTGATCCGAATGACAATGAAAGGAAAAAAGGATGTAAAGGAAAGGAAAAGTAGGGATGTTCAAAATTAAAATTAAATTGACATTTTAAACATAACAAAGAAAATTTATTTTCTTAATAATTTGTGTTGCCCCCCTAGCTTTTATAACAGCCCGCATGCGATCCTGCATCGACCTGATGAGTTTTTTTATAAAATCTTGAGGGATGCCTTCCCATTCATCTAACAAGGCTGTCTTAAGCTCATCAATGGTCGAAGGTACCGAATTTCTGACTCGAACCCTTTGTTTGAGGTGGTCCCACATATGTTCGATGGGATTCATGTCTGGGCTGAGCGCTGGCCACTCCATGGTGTGGATAGCGACTTCGGTCATGTATTGCCGAGTGACCATCGCAGCGTGGCACCGGGCATTATCATGCATCAGTAAAAAATTTTCCCCAATAAATCCTTTATATGGAACAACATGATGCAGGAGAATGTCAGCAATGTAACGGTCAGCTGTTAGACCCCCTCTCCGGCCTCCACCAGGCACAAAAACAATATCTGTTTTTCCCTCCAGAGAAATGCCACCCCAAATCATGCCGGAACCACCACCATATGACACTGTTTGAGAGAAACAGCATTGAGAAAATCGCTCTACCTGACGCCTGTAGACCCGACTTCTCCTGTCACTGCCATGAATGCACACTCTACACTCATCTGTGAATAGGGCAGCCCGCCATTGGTCGATACTCCAATTGAGATGCTCTCGAGCAAATTGAAGTCGAGCTTGACTGTGACGTGAGGTTAATTTTGGTCCAGAGGCAGGTCTTCTGCAAGTGAGGTTGGCTTCCTTCAAGCGTCTTCTGACTGTCCACCGACTGACAGCCAGACCTCGAACTTCTCTCAGCTGCTGCTGGACATCGACACCAGTGAGGTGGCGGTTTCGGAGAGACGTCGTGACGATAAAACGTTCATCCCTCTCAGACGTGCACCGGCGGCGGCGGGTATTTGGTCTCCGAGTGAAGGCACCAGTCTCCTGAAACCTTCTGTAGACCCTTGAGACAGTAGACTGACTTAAGTTCAATTGACGAGCGACTTCTCTTTGAGTAAGGCTCTGTTCCAACAGAGCAACAACTTGAGCGGCAACTTCTGGCTTAGTATCCATGATTTTCTGAAAACAATTGTGTCAATTTGCGTAGATGTGTTCAGGTCAATTGCTGAAAATCGATTAATAAGAATAATTGGTTACATTGGTTTTTATAAGGAAATTGTAACTAACAAGTAGCGGCAGCTAGGAACAGCAATTTTTCCAGTTCAGCCATTCGGATCACATAATTTAAAAGTAATAAGCCGATTTGCTTGAAATTGATATCAATGTAAAGCCAAATAAATAAGCTTTAAAGATATATTTATTTTATAAATATCGGCTTGGCCATTTAAAAGAAAAACGACTTTGTATGCGCGCTTAGAGGTTGAGTCGATTTAGCTGCTCCCGAGTGTAAATAAATAATGAATAATAAAATTGAATCTTGTGGAAGTTTATTATAATTAAACCAAATTATTCTTTTATTTAAAGCCCAAATAATTATTAAAAATAACACAACATAATTATAATATAGATAAAAATAAATTTATTAAATTTACTTAAACAGATTTTGACAATCTGCATAAGATTCTGTTCAATTCGAAGAAAGAATGAACTTTTCCTATTAAACTGTTTAATTGAAAACAATAATAGAAAATTAACAATGTTCAATTAGATAACAATCAATTATTTAATAAATAAACAAAATCTTTTATTTATATTCCATGACATGTTGACAATAGAAAACTAACCTGTATATATTGGATATTTGAGTTGCATGAATGCAATTTCAGCCATAATGAATATATTTTCTTCAAGTTCAAACAAAAAATTAATCAATAATATTGAATGGAATAGTTTTTTAATTTAATAAAAATATATACTTGAATTTAAGTTTATTCGAAAAGAAATAAGTTAAATAAAAATTATGAGAAATGAATGTGTGTTTTCTTTAATTGAAATAATGCTAAATAGAATAAATCCGCCAGATGTCAGGGCAGTCAATGTAAAATGTCCCTCCCAATTTTGAATCCATGCAATATTAATTAATTACTCAGTCGCCTCCTCTTGGAAAGTAATGGCAACCTACCAAGAGTATAATTGCCTAGTAACCTCTCCAAATTAGCCGTTCGGAACCGGCGTTAAAAAGTAGGTCCCGTATATCTGTGTAAAACAACTAAACACACTCAGCACAGGTATATGTGGAGAGGAGCCGACATCCGTTTCGGGTATGGCACTCGAAGAAGAAGACTCAGCCGCCTCGCAATTGAAGAGCTTTGTTTTCCAATAAAGTTCAATCCTCATTGTATTCAGGACCAGGCCCCAGGAAAGGGTGGCTAGTTACCCTGGGCCCTGCACTAGAACTGTCAAATAAATCTTTGTTCTACTACAATTTATTACTTATCCTTTTCTTATACACTCAACACCAAAAATAACCGGACAGTTGATAATTTTTTTTCTTTTTTGATAAAATTAATTAAAATAAATTTTCAAATAAAATAACCGAACCAAAATATATTGAATTATAATAGACATAATTTAAATATTAACACTTTCTATTAATTCATGGAAACTTAATATATATATATATATATATATATATATAAATTAAGCTGACGTGTTCTCTGATGTGGCTATCCACTTGACTTTACCATTAAACCTGGCCCCTCACTTATATTTAATACTCTGCAAGGCCCGCCTTCGGCGGCCCTCTTGATAGCCAGGGGGCACGCCCCCCTGGACCCCCAACCCTCGAATCCCACCCTCACACTACACTCCCCCCCCGACCCATCCAGCACCACTACCGCCGCTCCATGAACAGGTGCCCAAACTCCCGACCCCATACCACAGAACCCAAACCTCACCCCCCACTCCAACCCACCACACTCCCCGAAACACACCCAGCACCCCAACCCCCGCCCCCACACCACCACCCCAACCCTCACCCCACCCACCTCGAGCGCCCAACCCACGAACCCCAACCTCACCCCCACTCCAACCCACCACACTCAACGAAACCCACCCAGCACCCCAACCCCCGCCCCCACACCACCACTTCAACACTCTAACCTGCACCCCCCACGTCGGACCCCCACTCCGTACCACCCCACTACGCCACTGGACCCTCACCTGAACGCCTCATCCACCAACCTTGCACCACCCCCGTGCCCCCCCCCCCCTACTCCGCCATACTCCCTCACTCCACCGCCATTCCACTCCGCGCATCGCATGCCCTAACCCACCCCCACTCGACCCCCGCACCCAGTTTTTGCATTTCTAGCCTTCTAGTGACCCACAGATTATGTATATAAAATTTGGTTGAGTTTGCTCAAACGACCTAGATTTTTAATTTTTAACCCCCCCCCCCCCCCCCCACCCGTCGACTCCCCTTAATTTTGGGTCGATATGCACCAAAATCTAATCAGCTCTTAATCTCAATGGACCAAAACTACGTGTGAAATTTGGTTTCGATATTCACACTAGTTTTTGAGCTAGCTTGTCCACAAATTTGGTAACGCACAGACTAACTAACTAACAGACATTTTGACAAAACAATTATTATTTCAAAAAATATAATTTTTACGATGTTCACTTATTAGAGCTTTTTTGTAGACCTAAATGCCATGGTTTCGTTCAATTTTTTTAATTGCAATAGTTTCAGCCGTTTTTTAGATATTTTGAAAAACAGAAGAAAAAACCCACTAATTTAACTAACCCATTAATTTAAAACAATAATAGAAAATTAACAATGTTCAATATAGATAACAATTAATTATTTGATAAATAAACAAAATATTTAATTTATATTCCATGACATGTTGACATGAGAAAACTAACCTGTATAAATTCGATATTTGACATCCATGATCTCCATTTCAGACATAATCGATATATTTACTTCAAGTTCAAACAAAAATCAATAATTTTTTAATTAATTTAATAAAAATATGAACTTGAATTTTAGTATATTCGAAAAGAAATAAGATAAATAAAAATTATGAGAAATGAATGTTTTTTTTTTAGATGAAATAATGCAAAATAAAATAAATCCAGATGTCAGGGCAGTCGATTAAAAATGTCCATCCCAATTTTGAATCCATTAAATATTAATTAAATACTCAGTCGCCTCGCAATTGAAGAGTTTTGTTTTCCAATAAAGTTCAATTCTCATGGTACTCAGGACCAGCCCCCAGGAAAGGGTGCGTAGTTACCCCTGGGCCCTGCACTAGAACTGTTAAATAAATTTTTGTACTTCTACAATTTATTACTTCAACAGCAAAAATAACCCGACAGTTGATAATCTTTATTTCTTTATTGATAAAATGATTTAAAATAAATTTTCTCATTAAATAACCGAACCAAAATATATTGAATAATAAAAGATATAATTTAAAATGTTAACACTTTCGATTAATTCATGGAAACTTAATATTTTAGTACCTGGATCCACCGAGCGATGCACGGTAAAAAATTAGAACTCCTATTGTTATCACTGTCCATTGTTATTTAAATTAAGAAATATTTGTTTAATTATTGTATGTAATAATGAATTAATCATCATTCGCCCAATGTCAATTGTAATAATTTCAAGCCCTTGTTTGAGAACTTGGCACAGCACGACCATGTAGAAGGGTGGCGTTTTTACTAAAATTCACATTGCACTATTACTCTAAATCTAGTTGAGTCTCAGTCATAATTTTTTTTGTGAAATAGTAAAATCTGAACTTATATAATTCTAACTTCAAATAATGATGTTAAATAAATTTATAATCTTTTTTTCATTAATATTTCAAAGAATAATCAACATATTAACGAGAATTGTTTTGATCGAGCTTTTTAAACAAGATACATATCGCGAGACTACTGCGGTTGAAGCTATTGGAGTCTGCTGAGTCTGGACCAAGAGAGAGAAAAAGATATGATCCATTTAGCTATAATCCAGCATCATTTCGCGTTTAGCCCGCATGAAACTCATAGTTCAATGATCAAAACCTACGAACCAATGAAATCAGTTCGGAAATATTTTCAATTATTAGATATGTAATCAGTGTTGTTCACTGTTCACCCACACAAGATATCTCACACATCACACTTTTCAATACAGATAAAAGTAAAAGTATCCTCTTTAGAAGTAATTTCTGTGGACAAGACACTCACCCAACTCTTTTCGACATTAAGACAATTACAATATGCCAGTCAATTAACTATAGGATCAATGACCATCAGTTAATGACCTGCAAAATCAATTACATACTCGTTATATTTTTTAAATTACATTATAAATTATGAAAATAACTTTAACCTGTTTTTTATTTTTGCCCCTTTCTTGCTTATGTACTGGTCTGCCCCCCCCCTTCCTCCGAATAATGAAAATACTAAAAATATAAAAAAATAATAAATAAATATTGGTGTGCACTAAATGGGCCTCTCTCTGCACTCTCCATTGATATACCCCACTAATCCGATAATCTTAGCTAATGTTCTTCCTGGAAAATCATTAGCAGCTAATGAGGTGACGTCATACGAT
Source organism: Forficula auricularia (assembly GCA_024734495.1). Taxonomy (NCBI): domain Eukaryota; kingdom Metazoa; phylum Arthropoda; class Insecta; order Dermaptera; family Forficulidae; genus Forficula; species Forficula auricularia. The sequence goes on along the minus strand of JALMQS010000073.1, from coordinate 8,012,558 downwards.
ATTCACTAATCACCAATAATTAATTATAATTGGTGGGATTATTATTTATACCAGGTGTACCGGAAAGTCATTACCGGTTTTTCTAACAGATGTCGCTAGGCTTAAGTATGCAATGTTATGATTTGACACATATGCATTTTATTCTACTGACATCAAGCTTCAAAGCTATACATGTTATATTTTGCGAAAGTAACACCTTCATAGATTTATACCTCTTTGAAAATGTCAAGTTTCATGCCTGAAAACGTGTATTTGCGGCACGCATTACTTTTCTTATTTAATCAAAAGAAAAAAGCCGCTGAAAGTCATCGTTTGCTGGTAGAAACTTACGGTGAGCATGCTTTAACCTTAAAAACATGTGAGGTGTGGTTTCGAAAATTCAAAAGTGGTGATTTCGATGTGCAAGATAAAGAACGTTCTGGTAGACCAAAAGAGTTTGAAGATGCGAAACTTCAGGAGTTATTGGATTGGATAAATTTTATATATTATTTCAATCAAACAGAGGACAGCCTCATTGATTTCCTTTTATGAATTAACAATTCTGCTACTCTCGGCATTTTTTTAATTAATTGTGAAATTTTGTTTGTTTGAGAATTGTAGCCCATAAACTAAATAATGTAAAAACTTGAAATTATATATCAATCCACTTTAGTGTAAATCAAAAATTTTAATACACGCTTTTAATAGAGTGATTATTTCGAAAAGGGTAAAATGTTCTGTGGGGGTCAAAAATCAAAAAATATTTTCTTTATCCATTATAGAGTAAAATACCCCTGTAAATATAAATCTCATTAGGTAGAATTGTTTTTGATTTACGTCTTTAGTTTATTTCGATTTCAAATGCCGGAGTGAACGAAGCCCAAAGGGGCTACTCTTGTCATTTATGAGGTGATTTTTGGACCAAATCAATTTCATTCAAGAATTTTTTTAAATGTTTATTTCTTAAACAAAAAGTTGATACAAAAGATTGTGGTTTTTTAAAATAATTACTGATTGGATTGAATAAAAATGTTTAACAATTTGTTATTAGTTGTGATATTTGAAGTCGAATGTTATGTGATAAACACGGTTAAATATTTATTTGTAAAACCTGAATGTCAAATGGTGTTTTCTAAAGATAGGTTAAATAAATAATTAGTAGTAATAATAGTGAAAATTATCATATGATTTTTAAAACATTAAATAAAATTTAGAACGGTCAACATAATAAACATATAATCAGAGTGAAAAATAAAGTATTCGTGGAAGTAATTTAGACAACAATAATACACTCGTCGTAAATTAAATGAAAAATTTTCAAGGATTTATAAAATGAAAAATATTTAAATGCCTTGTGAGAGCAGATTTTTCTGAGAATCGTCATTCAGACTGATCACAGGTAAAGGGCCTCTCCCCTGTATGTGTCCTTAAATGAATTGTGAGTTTATATTTATGTGAGAATCGTTGTTTACACTGACCACAGCTAAAGGGCTTGTAACCAGTATGTTTTCTTAAATGAATTGTGAGATTAGATTTTTGTGAGAATCGTCGTTGACACTGATCACAGGTAAAGGGCCTCTCCCCTGTATGTGTCCTTAAATGCCTTGTGAGATCAGATTTTTGTAAGAAGCGTTGTTCACACTGATCACAGGGAAAGGGCCTCTCACCTGTATGTGTCCTTAAATGAATTGTGAGAGTATATTTTCGTGAGAATCGTCGTTCACACTGATCACAGCTAAAGGACCTCTCCCCTGTATGTGTCCTTAAATGTCTTGTGAGATCAAATTTTCGTGAGAATCGTTTTTCACACTGATCACAGGGAAAGGGTTTCTCTCGGGAATGTATCATCGAAAGTAGAGGGAAATTTGTTTTGAATGTGAATACCATTTTATACTGGGTACAATCGAAGAAATTCTGACCTGAATGTTATACAAAATGTTAAAGTATTTTTTTATAATGATTTCATTGGATATTAAGGATGAAATTTACCTTATCTGATAAATTAATATTCAAATGATTATTGCAATAGCAGCACAGATTAAGTGGCCCTGAAATGAAACATAAATCAATTAAAATTATATGTCTAACTTTACATCCTAAAATCCCGATGTATGATTTAACATGAAAAACTAATTTTACATGAATGAGATATATATAAAAAATCCTAGTGATGAAATAATAGTTAATATTGTAATATTATAGTAGGTGTTAACATGTGCCCTGGTATATACATGCCCTTCCCACTTTTAATCTAACGAAAGCCCAACCATGAATTATAGAGCAATGGATTAAATTGAAAATTATAAATAGCCTTAAAAAATATTAAGTTGGTCAAACAATTCACTCTATTAGATGAAGGAGGGGGGGGTATCAGCCAAAGTTGGATGGGGTGGGTTCAGCAACAAAGAATACACTCGTCGGAAAATTAAATTGAGATAATTAGAAATCTCAAAGATAATCACAAGAGGTTGTAATCTACTGAATCCGAGATGGAATGGATTATTTATTTATAAATACAAGTCAGAAGGGTTATTATCACACCCTCGGGAATCGAACCCGAGTGCCAAAATGACCAATCGGCTACTCTGTGAGGTAAACCAATCAGACAAATGTATACAGCTAAATATTTACCAAATCTTTATTTGTACTCTTATATTCTAATGGAAAAGATTTAGATTGCCTAGAATAACAGAGTTGATGATTTCTAAATAGAAATCATTGAAGGTGTCATCTACATGAAGCAAATTAAATATAGACTGGTATATCGAATACTAATATCTATTGTTTATTTATGAGAGTATAGTTTCGATGGTTTGAACTTCATCATCAGTGTTTTTAATTAGAAATATTTCAATTATATTTATGAATATGTGCACCAAGCAGTAGACAACCTCAATGAGTTCCTTTTGTTAATATTTTTTTGGGTATCCCTCCTACAGAGATAATTAGATTATAATATTCATTAATACCTATTAATAGAAAAAATACTGATTTTCTCTGGAAGTCATATTTTAGATTATTAATTAATTTAACCAATGTAAGACTAACCTGTATAAATTCAATAATGATTGGGATTGATATCAATATTCTGAAAGGAATCGATTATTCTTATATATTAAAATAATCTTGTTTAAATTATAGAAAGAAAGAAATTATTATCACTTTATCAGAAAAGTAAAAATCTAAGATGGAGTCTTGATAGAAGAGATGAGTTTCCAATTCTAATCGAGAGATGGCAGTAGGGTAGGGATTTGTGGAAAAGTCAAATTCAATTAAATTAAAATTTAAAAAATAAATACTTTTAAAGTTATTAAAAAAATTCCCATATTCTCATAATTGAAAATAAATGTTTAGCTGAATTCAATTTTAAATAGCTCATAGCTACTGAATTTTCATAATTATTTTAGAAATTGCTCGTTTGTTTTGAGAACTGAAAAAAGAGAAAAGAGCGAACAGTATTACTAATATTTTTCCTTTTCATTGACCCTTTGAACCCTGATGAAAGAAGGGAGATCTTCCGAAACATCAGTTGAAAAGCAGTTAAAAAGTAAACGTTCCAATAAATAGGCTTTTATTGGAAAAATGATCTTTTTATTTCTTCTTGGAGTGCCTTCCATTAAATCCTCAACTCTAAATCTACCAGTCCGTTTTCAAAGAAGACCCTATATAATAATTCAAATTTTGATTTAGCAATAATTTTTTTTTTTTTAATTTATTTAATATCTTCAGCCTAAGCTATTGGACAAATGATTCACCAAGCGTCTGTCCAATGATCTGTTTTCTACTTTAACAAAATGCATTTTTCTTTGTCCAATCTCGTATTTAATCGAATGAAAAAAACAAATCAATTATTTTTAATTAAAAAGACTGATGAAGAAGGTGAAAACTTCGAAACTATAGTCTCAAACAAATCAATTACATATATCGGGTGAGTTTTTTTTTATCTTGAGACAGTCTTATAACTCAAAAACAGTGCATTATATTAAAAAAAGTTTCAAATAAAAGTTTATTTATATAAAGGTGGAAACTAAACTACACTATTGTTTTCAATGGTATTTCAAAGTCAACTTTTGTTTTTTAAATAGAAACCTGTATGTTTCTGTTTATATTCTGAATCTACAAAAAAAAACTGAACAACTTTTATAAGAAGTATTTTTTTATACGACATCAAGTAAAAAAAAATATTAAATCAATTAGATTTCAAAAAAATCTTACTAATTATTTTTAACAATTATTCAACTTAATTATCAAATAATTAATTATTAAATCGAAAAGTCACAACAATGAAAATAAGTGTTTATAATGATCTTAAAACTTCATTATACGTAGGCACACAGATTTAAAGTTCTAAAGTCTGGAGAATAGAGAAGTTGCATCCCTTCTGAAAATTGGCTGAAAAAAATAAACTCCAAAATAGACTCTACACTTTAGGTATAAATACGAATAAATAATTAAATAGTCAGAGGTGTTGTTTAGGGTAAAATAAAAATTTATTTATTGGAGCCGTTTATTGAAAAATGTGCAAAATAATTTAAAAAAGATTTGAATTAAAAATTACAAAAAATGTTAAGAATTAAATTTAACAATTTAAAAAAATAATAATTAAACAAAACAAGGGAAAATAGAAAAAAATAGCTCAAAAAATTATCTGGCAACAAGTGGTGAGTGCAGTTCTCAAAGAATCTTCTTTGGTCGGGCTCCCTTGAATCTTCTGGGGTTCAATCCCCTGTGGTGGGAACCCAAAAAGAGGCCAAGGTCAATCAAGACGGGTGGGCAGGTTATGAAGAATATCGCCCATTCTAGAAATCAGAATCACTTCTTCAAAAAAATCAACGATGTCTCGTCAATCATAAAATATAAATTATTCAAGGGTTGGTTGCCTGCTTGAAGGCTGAGGCATGAGTTTTCTCTCTTCTGGTCACAAGTCCCCTCGGTTCTGCAAGGAGAGGGGACCCCCCGCTTAATTTCCAACTAGAATATATCGAAATTGAGTCAGTGAGTTATTTTCCCCTAGGGTTTAGGGCACTAGACCCTTACACATGTAGTTTGGAAATTTGTATTAAGATACATTATGCGCTTATAAGAAAATATTAATTTTAAATTATTCAAAGTGATCCCCCCCCCCCCCCCCCCCCCCTGACGAAAAAGAGGTCGACCCAGGCGGATTGGATGGACGAGGTGAACGAGGCTATGAGTTCCAGAAATCTCGAGATTGTCGATGTCTGGGACCGTGAAACTTGGAAATTTGGAACGGAGAAGCGTCGCCAGACGTAGAAGAAGAAGAAGATTAATAAATAATAATAAAAAAATAATTAAATGTATAGTTAAATTCAAATAAATTGCAGATCTACTTTTAATGGCCATGAGGATGTTTCGATAAGGACGGGGGTGTAATCATCAGGGATGTTTTCTTTTAATAATTATTTATTCCAGGCTACCCCTATAACCTTCAATCCTTCAAGACACGTATCCACTGATTCCTTCAACTCTGACCCGAAACCTGAAATTTCCCCCTCCTTTCACGACACAGGGGCTCATCGCAGACTACAGAGGTTGCACCTTTTTGGTTCAACTTCCTCTTGAATCAATATAATTAGAAAAAATAAATGAAAATATCTTCGAAACCATTGAAGGTAAGCAAGTTTAAATATTAAAAAAAATACCAGACCCTAAGCTTTTCATATGTCAAAAGATTAAACAAGTAAATATTTTGAAAATAGACACCTTAGAGATGAAATTACTTTGAATTAAAATAAAATATATACATAAATATACCTGTATATATTTAGGAATAATAAATTAATAGTTATAAACTCTGATATTTGTTCTCATCCATCATAGAATATTAATTCTTCATCTGGATATAAATAATTCAAGATAATCTACAGTGCAGATTAGCGAATGTTGTTTTGCGGCATTTACCATGAAATCTCAATTATAATATGCACCTGTAATTTAAAAAAGAATTATTATAATTAAAAATTCATTGCGACGCCGGTATTTCTAGATCTTGGTTTATGAATGCATTTAAAACATTCAAAAGTGAGTAGCTACTAAACATTGAACGTTGAATACGATTCTATGTTAAATTTGATCATACTAGTAGGATATGGGCAAGTAAGTGCAATATTATCTTTCTAAAACGTTAAGACTTTGAGAGTATTTGCAGGGAATTTCACTTGTCAAGCATAACGTTAAATTATTTCATATTTACTTAACGATTATTATAAAGGATGAATAGGTATAATTGAAAAACTAACTTAAGATATAAACAGGACAAATACGGGGAAAATAAATATTCAAACATGTAAGAAAGTAAGACTTGTTTAATTTTCAAGCAAAAGAAGCATACAATCAATATACACAACGGGAGAAGTACAAATAAATAGTTTCAGTAGACACAAAGGTTGAATCTCAATGACTGTAGGTCGTCAGAGATCAGTTTCAACTGCTTCGAATTTAATTGCCTTGTAATTAGCAGGGTATCCTGATTTATCTGTTTACCATTTCTGAGTTATACCATATCGTCGCCTTAGAGTGTAAACCTGCTAACTCACTACAAGGATATTTTAAAGGGCAGTCAAAAAAACAAACAAATTTTAATATTGTTGTTATGGAAAGAAACTATTTTTCACATTTATTTTTTACAATTTACGATCGTTAATTTTAAGTAGCAGTTTTACTTAGACAATGCTGCATCTCTTTTTCTTTTGAACGGTATTAATATGTCATATATGATAAAAAATGGATCTAGCAGGTTTAAGGAGCACTTAGTACCCTAAGGCAACAATATACATATAATTTATATATACACACATTCCCCTTGGACCCATTGGGGCCCGGGGGGCGAACCGACTAATTATAGTACTGTACTTATTTACCTCCACTGTGCGCTGTTTTATTTTATCTGCACATTTTCTCTTTCTATGATCCATATTTATATATTCAACTGCTTTTATACTTTTTTATATAATCGGTTGTTTTACATTCCTGATAATGTTTTTAATATTATTTTTGCCAAATTCATTTATCTTTAGCAATGAGTTGTTTAAAAGTCAACTTGGCTATAATTTGTTAACTTGGTAAATTTTTTTATTAAATTTTTGATAAGCATATGTAAATGCAATAACTATTTGTTTTATTTTTTATAAAGAATAATCTATTTTATTAAATTTTTTAAATATATACGATAAATATAAAAAGAGAAGGTGATGTTTCATCATTCATTAATTCATCTATCAACAAACAGCCTAAACCGCTTGAGCTAGAAAACTGAAATTTGGAGTGTATATTCTTTCAACGATTTATGGGTGGCCGTTGGACCAAACTCAACCAAATTTTGTATACATAATATGTGGGCCTATAGGGAGCTAGAAATGCAAAAACTTGGGGTGAGGGTGGGAAGGGTTGGTAGTGGGGTGCAGGGTGGGTGCAGAGGTGAAATGGGGTTGGGGGGGCGAAGGCTGGCTTCTCAGATAGTTTCAATTATACTTTTATGTTACCCTATAATTGGGAGTTAACCCTGATGAGAAAGTGAACATTTATTTATTTATTAAATAATAAAATATTTTACAAATTGAAAAATGTAGTACTTTTATTTGTCCCACCAATGAGGGGCCCGCTGGTTTGATTTTGCCCCAGGCCTCGTATCGCTCTCCACTCAAGACGGGCGCTTTTGGGGCTGTATTAGCACAAAAAATCTATAAAATGGAAAAATAGATTCAGGACATATTTTATTCCAGAGTAAATGTTCAAAAAGTGATATTTCTAAGAAATGAGAATGCGGTAATAAACTTGCAAGATTTGTTCCCACATTTGGTAGATTTCTCTGAGATGTTTAATTTCCTTTATTTAATTTAAAATCACCGTATCTCTCGAGTCTTTGATTAAATCAACTGAGTCAACTGGGACATCAACTAGTTATTCGATTCAGCAATATTTCCGAAATGTTGGGTATTTTAAAGCCATTTCCCTTATATCAGTTTTTAGCCCTCAACGACCCTCTAAGAGCCATCAACTTGCTGTTCGTTTATTTTTTGTTTAATAGAGTCGATCACCCTAGCAAAGAGAAATTAATTTTGGTTTAGGCATAGGTCTAGTAATTGGCGAATATGATTATTTCGAGATGTGTCTGTAATATTTGAGTTAATGAGTTCATCTAATATTATTTTTAAGTCCGAAAGCGGGATCGAGGGGAAAAGATTTTTAACGTCGAACGAAATGAGTTTGTAGGAATTTTGAATATTTATATGTTCTAAAGCCTGTGTAAGTTCTAGGGAATTTTTAATAGAGAATTTAGAAGTAAATATATCTTGCAAGATATTATTTAGATATTTACATAATTTGTATGCGGGGGCATTGATTATTATTTTCTCTTTAACAATAACTACTATAAACCACAAAAAGGATTAGCCATGGGTAGTCCCCTTAGCCCTTTGCTTTCAGAAATTTATATGTCCCATTTAGAACAAAGCATTCTTAACCCAACCAACCATTATTTCAAAGACATTGTGTTCTGGCGTAGATATGTAGACGATATTTTTGTCATATGGTCTGGCACTAAAAGACAAATTAATCTATTCCAACAATATCTTAATAATCTCCATGAAAATATACAATTTACTTCTGCAATTGGTACAAATAATACTCTCGCTTTCTTGGACCTTCAAATAACTATTTCACATCAAAAATTACACTATGAAATACTAGGTGTACCGGAAAGTCATTACCGGTTTTTTCGAAAAAAAAACTACGTAATTTTTAAGAAAATGGAAAATTTATTTATTCAAAGTATTGGCCATTTGATTCTATACCACTTGCCCATCTTTCTGGCAATTTATGGATGCCATCCCAAAAAAACTGTTTGTCCTTTGAGCAAAACCATTCATCGAGCCATTTTCTAACTTCTTCGAAATTGGCGAAGTGCTGCTCTGCAAGCGCGTGTCCCATCGATGCGAAAAGTTGATAGTCGGACGGGGCAAGGTCTGGAGAGTACGGCGGGTGCGATAATATGTCCCACCCAAGTGCTTTCAACGCTTCCTTGACCGGTTTTGCTTTATGAGACGGCGCCTTATCGTGTTGTAAAATCACTTTACCGTGTCTTCGGGCCCATTCTGGACGTTTTTCGATCAATGCGTGGTTCAAATTGATCATTTGTTGTCGGTGTATTGTTTTTTCAATTGTTTTTGAGTTTGGGTTGGGTCTTCATCCAATAACTCCCTTAGTTTCGCATCTTCAAACTTTTTTGGTCTACCAGAACGTTCTTTATCTTGCACATCGAAATCACCACTTTTGAATTTTCGAAACCACACCTCACATGTTTTTCAGGTTAAAGCATGCTCACCGTAAGTTTCTACTAGAAAACGATGACTTTCAGCGGTTTTTCTTTTGATTAAATAAGAAAAGTAATGCGTGCCGCAAATGCAAGTTTTCAGGCATGAAACTTGACATTTTCAAAGAGGTATAAATCTATGAAGGTGTTACTTTCGCAAAATATAACATGTATAGCTTTGAAGCTTGATGTCAGTAGAATAAAATGCATATGTGTCAAATCATAACATTGCATACTTAAGCCTAGCGACATCTGTTAGAAAAACCGGTAATGACTTTCCGGTACACCTGGTATATAGAAAACCCACTTTCACGGACACAGTCATTCCCTTCTCATCTAATCACCCCATTAATACAAAATTTGCAGCATTCTATTCAATGATTCATAGACTCCTCAGTATACCCATGAATACTATAAATTTCAATAGAGAGCTTAACATCATTCAGAATATAGCCCTGAATAATGGATATAACATTTTGACTATCAACAAAATGTATAATAAAATCAAACGTAAATTCACTATTTCACACTTACACTCATTAGAATCGGGAATTGAAAAAATATATAGAAGAATACCCATCATTTCTAATCATCTGACATCTCCATTAGCTTATACCCTTAGATCATATGGAATCACTCCTGCTTTATACAACAACAACAATTTAGGCTCCCAATTAATTAACAATAAAATAGACAAACTTGATAAATTAGACAAATCAGGAGTGTATAAATTAACTTGTCAAGATTGTGATGCTTTTTATATAGGGCAGACAGGCCGCTCATTCAAAATACGTTACTCCGAGCATGTAAGAGCTCTTAATCATCTCAATAAATCCGATAACATTAATTTAGATTCGACCTCAGCCTTCGCAATTCACTTACATGAATCCAACCATTCAACCTCTAATAATAACCCTATCCCCATTCATTTCGAAAGAAAAGGCCTTAAATTGGATCTCTTAGAATCCACCGAAATAAAAATAGCCCTCTCTAATAATTCAAATATTTTAAATAATCAATTGGAAGTGTATAAAAATACAATTATTGATTATATGTTATAATAAATTAACTAAACATTCCTTCCATTGTTCGCACATTGAATATACTAGGGTAATTGTACTCTCTCATGTACCTTTCCAGTTGTACCTTCTCAGGTACTTGTCCATTCGTTATTATAATAGCAGGTATAGCTTCCTTTCAGCCAGTTCAAATCTCAATAGAAAATATTAATTCTTAGAACAACTTCTTCTCTTCCACCTACTTTCCCCTCACCACATACATTTAAAAATTTTTTAAAAATTGTTACTTGTAAAACTATTTTTCCAATATATAATCAGTTTTCTTAAACTCCTGATGATGGGCTAACCTTCGAAATATATCGAATTCAAAACTCAATTTTGTTTTATTTCTTTTTTGTGAAACCTACCTCGTATCTTACTCAAGTTTTATTATTATATTAAAATGTTTCACCTAGAACCAACACCGAACTACTTAAAAGTTATAGATAGTGTTCTGTTTCGCTGACATATTTTTATAACAGCATCCTCAGTGCCCGTCTGAGAACAAAAAAAATATATTTACAGATAATATTTTTGGAAAAAAAATTTTTTCTTAAAAAGACAAATTAAATAATAATTATTAAATATTCAAACCTGTGTGAATTATGTTATGATTAGGTGGAAACTGGAGTTATATTATTTTTTTATTTATTTTAAGCCTTTATTGGTTCAAATTACATTTTACATTTAACATTGTATATACATTTTAATTATTTAGTATCATTATTATTACAATCATCATTTTTATTTTTTAACTATAATAAAATACATTTGTTTTCATTTTAATTTAAACTATGTACAAGTTATAAAGGAACCAGGCCCCGAGGGGCATAGGCCTCTCCCATGGTCTTCCAAGTGTCTCTGTTTCTTGCCACTCTCATCCATTCGACTCCAGTCACTCTCACTAGTTCGTCATTCCATCTTCTTGGTGGTCTTCCTCGCGATCTTTTCCTGTCTAGGGGACACCACTCAGTTAGAATTTTTGGCCATCTTTCATCCTTCATTCTAGCAATATGCCCCGCCCATCTCCATTTACTTTTTCTTAAGTCAATGCTAATTTTTCTCATTTTTGTAATTCTATATAGATCTTCTATTTTATGTCTGTCTATTTTTCTGTAGCCAAGGATACTTCGGATCATATTTCTTTGGGCTATCTCGAGTTTTTGTACCGTTAATTCAGTAGGCGACCATGTTTGACTTCCATATAGTAATGTAGGAAATACACATGTTTTTAGAGTTTTGATCTTTGTGTCCAGTTTAATTTGCTTATTTTTTAATATGAATTTTAAAGACCAGAACTTGTTCCAGGCTAATCCTATTCTTCTGTTAACTTCATGTTTGGTCTTCTCTTTAAAAGATAGTTTTTGTCCCAGGTATATGATGTTTCTTTTGCAAACAATAGGTGGTTTGCTTGCCTCGTATTCAATATCTTTCTGTATAGCATTTGTTAATATAAAAGATTTGTTGTTATTTATTCTTAAGCCTATATTTTCACTTGCTTTGTTCATATCTTTAATCATTATTACCATATCATCTAGTGATGTTGCTATCAGAACGATATCATCCGCAAATCTTAAATTGTTTATATATTTTCCATTAACCCTTAGACCTTTATTTTCCCAGTTCAGATTGCGAAACATTTCTTCTAGAGCACAATTAAACAAGGCCGGTGATAGTGGGTCGCCTTGTCTAACACCTCGCTTGACAGGGAAGAACTGCCCAGGTTCTTCTAGGACAATTCGCGCTTGAGAGCCTTTATAGATGTTTTTAATTAATTCAATGTATGTTGGATCTACACCTTGAGATTTCAGTGCTTGGAATATATATTCTTGGTGGACAGAATCAAATGCTTTTTCGAAATCTATAAAAGCCAAATAGATATCAAGTTTGTATTCATTTGCTTTTTCGATGATAATGTTAATTGAATGCAGGTGCTCACAAGTTGAGTATCCTTTTCTGAATCCGGCTTGTTCTGGTGGTTGTGCTTCGTCTAGTATCTTTTCCAATCTATTATTTATTAGTTTCATAAAATTTTTTCCTATGTTAGATGTTAAAGTTATAGGTCTATAATTTTTGATATCATGAGGATCACCTTTTTTAAATATAATAATTATATTAGAATATTTCCATTGTGATGGAATTATTTGGGTATTTAATATATTATTAAATAATTTCGTTAATGGACTTTTAATAATTTCAATAGAAAATTTTAGTATTTCGTTTTTTATGCCATCCAGCCCTGACATTTTTTCTGTTTTTAAATTTTTTATTATTTTTACTACTTCGCCTTCCAAGAATTCTGGCATTTTTTGATTTTGGATATTTTGATCTTTTAATTCTATAGAGGATTCTGATTTATTATATAATTTTTCATAGTAATTTGTTGCTATTTTATTAATTAATGAACGATTATATTGAGGTTTTTTGTCTTTATCTAATAGGAATGGAATCATTGATTTATCAGAGGAAATATTCTTTTTAATTTTTTTAATTGAAGTGTGTGGTTCTATTAATAATTTTATTATATTATCAATATAATCTTTTAGATCTTTTTTTATATGGTATTTAACTAGTTTACATAATATATTGTGCTCAATTCTATTTTTTATACAATTTCTCTCTGTTTTTAACTTATTCCTTTCCTTTATTAAATTTTTAGTGTGTTCGGTCAGTCTTGGTATAGATTTACATTTAATTAATGAATCTGATTGCAGCATGAATAAATTTTTTTCAAAATTGTCGTATTGGGTTTGAATTTCTTTATTTTCAGTGAGGTCAATTTCTTTAATATCGCATTCGAACTTTGTAATCATATCGGTTTGTATATTTTGAAAATTAAATATAGTATTTTTATTCCAATCTGGATTTGGTCTTTTGATAATTATGTTTATGGGAACTTCAATTTTTATCAATCGATGATCTGTATAGAACGTGAAGTTATTCACCACCTCAAATCTCAAAATCATATTTAAATGAGGAGCTAAGATGAAATCAATTTCGTTTTTATATATTCCGTTTGGGGCTATCCAAGTCCATTTTCTACCTTTTCTTTTTTTATAAAATGTATTTATTATTTTTAAATTGTTTTCCTGGCAGAACTGTACTAGTCTTTCCCCTCTTACGTTCCTATGGCCATATCCATAAGGGCCCATAATCTTTCTGTTCTCCTCTTCCCTTTGTCCCACCTGGCTGTTAAAATCGCCCATTATTATTGTTTTATTATTTCGATTAGTTGGGTTTTCCTCTAGGATATTATTAATTAAATTATAGAATTCGTCGCACAATTCTTCTTTTGAATCAGCTGTTGGTGCGTATACTTGCACTAATGTTAAAGTACATTTCTTTTTAAAAGTTATTTTTAAAATAGCTATCCTGTCAGAGAGTCCTTTGAATTCTACAATTTGTTTTTTTAGATTGTTATTAACCATAAATCCCACTCCTCTCATACCTCTAGTCACTCCATAGTGATAGAAGATGTAATCAGATTTCCTTTGAATTATTCTTTCACCCTCTCTTCTAACTTCAGACAGGCCCAAAATATCCATTTTAACATTTTCAAGTGCATTTTCAAGTTCAATTAATCTTTCTTCATCCTTTAGACTACGTACATTTAGTGTTCCTATTATTAGATTTTTAAATTTATTAATTTTATTTTTATTAGAATTAGAATTATTTTTAAATACATTTCTTTTTATAAAATTATTTTTAATTAAATTCTTTTTATGAATATTTTTAATTTTATTTGTCTTATTATATTTTACAAAAGATTTAATTTCAGAAATGTTAGTAAATTCATTTTCTGAATTTTTGGATTTAATTGAATTATTTGAATTAATCGTATCCGTTGAATTAGTTGAGTTAATTGCATTTTTTGAATTAATTGCATTTATTGCATTTATTGAATTTATTGAATTTATTATATCATTTGGGAGGTTGTGGTCATTTATGCCCGAGTTGACCAGACTTACTGGGCAGGAGTCAAGATTGCGAGTTTGTATTTTTTTTGTATGTTCCAAGATCCGAGTTCCACCGTCCTTATCCTACTTATCCTTTCTTTCATCAAGTCTTCTCAAGTCACCAAGAGATTCACTTTTATTTTGAAAAAATGTTGTGATTTTCCCATCATTTATTTTTATTTTCTTTCCTTTATTTATAGTATTTTTATTAGTATTATCATTTAAACTACTTCTATTATCATGGATACCAGGATTGGAATTATCACTATTTGGTGAATTTAATTCTCCTAGAGGTCTTTTTTTAGAGTTCCTATTATCCTTCAAATTGTTTTGATTTTCTCTTATAATAAGTTTATCGTATCTAATTATGGCAAATTTTCCTTCTTCTCTAGCCTTAATTAATTTAGGTATCAATTCTTTTCTTTTTAATTGAATATCCTTCGGAAAATCTTCCGTAATATAATATTTTGTACTTTTTAAATTATTTTTATTCTTTAGGATAACATTTTTGATCCTTAATGCTAGCATTGATATTAAAACTGGTCTAGTTTTATTCTCAGAGGGGCGTCCAATTCGCCTTATAAAATTAAAATGTTCTATATTAATATCATTATTTATTTTATTTTTAAGGATAGTTACCACTTTTTCCTCCAACCCCATCGAATGTTCCTCATCTTCCTCTAATCCATGTAGTATCACATTTCGAGCTTTACTTTCACTTTCTAGATAATTTATTTTTTTCTCTAGTAATTCGATTTTTTGATCAATTACTGAAAATATATTATTTTGAAGTATTTCAATATCCTCCCTTAAAGCTTTTTTAATATCATCTTTGATATCCTCTTTCCAATTCTTTAGTATATTTAATAGCTCGGTTCTATCCATATTTATATATAAATATATCACTTACTTGTGTGGACTTCGTATGCGACCGCTCGGCTTGGACTCTCGCACTCGACTCCGAACAAAAAAAAAATATATTTACAAATAATATTTTTGGAAAAAAAAATTTTTTCTTAAAAAGACAAATTAAATAATAATTATTAAATATTCAAACCTGTGTGAATTATGTTATGATTAGGTGGAAACTGGAGTTATATTAGCATGTTTTTATTTTTATTTTTACATACCTAGTTCAATGATCAAAAGCTACGAACCAATGAAATTAGTTCGGCCATATTTTCATTTATTAGATATGTAATCGGTGTTGTTTTTTCACCAACAAAAGATATCTCACACATCACACTTTTCAATACAGATAAGAGTAAAAGTATCCTCTTTAAAATCATGGTGTTGACTAAAGACAGTTAAATAAATATTTAGTAATAATAGTGAAAATAATAATATACATTTTAAACCGTTAAATAAAAATTAGAACGGTCAACTGTTAAACATACAATCAGAGAGAAAAATAAAGTATACTTCGAACAAATACTTATACTAGAAGGGACAAATCTAATATTCTATTCAGTATTACAACTTAAATATTAAGAGGGTCAAACAATAATACGCTCGTAGAGAAATTAAATGAATTTTCAAGGATTTCTAAAATGTATCTTTAAATGACGTATGAGATTTGACCTTATTGTGAAGGCATTTGTGCAATGAGCACATTTAAAGGGCCTCTCCCCTGTATGTGTCATTAAATGTTTTGTGAGAGTAGATTTTAGTGAGAATCGTTGTTCACACTGACCACAGCTAAAGGGCTTCTCCCTTGTGTGTGTCCTTAAATGGCCAGTGAGATTAGATTTTAGTGAGAATCGTTGTTCACACTGACCACAGCTAAAGGGCTTCTCCCTTTTGTGTGTCCTTAAATGGCTATTGAGATTAGATTTTAGTGAGAATCGTTGTGCACACTGATCACAGCTAAAGGGCTTCTCCCTTGTGTGTGTCCTTAAATGGCCAGTGAGAGTAGATTTTAGTGAGAATCGTTGTTCACACTGACTACAACTAAAGGGCTTCTCCTTTGTGTGTGTCCTTAAATGGCCAGTGAGAGTAGATTTTAGTGAGAATCGTTGTTCACATTGACCACAACTAAAGGGCTTCTCCATTGTGTGTGTCCTTAAATGACTTGTGAGAGTAGATTTTTGTGAGAAGCGTTGATCACACTGATCACAGGTAAAGGGCCTCTCCCCGGAATGTACCAGCAAATGTCGAGTGAGCAGTGATTTGAATCTGAATCTCTTTTGACAATCTGGGTACACTCGAAGAATTTCTGACCTGAATAATATTCAAAATGTTAAAGTATTTTTCATAATGATTTCACTGGATATTAAGGATTAAATTTACCTTTATCTGATAAATTAATATTTAAATGATTTTTCATTAGAAGGGATATTTTCATATTGATGCATTTCTTTTGATGTTTTTCTAGGAATTGTTCGCTGATAAACATCATATTACACGAGCAGCACAGATGAAGGGGCCCTGAAATAAAACATAAGTAAATCACTTAAAATTACAAGTCTCACCTTACATCCTAGAATCCCAATCTATGATTTAATATCAAAAACTAATTTTACATGAGTGAGATATATAAAAATAAGAATTCCTAGTGATGAAATAATAGTTAATATTTTAATATAATAGTAGGTGTTAATATGTGTCCTGGTAAATTCATGGCCTTCTCCCTTTTACCCTGACTAATGCCATTAGATTGCCTAGAATAACAGAGTTGATGATTTATAAATAGAAATCATTGAAGGTGTCATCTACATGATGCAAATTAAATATAGACATATATCGAGTTTAAATATCTATTCTTTATTTATGAGAGTATAGTTTAGATTTGTTTTGATCATCATCTTCAGTGCTTTTAATTAAAAATATTTCAATTATACATATTCATTATAATATATAGTGAAGAATTTAAAAATTGATCTTAATTCCAAATGAATGATATGGTTGAAATAAAAATTCTTCTTAGGACTTAAAATTGAAAAAGAAAATAAAAAATCTCACAAATGATGGAGCATACTTTGAATCAAGCACTTTTTATCATTCTTCCGAATTTAACATGTTTTTTTAGAAAAAAAATCCCCATTTTATACTTGTACACCTAGTACACACATATCCTCGTATATCATTTATTACATTGACAAATCATGTCTCAGTGGTTCCCGCTCTCATCATAGCTTGTATTGCAAATTCTCACACATCACCAAGCAGAAGAGTGGATTCATATTCACACAGGGGTACGCTACTGGTAATCCAAAAGCCGGATATTACTACAGGGCCCCGGCTGGATAAGAGAGGACCTGAGCAGCATAGCAAGCAATCGTATCCTGGTCCGCCAGTAACGAAGAACATATACTCTGAACATCGATTTCACTGGAGTCTATTCCCTTCTTCACATGCGTCTTTGAAGCTGGGAAATTCGCAACCGAAATTAAATATAATATTATCACACCACATAATTTTCTAAAACTGCCATTGCAAGTTTTATACACACGTCACAAGTGATTTCTTCCATTCAAATTAAAATCTAAATTCAACCATCATTTCTCAAATTCTAAATTGTCTATATCTAAATCAAATCAACAATTAATTCCAGCATTTATTAAATTATTATTTGTTTTTTTTTTTTGTATGAATTCCATTTGCTTTTTCATTTTTCTATTTAATAAATTATAAAATGTCTATAAATTATTCTATAACTTGTCGGGATACTACCTTAGCTTTAAGTTTCCAAAACTCCACCATAAGATTAATTTAAATTACAAAATTACATTCAGTAGAAGCATTTATACAATTTAGGGCAAAGAGAATCACCATTAAGCTTACACCACACCCGAGCACTAAAAAAGTAAGTAAGATACCCAGAGGGGGGGGGGGGGGGCAGAACCGACAACGACAAAACATTTCTTATGGCAAACTAACCGTAATTAAATATATTTCATATGTTTAATCAAGAATTATGTTCATTTTTATTAATTTCTTAAAGTACCTTTTTAGTCCAGTTAATTGTTCTCTAAAGGGCCCCTCACGGGCAAGGGCGGATCCAGGAATTTTTTATGGGGGGCGAATGTATCCAAGGTACCCGATGTATATAAGATCTACTTTTTATCTCGGAAGTGTGCATAGAACTTTATTTTCAATTTTAAAATTTTTCAAAAAAATAAATGTTTTTTTTTTTTTTTACAAATTTTTTTGCCAGGCACGGGCCTCTATGGGGGGGGGGCGATCGCCCCTCCGCCCCCCCTGGATCCGCCCTTGCTCACGGGACAGTTTTGGGGTAGTTTTGATTTCTTGATCCTATATGTTTTTTGGTGTCCTGAATCCGACTATCATCTTTTCGTAAATAACCTTCCTTTTCAAAATGAAAGTTCATAAAATTTTCTACAAATTTATAGGTTTTTTTATCCGACCCCTCGTTCAAGCTCACTCAAGCGCTAGTTGAAAATTGGCGTATTTTTTTCGGTTACCGGATATCCCAAAAACTCGCACTTTTTTCGATTTTTTCGCAGTTTGACAA
Organism: Forficula auricularia; assembly: GCA_024734495.1. Classification (NCBI taxonomy): domain Eukaryota; kingdom Metazoa; phylum Arthropoda; class Insecta; order Dermaptera; family Forficulidae; genus Forficula; species Forficula auricularia. The sequence goes on along the minus strand of JALMQS010000073.1, from coordinate 7,993,760 downwards.
TGAAGGAGCACGTTTTCGACAAAAACTCTTAGATTTATAGATATCTATATTAGCATTTTCCATGACAGGATATGATCCGATCCTCAAAAAAAGGGTCATGGAAAATGCTGGATATCTTTAAATCTGAAATTTATCAAAAAAGTGGTCCAAGTTCAAGTCAACAAAATTTCCTAGAGAATGAAATAGAAATCAAGTTTCTAGGATGAGTGGTTTTCATTTTATGAAGGAAAAACTGCAGTTTTTCAAAACTTCAACCTCATTGAGGCACCGGTTACCATGCGTCTCCCCCACAACTGAACCCCACCCCGCACCAAATTTTTGAATTTCTAGCTTTCTAATGATCCACATATTATGTGAATATTTGTTAACTCGTACACCAATTTGCCCACATTCGTTCATATTGATAAACATTATAAAAAAATAAATAGGAAAATAATAATAAAAAAATAATCGTATATGATCTGAAATAAAAACATAAAATTAAATAAGATTTGTTTTCAAGTTATATAAAAAAAAGCCACTTCTACCACTTTATTTGTAAACACACCTGTAATGTTATGATTTAGACACCTGTTAATTAAAAACAAACAAAAAATTCCTAATTTTAATATTTGTTATAACCCATTAGTGGGTTTTAAAATTAAAAAACCAATTAAAAATAAAAGATAATTGAAAAAAATGTAAACAAACTTTTTTATTGAGATTTTCATATGTCATTAATTACTTTAATTAAGAAAAGATCAATTAAGATGAAATTTGTTGAGGTCCAGACCTAGCCAGATCGCTTTCTCATCCTTAAAACTTGTTAATAGATATTTTTCATCAAAATCGATAGAGCCGTTTTCAAAATAGAACTAAGATACAAATATATAAACAATTTTTGCTCGTTTAATAAGAGTAGATTAAATATTTCTCATAAAATATTTGTTAAAAATCCTGTCCGTTTTTCATAAATTTCACCCCGTTCATTTCGGACCCCGAATTAGGAAAAGTTTCGGTTTTTAAATTTTCTCTTTTATTAATGTTCCAAGATTTACCAGTATGCCAAATTTCAGAATTCTAGCTTGATTGTATTTTCACTATATGTTTTTTTTTTTTTTTTTTTTTTTTTTTTTTGGCTTTTCGGCCTTTCTAGCCATAAGCCCAATTACGATACTAGCTATATTTTTAAAATTTGTCTCTACCCCCGGGGGTCAGATTTTAGCTGGCTGCCTCGAGTCGGATTCGAACCCGGGTCCCCTGGTTAGCTCGCTGTCACGCTACCGCCTAGCCTACCGACCCCCCTCACTATATGTTAATTAAGCCTATAATAAATTTCACCACTTCATTTTAAGTCCTGAAGAAGGGAAAGTTTCACTTTTTCGATTTTTTCCTTTAATTGTAGCCCAAACTCTACTCAGTGAGTCAGTGTTAAAAATGACACTATTCAGAGCTTAATAACTCAAGAACTATAATAGATTTATTCATGAAATTTGGGATTCTAGATGTTCTAGTGGGTCTTATTAGGCATGCAAAATTTCAAGTATATAAGTCTAATAGTTTTTGAGTTATGGGGGGGTCAAATGTAGCTTGAAGTGGTTCTGGCTGACACTCTGACCGTGTGTCTAGATTAAGTATTAAGCATATTATAAGTAGACATAGAAATTTTTCAAAACAAAATCCAATCTTCTTTTTTTATTTGAAAATATATTTAAAATTTTGTCGGTAGAAATGTCCATGTCTCTATGAATAGACATAAGAGCTAATCCGGTAAGTCTATTGCTTGGCCACAGGAGTTCCTTAGTATTCGATTTAAGCCTCCTCAAAGTAGAAAATGTTCTCTCTGGAGTGCATCAAAGTCACCGGCAAAGTTGCAAAAATGTTTATTATTTTAAATATTTATATAAAAAACTTATTACCCGGGCTGTTACAAATGTTTTTTGTTTTTTTATTTATTTATTGTCACCGGGAACAAAGCCCATTTAGACAGCACATAAAAAAAAGCAAATTATCTCTTTATATATTTAAAAAAAAAATAGATATATTTCGGAGAGGGGGGGGGGTTTCGACTACTCTACCCCCCCCCCCCAGGATACGGTCTTGGTTAGATATAAATGTTTAAGGACCCCTTGGACATTATAATTAAACCAATTTATTCTTTTATTTATATATATCCGGTCGGGTTATCGAAAACGGCTCTAACGATTTGGATGAAATTCACTGGTTAGGAGGGTTTTGTGTTTCGGACATTCGATCTGTCACGGTCTCATCTCCGGCTAAGTTGTTTTTGATGGGTTTTTTGTTAATTGAAATAGTTATTCACAGGTGGTTGTCTGGATAAAAATGTTTATTTACATTTTCATTCAATTTCCTTTTAATAAATAATTGGTTTTTTAATTTTATATCCCAAAATAAGAATATTACAATTATTATTATATATTAAAAATTGGGCAATTTAATTGATTGAAAATCGAGTTTTAAATCCCACAAATATTAATTTGACAATTTAATTGATGAACTCAAAAATTGTTATTTAATTAAAAAAATAATAATTATACCGTATTTATTTATATACCTATATATACATAATCTGTGGACCACTGAAGGCTAGAAATGCAAAAACTGGGTGCGTGGGCGTGGGCGGGTGTAGTTGTGGGGTGCAGGAGGTAAGGTTTAGTGGTGGGGGGCCGGGGGGGATGTACGGGGTTTCGGGGGCGGAGTTGGGGGTGTGGGGTGGGAGGGTGCAGGAGGTGGGGTGAAGTGATGGGGGTCCGTGGGGGCGAGGGGGTTCGGGGATTAATTTATAGCTATTAACTGAAGCAAAAATTTACCGAGCATCGCTCGGTGGCCAGGTACTAGTTATTAAAAATAACACAACATAATTATAATATAGATAAAATAAATTTATTAACTATAATCTGTTCAAGATTTTTAAAATAGGCATAAGATTCTGATCAATTCGAGGCAAGAATGAACTTTTTCTATTCAACTGTTTAATTTAAAACAATAATAGAAAATTAACAATGTTCAATATAGATAACAATTAATTATTTAATAAATAAACAAAATCTTTTATTTATATTCCATGACATGTTGACATGAGAAAACTAACCTGTATAAATTGGATATTTGACATCCATGATTTCAATTTCAGCCATAATGGATATATTCTCTTCACGATCAAACAAAAAATTAATAGATAATATTGATTGGAATAGTTTTTTTAATTTAATAAAAATATATACTTGAATATTAGTGTATTCGAAAAGAAAAGAAAAATTATGAGAGAAATGAATGTGTTTTTTCTTTACAAGAAATAATGCTAAATAGAATAATTTCGCCAGATGTCAGGCCAGTCGATTAAAAATGTCCCTTCCAATTTTGAATCCATGAAATATTAAATACTCAGTCGCCTCGCAATTGAAGAGTTTTGTTTTCCAATAAAGTTCAATTCTCATGGTACTCAGGACCAGCCCCCAGGAAAGGGTGGCTAGTTACCCCTGGGCCCGCCACTAGAACTGTTAAATAAATTTTTGTACTTCTACAATTTATTACTTATCTTTTTCTTTTACACTCAACAGCAAAAATAACCGGACAGTTGATAATTTTTTTTCTTTTTTGATTAAATGAATTAAAATAAATTTTTTGATAAAATAACTGAACCAAAGTATATTGAATATATAGATATAATTTAAAATGTTAACACTTTCGATTAATTCATGCAAACATAATTTAATATATATATATCTATATATTAGTATATATATAAAAAAATTAATTTAATGAAAATCTATCAAAAGCTCTTATGATTGAAAGTATCGCTCCTTTTGGTTATGAGGTTTGTAAGACCCCAAGGAAGCTGTTAGTTACTTTATAAAAATAATAGAATGTTTCGATAGGGCTGCTGGTTCGATTATCTAGTTAATTAATATTATACATATATGATATCCTGTAAAAAATGCAAATGGAGGGGAGACAAGGTAATTCTCTGCAAAAGCGTATGAAATAAAAAAGATAAAACAATTTAACTTTGATATAAAATTTATTCAGTAATTAATAGAGGGAAGGTTTTGATAAAAGAGGAGTTAGGTGGATGTATTAAGAGTGTTTGAGGAAGGTACAGGCCATTTTTTAAGACCGGTTCCCGTTCCGCGTTCCTTACGCAAAATTGAATATGCCGTGTGTAGGCTGGGAGCGCTTCGCAAGATGAAGCGAAAAAATGTCCCTTTCTGTAGTTGTTCAGAAAGAGAAGGGTTGCCGCTTGTTTGGGCAATGGAATATATATGTTGTTGCTTGCCAAGCGAATCGGGCAAACAAAACATACATTTGGGTAAGAGTGGCTTAGGTTATTAATGAACCTTTCCGTGGTATTGCCGCATGTGGATTAGGGCAAGATATTGTATCTGTTTTGTGCTTTGCCAATCGAGAGGACGGCAAAACATCTACAATGAGGTAACCTTCAGACTCAGACAAGCCTAACGCATAGCACACAGTGTAAATTTAAATGATATTTACCCTTTGGTGTTTAATAGTATAAGAACTGTTTGGCGCTATCGCCGAGGCCTCGAGAGAAAAAATGTTGGTGGGGAGGGTAGTTTCAGATGCCGACTATAGGGGCCTGTGGTGCTTTTTATATAGTGACTGATTTGACCATGTGAAAAATGGTGGCAATTTTGAACACTTATACGAGACATTTTTTTAATTTACCATATTTTTTTATTTTAATAAATAGCCGTTACAATTTTCTGTTTTTTAAAATCATATTTATTAAGCCAGAAAAAAATTAAATTGCCGTTTTATCTTTAGAAATAATTTTTTAATTACCTATCGAGTCAAAATATAGAAATATTTTTTCTTTAATATTATATTTATTCATTTTATCTCAAAATTACCTAGTGTCTGGGTTTTTTTGCTGTTGAATGTATATAATCTACTGGTGTGGTCACCACACGACTTTCACATTCTCACTTATTTGAAATCATCGCGACACTCCTAATTTTACACCCCTTACTTTATTTCAATGGGATTGAAATTTATACACGACTAATAACTCATGACACCTGATAGGTACAGCAATTTTTCAAAAAATCGTTAGTGAGAAATTTAAAAAAATAAAAACGAAAAATCTTTCATGTACCATAAATGTCAACTTCCGGTTTTTCAATTTAAACCAGAAGGTTGCTGTACTCCTTCTAGTCTAGATCGAGCTTAAGCTTCGAATTTCGTAGCTCTGATACTTATGGTCACGGGGGTGGGGGGGGGGGGGTTACATACGCACTGACTATCCCTTTATGGTCTCTGGGGACCATAATATCCGGTTTTATGTCCTAAATATAGTTTCCAACTATTAAAGGCATCGATTCCTTCCACCTAGAAGTATTCTAGTTTTCTTATTTTGATGTTAAGAAGCAGTTTTCTATTCTTGCCAACGCGGCTTAAAACTCCAACGTTTGTCACGTGGTCCACCCAAGATATTTTCAATAACCGCCGGTAGATCCACATCTCAAATGCTTCAATTTTCTTCTCTAATACTTTGGCTTCCATTCTGTACATTAAAACAGGGAACACATAGCACTCTACTGTTCTAATTTTTGTAGCCAGAGAAAGATCCCCGCAACATAAGAGATGTCTCATTTTTGAGAGGGTTGCTCTTGCCAGCCATTTCTATACGGGTGCGTATCTCCTTGTCAGATTCCCACTGGTCGTTCAGGGGGCTTCCCAGATACTTGAACTTATCTACTCTTTCTATGAGCCGCGAATCCAACAACAGCCTGCCCGTGGTAGATGTTCTGTTTATTACTAGGTATTTAGTCTTCTCGATGTTAATATCCAGGCCGTATTCTGCACTGGTAAGATTGACTCTGTATTCTCCATTTATTCTGATGCCTACCAATTAACATTAAAAAGATGGAAGATATCAAGAAACTATATCAATACATCCCTCAAGAAAATAAACTTTTCTGGGAGGAAATCGATAAATGGCCCACAACACAACAACTGCTGATGAAAACCCTGAAGAATTTTAAATGTTTTTTTATTTGTAATTTTAACGTTTTTTACTATTTTGCTTTGTCAAAATAAAGTTTCTTAAAAAAAAAAAAAAATTGGATTCGCCTATAATAAACCATGTTAATTTTAAAAAAGGGTAATCTCCTTTAAAGAAAAAAACGGGGACCGTCTTTAAAAAAAAATTAAAAGTATTTTTTGTACAAGAGATGATCCCTTATTAACATAAAAAATACTACGCAATCGTAGCTAAGAATGCATGGACGATTTTGTTTTTCCTGAAATATTTGAAAAAAAATGGAGATGACCCCTTTTTAAAATCACCGATTCAAAAATGGCATTAGTTTTTGCCTAGGAGTTCTAATTTCTAAGATAAAACATTTTAGTGAAATATATGTTACACAATTTTAAGTTATCTCCATGGATCAAATAAAATAATTAAACCCGGAATTTTTATTATTTTTAAAAAATGTTTAAGGAACATAAAAATCATAGAGAATATTGCCTAAGTAGTACTTATCTAATTACAAAGTACAAAGATAGAGGAAAATGTAGTCGATGAAACCAAGTGGTCACTGATCACTTCGGAAGTTTCTTTTCAGTGACAATCTTGAATGCATTTTGGAACAGTCCCTTTTGAAACCCGAGCAGTAATTCTGCCATCATGTGCGTATCCCATCTACCTTGGTAGCGGTCTCCATAGTTTTAATATCCTGGGGAAATCTTTCACCATGTTCCTCATGGAATTTACCAAGGCAGGATCCTTAATGAGTTGTTTTATTTGTGGGCCGTCAAATATTCCTCCTTGAATTTATTCCGTACTCACTATATATGAAAAGCATGATCCGTTCTTATCAAGAGCCTTTACAAACTGCTTCGTTAGGCCCAGCTTGATATGCACTGGAATAAAGATGATTGCCTCTCGTCCACCTAAGGGGTCCAAATTGATATTCTTTTCACCAACGACCAGGATTTCTCTCTCTTAGGCCACTCTTTTGTAACCCAGTGGTGTGTTTTGTCTCTGCTATCCCAGAGGCCCAAGAAGCAAGGATATTTGGTGTGGCCACTTTGCTGTCCAAGGAGAAAGTTAACCATTTTCAAGTCACACAAATCACATTGATGATCATGTTACTTTATTTTCTCCAAGACCAAAGCTATGGTGAAATATTATTCTTTCATTTTCGTTGAGTGAGCAATTGGTATTGAAGCATATTTGTTCCCATTGTGTAGAAGGAGACATTTCAAACTTCGCTTTGAGCTGTCAATAAATAGGCGTCAATCAACTCACAAACTATGCTCAAATCTAGTTACCGGACAGGCAATGCTTATTCCACATCTTGCTGATTTTCCTGCAACTAACTGGAGGGCAGACGGTTAATAAGTAGGACAAATATACAGGAACCAATCCATGCAGGGCCAGATTTAACCATAGGCTACCTAGGCTGCAGTCTATGGGCCCGCACCACAAAGGGTTGTTGAAAATGCGGTTAATTAAAAAACAAATATATTTTCCCCAGTAGGGCCCGCGTCTCAGGTCTCCAGCATAGAGCCCCTCAGATCCCAAGTACGGCCCTGAATCCATATATAATAATTTTACAACACCCATACTTGAATGTATTGTATAGAAAAAACCATTGAAAGATGAGTGGATGTATCTAAAAAAAAGTAGGGCTGATAGAAAATAACTGATTTCATATTTAGATTCAGCGCCCCATATATAGTTAAAATCAGTTATAAAATCCTAGGCACCATAATTTTTTTTTTTGTACACCTGTGTTCCGCGACCTAATATCGTGTACACCTACTTCCACTTCCGCTTTCATTTCCATGTAGAAGAAAATAGATGAAGGCGTATTATCTAATAATGAATTCCAAAATAATTCAATATAATTCCAAAGACGTGTACATCTAATTCCTATCGCGGTTCACCCCATTGATAAATACAAACACACAAAAAATAAAAGATAAAATATTATAAATATATAAGATAGAGTTATATATACCTTCATATTATTCAATACCAATAATCCAATAATAATTAATTTTATACTTGATATTATATATTTATACCTACAATGGGTATATTATTTTAAGAGGGATAATATCTCCTTGTATATAAAAGTGTACTCTGTAAACTTTCCACGTGCGTTTAAACTCAGTGAAAACCTGAAATACTATGCTCTACCAATGCTCAAAACAAAGGATTAAATTAATAGATAAATAAACAAAACAGTAATAGTAACTGATTTTAAAAATATCAGATTAATTGGTCAAAAACTCAAAGAGGACCGTTCTCTTTTAAATGAAGATTCCTAAACAAAATTCTAATAATTAAAAAGAAGAATACTAACTACCTTGATCAAAAAGTTTCAGGAATTTATTCAGAAAATCATCAGTGGTGAGTGTATATCTTAAGAGTTTTTATTTTTCTAATAAACCAAGCGGAATGTGGAATTGCATTCCTAAAATTAATACCGTGTATTTTGCCAGCCAGCCAGACAGCTCATTTAATTAGAACAATACTAACTAACTAACTAACTAACAATATTCATTCATCTTCATCGTCAGTCGGTCAGTCATGGAATTAATTTCAACTTGTACAATAACTTTTCAATTTTTATTAGGTAGGCCAGGATAACTCGCTGTTATAGAGTAATACTTCTTCAACATTTTCACACCGATGAATCCGTTTTTAACTTAAAATTTAATATAAACTCGTTGATGCAAAGAAGATTTCATTTTTAAAATCGTAAAAATCGAAAACGGCTCTGATAGTCCATACCGAAATCCGAGTATAAAAAAATGTTCCGAGGATTGGATCAAGCGCTGGCATAAGTGCACTGTTGCAATCGATGGGGAGTACTTTGAATGGGACAATATCGATTTTGATGAATAAATTTGTATTTTTGATTTTCTGAATAAATTCCTGAAACTTTTTGATCAAGGTAGTATAGAAGATAATTTAATTAACCAAGGTGGTAATTAAACAGAAGAACACAACAGGCGTATGACGTCACCTCTCAGTAGCTACTAATGATTTTCCAGGAAGAATAGATCGGATTATCAGATTAGAGGGTATTGTATGAGTGGCGGAGGAGACATCTCCCAGGGATACCATTTCAACTGGAATTGACCCCCCCCCCCACACTACACAAGCGGCTTCATCACCCCCACCTTCCCCCACTTAAAGACAACCCTCCCTCTCTAACCAACCCTTATTCTTGCATCCCTTATATTAAATAATTCCAATAGAATTATAGAAACGATTAAATGAAATGTTGTTTTGTTTGACATCTTAATTTAATTAGGCCCTCCCCCCCCCTTGAATTATTACAAGTATTTTTTGTCTACTTAACTATTTATTTTTATAAATTAAAGGGTTTCTTCAGTCACATAAAAGAAAAAAATAGTCATTTTAAAGAATTAACATTATTTATTATAATAGATAGATTTGCAAAACGCAGTTTCGGTCACCCCTGCTAGACCATCTTCAGTAGTACTGAAAATTGAATCATTTTTATATATGTATATACAATTATATACAAAATAATAAGTATAAAATTTCACATATTCATATATACAATTTCGTTCAAGATTCGGAATTTGTCAATCTGCATATATATGGTAACTCATTCTCAATTTATTAACATGGATATTTCAACAATTTTTAATAGACAAATAATTTATAAGCAATTTGTCTTTGAATTTAGAATCTGATTTGAACTGATGATCAATTAAAAAAAAAATTCTTCTATATATTATTACATTTTATAATCAAATCTCAATCAACTAAATCTATCATTATATTTGGGTTTTTAACTTCTAATTCGGACTTTTCCAAATCAAATTCAGGATTTTAAAAATTAAAATCAGTCATTTTTTAAATCAAATTCAGAATTTATTAATAAACAGTTGAAAAAATAGAAAAAAGTTATAGTTAAGAAAATGTTTTGATTTAATTTAACTCTCACGAAAGGTTTTCAGGAAAAAGCTAAAATTTGGTGCATTTTAATATATTTGCGTAGCAATTTTTCAGCTCAATATCTAAAACCTTTCAAGATTAGAATTTTGAACTTTCAAGAAACTTTTTCAGGTAAAAAGCTAAAATTAATATGTAAAATTGCATGGTTTTATAGAAATTCTCAATTTGATATGGAAAAGTCCGAATTAGAAGTTAAAAATCTATATAATGATTTATTCTGAAAACACATTAAAAAGAACTAATTTATTTGTACATTTGTACATATCTCTATATATACACCTTTAATACAATTTTTTAATTAATAATTCAAACCTGTCCAAGCTCACAATCAAACAAAAATAAACTACAATGACACAATCAGACTGTAGCACTCTGAAATATTCTCCGAGTCCATTTTAAAATTCACACAGCATCAAAATCAAAATTGTTTAATATATATGTATCTAGTGACTCTTTTATTTTCCTTTTTGTCCAATTCATTTCCTAGTCCAGAATTCTTGTCCCTTCTCGAAATCGAAACCATGCTTATTAGCGATGGCATGAATGGACAAACCGGAAACTAATTTATTTCCATTGACCGATGACACCTGTTCCCTTATTCTCTGCCTCCAGAGTCTTCATGTTTCACCCACCAATATTTCTATGGGCTTTATTTTCTTTTTTACATGTGTCGCAGACCATCTCATAAATAACTCACATTTTATCAAATTTTTCAACTTGGGTTTTGTTGTAGAAATGTTCATGAGTGGCCTACTAACACTGTGTACCAATTTTATGTTCTTTTTGTCTAGAATTTTCAAGACTCTTGGAGACAATTCATGTGCCTATATAGTAAATGGATCCTTGTATAGTTTAATTCTCTTACATCCCCCTATTATATATCTATTGAATACTTTTCCCCCGAAATAGTTGATCCCTTGGAACCGACAGGGTACATTCTCGGAGACTTGTGCTCGAACCATATCTCAAGATTTCCGGAATTCAGATCTCACGTGTTCTGTGACTACTTTGACAAAATGTGTTTGTTTTCTCTGGTAGAATCGAGAGAAGAAGAACCTTGTGGAAGGAGTCTGAAGAAGAGAAGAGGTCAGATGATGGGGCACACACTGAGACAGGTGGGGACCGCTTAGGGATACCTTGGAGGGGAGGTGGGAAAGAAAAGGGGAAGGGGAAGACCCAGATTAGAATATTTCAACCAAATAATTGGGGATATGGGATGCCAGACATTTAGAGAGGTTAAACAGCTGGCGGGGGACAGAGTCGAGTGGAGACGGATTGTTGCATCAAACCAGTCTTAGGACTGTATACTCAATGATGATGATTTCTTTGTACAAACGTCTGTTCAGTGATCTGTTTGCTATTTCAACAAAATCGCATTTTTCTATATCGATTCTCGTGTTTTATCAATTGAGAATTAACAGCTGAATTATTTCTAATTAAAGACTGACGAAGAAGGTCAAAACTGCGAGACTATAGTATTAAACAAATAAATTTTATATATTATTTCAATCAAACAGAGGACAGCCTCATTGATTTCCTTTTATGAATTAACAATAATTCTGCTACTCTCGGCATTTTTTCAATTAATTGTGAATTTCTGTTTGTTTGAGAATTGTAGCCCATAAACTAAATAATGTAAAAACTTGAAATTATATATCAATCCACTTTAGTGTAAATCAAAAATTTTAATACACGCTTTTAATAGAGTGATTATTTCGAAAAGGGTAAAATGTTCTGTGGGGGTCAAAAATCAAAAAATATTTTTTTATCCATTATAGAGTAAGATACCCCTGTAAATATAAATCTCTTTAGGTAGAATTGTTTTTGATTTACGTTTTTAGTTTATTTCGATTTCAAATGCCGGAGTGAGCGAAGCCCAAAGGGGCCACTCTTCACATTTATGAGGTGATTTTTGGACCAAATCAATTTCATTCAAGATTTTTTTTTTTTAAATAACAATTTGACACAAAAGATTGTGATTTTATTAAAAGTACTGATTGGATTGAATAAAAATGTTTATATTTTTGTTATTAGTGGTGATATTTGAAGTCGAATGCTATGTGATAAACACGGTTAAATATTTATTTGTGATACCTGAAAGTCGAATGGTGTTTTCTAAAGACAGTTAAATAAATTATTAGTACTAATAATAGTGAAAATAATAATATACTTTTTAAAACATTAAATAAAAATTAGAACGGTCCACTTAATAAACATACAATCAGAGAGAAAAATAAAGTATTCGTCGAACAAATATATCTACAAGTGACAAATCTAATATTCTATTCAGTATCACAAATTATTTGTAGGCGCGTCTACAGAAACCTGCCAAACATATCATTCGACTCAAACTCGCCAGAATTCAGGGATAAAATTTCAATGCTAGGCGTAACTCTAGGGCCTGACCTTTCATGGAATGACCATATCTCAATCACTGCTAAAGCTGCAGCGCGCAAGCTTGGTCTCCTATTTAGGTCTAGATGCTGTTATACTCCCAGTCAACTTCTTATACATAAAGTTTAGGGAAAGCGGTGTGTGGTTTATAGTGAAACATATTAAACAAAGGAATTATTATTTAACGGGTTATAGTGGTGTTTCACAAAGAGGAAATAAAATTAAAAAATTAAAAAATTAAAAATCTTTTAAATTATTTTGGAGATTTTTTATTTATCTCTATACATATTTCGGGCTATGAACCCTTGATGAAGGGTTCATAGCCCGAAATATGTATAGAGATAAATAAAAAATCTCCAAAATAATTTAAAAGATCTTTTAATTTTTCCAATTTTATCTCCTCTTTGTGAAACACCACTATAACCCGTTAAATAATAACTTCTTATAACTGTATAGGGCTCAAAATTCGTCCCTGTCTCGAATATGGCTCTCATCTGTGGAGGGGTGCATCCAAGCATTCTCTTGCTACACTGGATGCAATTCAGAAGCGAGCAATTAAACTAATAGGAGACCCGGCTCTAACCAACTCACTCGACTCCCTGGCTCACCGAAGAACCGTTTCTGCCCTTTTCCTGTACTACAGATACTATCACGGTGTCTGTTCAGTCGAGCTGAAATCAATTATCCCCCCTAATGCCCTCTTTACGAGAAACACGCGGTTTTCTAACGCTCAGCACCCCTTCGCTGTCAAATTGGATAAAAGTCGAACAAGCGCTTTCGCCAACTCTTTTATCCCTATGATCTCCAGAGACTGGAACTCGATCCCTGCCACCATCTTTCCCACGACTTATAACCTTCAGCTATTTAAGACCCGTATCCACAGATACCTTCGACCCCCGCCCACCCCATAAAACTCTTTCTTCTTCTTTTCGCGATGGAGGGGCCAACGCAGGCCTTTAGGAGTTGCACCTTTTTGGTGTAAATCCTTCTCTCATCATTTTCATTAAAAAAAAATATTAAAATTAAGAGGGTCAAACAATAATACACTCGTCGGGAAATTAAATGAATTGAAAGATTATTTAAAATTATTTGTGAATCTAAAATTAATCTGAAAAATTTTCAAGGATTTCTAAAATGTATCTTTAAATGACGTATGAGACCTGACCTTTGTGTGAAGGAATTTGTGCAATGAGCACACTTAAAGGGCTTCTCCCCTGTATGTGTCCTTAAATGCCTTGTGAGAGCAGATTTTAGTGAGAATCGTTGTTCACACTGACCACAGGTGAAAGGCTTCTCCCCTGAATGTATCCTTAAATGGTCTGTGAGAGTAGATTTTCGTGGGAAGCGTTGTTCACAATGGGGACATCCAAAGGGCCTCTCCCCTGTATGTGTCCTTAAATGCCTTGTGAGAGCAGATTTTAGTGAGAATCGTTGTTCACACTGACCACAGGTGAAGGGCTTCTCCCCTGAATGTATCCTTAAATGGTCTGTGAGAGCATATTTTTGTGGGAAGTGTTGTTCACAGTGGGGACATCCAAAGGGCCTCTCTCCTGTATGTGTCCATAAATGTTTTGTGAGATTAGATTTTTGAGAGAAGCGTTGTTTACACTGACCACAGCCAAAGGGCCTCATCCCGGAATGTACCAGCTCATGTCGAGTGAGCTTTGATTTGAATGGGAATCTCTTTTGACAATCTGTACACTCGAAGAATTTCTGAGCTGAATGATATATAAAAAGTTAAAATATTTTTCATATTGATTTCACTGGATATTAAGGATGAAATTTACCTTTATTTAATAAATTAATATTCAAATGATTTTTTATTAGAATAGATATTTTCAAATTGCTGCATTTTTGTTGATGTTTTTCTAGGAATTGTTGGCTGATAAACATCATATTGCAATAGCAGCACAGATGAAGGGGCCCTGAAATAAAACATAAGTAAATCACTTAAAATTATATGTCTAACATTAAATTTTAGAATCCCAATTTATGATTTAATATGAAAAAGTAATTTTATATGAATGAGATATATAAAAATAAAAATTCCTAGTGATGAAATAATAGTTAATATTGTCAGTGGCGTATATACGAAGGGGCGGGGGTTTATGGGTCAGAACTCCCCCCCCCCCCACCAGAGGCAGACCCTATCTATCTGTCAAATCTATAGTTAAGTAAACAGCAAAAATGAAATTTCATTTTGATGTTGGGAAGATATGGGTTAATAGTCCAGTCAAATTAGACAAATTTTCGACAAATAAAAACATTAATCGATAAAGATCTGAATTTTGGTATTCATGCTTATTACGGCTTCCCATTGAATATGCATGCTAAAAGTCGCACGTCAAAATCTGTTGCGCTCGAGCCGCAATTCTTGGAAAAAAGAAATTATTCAGGTAAAAAATTTAGTTTATTAAATTTCCTATAAAAAAGCTTTTTAACATTTTTTTGTATCTCCAATACTTTAGCTGTAAACCGTCGTTTGAACAAAAAATTATGTGAAAGACGCCTCTTAATTTTTGCTGAAAAATCACCCCTTAAAATATTTCGCATCAATTTAGAAACACCCTGTATAATGCGCCTGCTAGTGAGAGATCTTTTAAATCGTCATCGTTATGTTACATCTTCAGAAAATTATTTTCTATTCAACGACGGTTTACAGCTAAAGTATTGGAGATACAAAAAAATGTTAATAGGCTTTTTTTTATGGGAAATTTAATAAACTATATTTTTTATCTGAACAATTTTTTCGTATCAGCTTTAGTTTCCGAGATATAGGCAAAAAACTGAAAAAGTGTAATTTTTTCAATGATTGAGTCAGTCTCGAGCGCAAGAGATTTTTAAGTCAACAAAATCTCCTAGAGAATGAAATAGGACTCTAGGATGAGTGGTTTTCATTTTATGAAGGAAAAAGAGCGATTTTTTGTAAAAAATTTTAAGCTCATTGCGGCACGGGTTACCATTATCCAATTAAGATGAAACTTTGTTTAAATTGTAGCAAATTTAATCTAGTTTAAAAATGTAGAGAGTGGTCAATGTCGAAAACGTAGTCCTTCATGGTCAAAATGGGAAAAATCGAGTTTTAAGGGATATTCAAGTGATCCCGAAGGGCTGGTTTTTGGATCCCCATAAAAATTCTACTACTGGACAATTTTTTTTTTAATTGACTCGAAGTTTTGTCCTCTTTAATTTACTATAGGACGGTTATTTACAAAATATGGAGCGTTTTCGAGTTATAAGCGAAAAATTGGAAAACGACCGAAAAATTCGAGGTTTTTCGGCGACCAAAAGTTGTCCCCCACACTTTCGAGGTCGCAAACTTAGATTTGGCATACCCACATCATACCAAACGATCCTAGACAAAGAATATTTTCCAGCAATTAATGTAAGCTGAAACCCCCCTATAGACTCGGCTATATATCCTTTATTAACTATGGTTATCTACTTGTATTCAAGTCGTGGGTTTTTTCACAATTTTCCCACTAAAATTTAAAAAAATGATTAAAATAAAATAAAAAGAACATTGTTGTAAATATGGACATGGGTAGGGAGTATTTATTGCTGGATGCTCAAATAATTGTAAAATAAAAAATAAATTTTAATTTGGAAATAAAAACATTTTCTTCAAAAATAAAAAAAAAACTAGTAGAACCCCCCCCCCCAGAACTAAGTTCTGGCTACGCCACTGATATTGTAATATTATAGTAGGTGTTAATATGTGCCCTGTTATATACATGGCCTTCCCACTTTTACCCTGACTAAAGCCCATCTATGAATTAAACAGCAATGGATTGTACAATTAACAGCGCCTTCTACAAACTCGACAAGTCAATCTAAGTGTTTGGACTAGCAGAAGACGTCTCTGGGAATTAGGGTTGATGTCAAGGAGACCAGCGACAGGCCCTCTTTTGACACCGAATCAATCTAAGTGTTACACTTTATTTGCACCACAGTGTAGGTAACCTTAAAAAATATTAAGTTGGTCAAACAATACACTCGTCGTGAAAATTAAATTGACATAATTATAAATCTCAAAGATAATCACAAGAGGTTGTAATCTACTGAATGGAATGGATTATTTATTTTTAAATATATGTCAGAAGGGTTATTTTCACACCCTAGGGCATAGGTGTAAAACTCGCTGCCCCCGGGCCGCATTGTCAATTTTTGGGGCCCCATTGTCAAAGGAAATATTGGAATTGGATTCAATCAGCGACAATTTTCAACTTTCCTTAGCGAAATAGAAAGCAATTATTCCGGGTTGTCTTACTATACCGAGGTCCGTTGGCTATCGTGCTCCAAGATACGGAAGCAATTCTGGGATTTAAAAGATGAAATACGCTTTTTTTTTTTTTTTTTTTTTTAATGCAATCGAATGCAAGAAGGGGTGCACCAGTAAAGATGTAGCCCCTATGGATCTCGAAAGACCCTTGCATTACCGAAGAGAAGGGAAAGTTGATTAAGTGAGAGGGTGTAGACGTAGGTGTCTATGCACCCTGGTTTTGAAGGTTTGAAGATCATAGGTGCTGGGAAAGATAGAGGCTGGGAGAGAGTTCCAGTTCCTTGAAGTCATGGGGATATATGAATTCGCGAATGAAGTGGTCCGGCACTTTTCCAATTTGACCGCGAAAGAGTGTTGGGAGTCGGCAAAACGTGTGCTGCGTGCAAAGCATGCTTTGGGGGGAATTATTGATTTTATCTCATCAGAGCACCTGCCGTGATAGTATCTATAGAAAAGGGAAAGGGCGGAGACATCTCTTCGATGAGCCAGCGAGTCGAGGGAGTCGGTGAGGGTAGAATCGTCAATTAGCCTGACGGCTCGTTTCTGAATTGCATCAAGGGTAGTAAGAGAATATTTTGAGGCTCCTCTCCACAGATGAGAGCCGTATTCGAGACAGGGGCGGATTTGGGCCTTGTAGATGGTGAGAAGTTGTGGGGTTTGTAAAATCGCTTGGACCTGAATAAGAAGCCAATCTTCCTTTGCTGCAGATTTCGCCACAGAGGAGATGTGTTCATTCCAAGACAGGTCAGATGCGACAGAGACGCCCAACATGGATAGGCTGTCACACATTTTCAGGGTATTCGAATCGAAGTGAATATCAGGGAAATCTCTATTTTCGCGCCTAGAAATTAGACAACATTGAGTCTTGTTTGAATTGAAGTTAACTAAATTTTGAGAGCCCCATTTATTCAGTTTGTCTAGGTCGAGAGTAGAGTCGTCAATTTTTGAATTCAAAAAGCCAACCCACAACCTTTTGTTTTGCGATCCAGTGTGGATGCATGGATTTCGCATTCATGGTTGATATTATAAAACATTTGAATGATTTAAATTTATCACTACAAGGAAAGGAGCAACTTATAACAAATATGCGGGATTAAATTAAAGCATTCAAATGTAAGTTAGTTTTATGGGAAAAACATTTGCGAGAAGAAAATTTGACGCATTTTCCTACATGTCAGATGTACAAATCAAGTTCAAGTAGCACTGCATCTTATCAGAAATACGCTGAAAGGATTGAGAATCTCAGAAGTGAATTTGAAGATTTCAAATGCTTGGATAGCAAATTAACATTATTTTCATCTATTTTTCCAATAGATATAGAATTAGTACCTAATGATATGCAAATGGAAGTAATAGAGATTCAGTGTGATTTGGATTTAAAAGAAAAATTCAAGGAAATTGACGTGCCCGAAATTTACGGATATTTACAGGTAAAATTTGAAAATACTAGAAACTTATCATATGAGATTATCTCCATGTTTGGAAGTACATACAGGTGCGAGCAGTTATTTACTCTTATGAATGGCAATAAGTTACTCATCCCATGAGCCCTGCCTTTGGGGGGTGTGTATCCTGTACGCAAGTGTAGTACAACAAATGTATCGGTAAATCAAGTTTAGGAATTAGAACTCCTATTGTTATCACTGTCCATTGTTATTTAAATTAAGAAATATTTGTTCATTTATTGTATGTAATGAATTAATCATCATTCGCCCAATGTCAATTGTAATAATTTCAAACCCTTATTTTCTAACTTGGCACTGCATGAGCGTGTAGAAGGTTAGCGTTTTTACTGAAATTCACTGCACTATTATTTTAAATGTAGTTGAGTCTCGGCCATATTTTTGTGAGATATTCCTATTTGTATAAAGAACATATTGTAAAATTTTCAATTTTTTTCAAAAACTCCCTTTTCAGATACATATTGACCAAACCACGTATTTTTATTCAAATATGCCCAACCAACATTTTAAAATGCTTGCCAAAAAAAAAACTATGACATATAAATTTTTTCCAAGTGCTGTTTTGTGACTGTCTACCTATAGAGAACTCATGATAAAAAAAATCAGAAAAATATAAAATCATGAGCAACATTATCTGGGTGTTTTGAAATGGATTGACCGACCCATTACAACTAACAAAGGGTATATGGTAAATGGAGAGACTGGGATGGCCAATCAGATGATTTTTCTATATATTCAGTGTCTGTCATCTGATTGGCCATCCCAGTCTCTCCATTTACCATATACCCTTTGTTAGTAAAGCATTTACTTTGCGACATACAACCGGGCCCTAAGTTGTTTTTGATGGGTATTTTGTTAATTGAAATAATTATTCACAGGTGGTTGATTGAATAAAAATTATTATACGCTATTTATTTATATACCTATACATATATACACAAAATCTGTGGGCCACTACAAGACTTGAAATGCAAAAACTGGGTGAGGGGGGAGGGGGCGGAGGCGAGGGTGGAGATGTGGGGGGTGCAGTGGTGGAGGGGTACGGGGGAGTGGTTTCGGGAGGGGGTGAAGTGGTCGGGGTCCTGGGGGAGAGGGGGGGGGGGTTCGGGGATTAATATATAGCTTTTAACTGAAGCAAAAAGTTACCGAGCAACACTTTTTATTTTGGCACAAGTTACGCATTGAGTTTGACACGTATGCCCTAGGGAATCGAACCCGAGTGCCAAAATGACCAATCGGCTACCCTGAGAGGTGAACCAATCTGACATATGTATAGCGCTAAATATTTAGCAAATCTTTATTTGTACTCTTATATTCTAATGGAAAAGATTTAGATTGCCTAGAATAACAGAGTTGATGATTTCTAAATAGAAATCATTGAAGGTGTCATCTACATGATGCAAATTAAATATACACATATATCGAGTATAAATATCTATTGTTTATTTATGAGAGTATAGTTTCGATGGTTTGATCTTCATCATCAGTGTTTTTAATTAGAAATATTTCAATTATATATATGTATGAATATGTGCACCAAGCAGTAGACAACCTCAATGAGTTCCCTTTATTAATAATATTTTTTGGGTATCCCTCCTACAGAGATAAGTAGATTATAATTTTCATTAATATATTATGATACAAAAAATACTGATTTTCTCTAGAAGAAATATTTTAGATTATTAATTAATTTAACCAATGGAAGACTAACCTGTATAAATTGGATAATGATTGGGATTGTTAAGAATCTTATTGATATCAATAATCTGATATGTATCCATTATTCTTAGATATTTTAAATATATTAAAATAATCCTAATTAAATTAAAGAAAGAAAGAAATTATTATAAGTTTGACATAAGACTATAAATCTAAAATGGCGACTTGATACCAGAGAGTAAGGTAAAATAGCGACTAATTAATAAATAGAAGTTTCATATTTTAATCGCCAGATAGAAGTAGTGTATACATAATATATGAAAATATTTTAATAAACCATACTAAAAAGTAGAAAATAAAGTCTTCTAAAGTAAATTAAAAATACATATATTCTCATGAATAAAAATAAAAGCACGATTGGTTACAATTGAATTCAATTTCAAGTATTGATCATCCAACATTTCGACGACTCCCAACACCCTTTCGCGGTTAAATTTGAAAATTGCCGGACCCCTTCATTTATCAATACCTACACGTTTGGGTTTTTTTTTTTTTTAATTAATTTCTCTTTTATTTTCCTAAAAGATAAACATTTTAATTTTATACCAACGTTTTGAAATGATAAACATACGATTAGAGAATATATTAAACTATTAGTCTCACAAATATTCCAATCTACATATCTACTCTTATTAAACGAGCAAAAATTGTTGGTTTATATATTTGTTTGTATCTTAGTTCTATTTTGAAAACGGCTCTAACGATTTTGATGAAATTCACGGGTTATGGGGTTTTGGGGCGACAATTCCATCTGTCACGGTCTCAACTTCGACAAAATTGTTTTCGATGGGTTTTTTCGTAATCAAATTAATTATTTCAGATAGAAAAATTGCAATCTTGAAGTTTTAAAAAAAGTTTCCCTTTTACTTTTGTACCCAGACAGACAATGAGTTGGGTTAATTCATTGTTCGCAAATGCCTTGAAGAAGTGTTGTGATTGTGGTTTTTAACATATTTTGTTCTACCAAAACGTTAGAATTATTAATAAACGTTTTATAATTCTTTTTATAAAGAACCTTATTTATTTAATAGAATAAAAAATAATCTAGAATTTATTTAAAAATATATTTTGCATAACCAGGTCTCAATTTTCTGAAAAAATAACACATTTTGTATTTTGATAGGTTTTATTTATTAACAATTGGATGAATAAAAATGAATCAGGTGGTTGAATCAAAACAGGTGCAGGAGGTGGGGTGCAGTGGTGGGTGATCTGGAGGTAGGGCGAGATTTCTTGGTGAGGTCGAGCGGGGTGGTAGGTGGGGGAATACTATATATATTTGTATTTTTTTACTTTATCCAATGCGAAGCATGGGAGAAAGTATTGTAATCGGTCGCGCGGCAAGCGCGACTTCAAAGGGTCCTCAGGTAAAGACTACGGAACCCATGGACTCAATTAAGGCTCACAAATTAAAGTATTCAATGAGATTGAATTTTAGCACGTGACGGTTTTGCCAAAAGTTACCTGGAATCTCGTCGAGAGGCCAAAAAGTGCCATTTTTTTGGAAGTGCGTGGGGATGGATGTATGTATGTATGTTATCGTTTTTCGTCCACGATTTTTTCCACACCTTTGCACCGATTGAAATGAAATTGAAAACCTACCATTAGTTTAACAAAATGAAGCGCTGATTAGTTTTTGGTACATATCGGCCCACAAACATTAGTATTATACAACATTAATTATTTCAGTACTTTTTTAGTTTTTTCTAAATATCTTTAAAATGACTTAACCAATTTTGATGAAATTTAATATCCTAATTAAGTACCTTGGGGACGACAAAAAAGGTTAAATAAAGTTTTTAGTAAAATTATATTTTAAAGTACTTTACTTCTAAAGCAATATTTTTAAATTCTTTAAAATTTATTCATTTTATCTGTTTAATATAGGACTCATTTAACCTAACTAAGTTTAAGAGTGGATAGGCTTTTCTCTGTGAAATGCTAAAAATTTGGGAGGTAAGTTTATAAGTAACCATAGCAACAGCGTTGTTTTCTTATCCGTTACATTTGGTGAAGACATAGAGGAATCGACTTAAAACCAAAAATAGCCATCGATTCTCATCTAATACTTGAGGAATAACCATTCTATATTGAATTTTTGACGTTTCGGTTTTTATTGGTAACCATTGCTGAAGACATAGAGGAATCGACATAAAATCAAAAATAGCGATGGATTCTCATCTAGTACTTGAGAAATAACCATTCTATATTGGATTTTTGACATTTCGATTATTAGTAACCATTGCTGTAGACATGGAGGAATCGACTTAAAATCAAAAATAGCCATCGATTCTCATATAATACTAGAGGAATAACAATTTTACATTAGATTTTTGACACTTCGATTATTATTGGTAACCACTGCTGAAGACATGGAGGAATCGGCTTAAAATCAAAAATAACGATCGATTCTTATCTAATACTAGAGGAATAACCCTATTGCATTCCATTTTTGATGTTTTGACTATTAATGGCAACCTCTACTGAAAACGTGGAAGAATCGACTTAAAATCAAAAAGACTATATTCTTTTTTGGTTTTAAGTCGATTCTTCCACGTTTTTTATACGACATCAAATAAACAAAATACATGAATCAATTAGTCTCAAAAAAATATTAATAATTATTTTTAACAGTTATTCAACTTAATTATCAAATAATAATGATTAAATAATTAATTATTAAATAAATATTTATTAAATCGAAAAGTCACAACGAAAATAAGGGTTTATAATGATATTCAAAACTTCATTATACACACACATTTAAGAGATTGTTTTCCACTCAATAGAACTATTTAAAATTCGTGAGTTTAAAAAAGTTTATTTCTCGTGTCAATCCAGTAGATAGTTATATTGTATTACCATAATAAAAATGGAGCATTTCTTATTGAAGACAGAATTGAAATGCGTCTTGGAAGAAGTGTTATGGGGCTGCCATTGAAATGAATGTCGAGCGTTTTCCTGATAAGAATACACCCTCACAAGCTTCATTTTATTGTGTTGTAAAATCTGATTAAAAAACACAAAAAAACTAAACTACGCTATTATTTGTCGACGTAGAACAAGCTTTCAAGGGTATTTTAATGTCAAGTTCTGTTTTTAAATGGAACCCTATATTTTTCATTACGGCTACTTAATCTACAAAAAAAAACTGAACAACTTTCATAAGAACTATTTTTTTATTCGACATCAAATAAATAAAATATATACATGAATCAATTAGATCTCAAAAAATTCTTAATAATTATTTTTAACAATTATTTAACTTAATTATCAAACAAATAATAATTAAATATTTAATAATTTAATAATAATTAATAATTTAATAATTTTTCGACACTGTTCTCTGACATTCCAGAGTGTTATCGCAAGTCTTCTGGATGAATTCCAGTTCCGATTTCCTTATTTTGGACTGTTTCACTTTCTTCGTAGCCTTTACATTTTTTTTATAGAATTTTAAATTTATTTCCATATTTAGACCATTAGATCGTGTTATAACATTGATTTTCAATTGGTTTTTAAGTATGAAAAATCATAACATAACGCCCGGCACTCCTAAAATATGAGAAATTTAATTTTACCCATATAAATAAGAGCCCGCTAAAATCTGACCACCGGGAGTAGGGACAAATTTAAATAAAAATAAATAGTATCGATATGGCTAGAAAGGCCGTAAAGCCAACAAACAAACAAAAAAATAAGAGCCACTCTATTGCCTATATATAACAGGTCATTCAATAAGTCTAGGATAATTAAGAAAAAAACAAAATTTTGACAAAAACCGATTTTATCATTCAACATAGTTGCCTTCGAGGGCGATACAACGAGTATAGCGATTTTTCAACTTTTATAGTACGATTTTTCTTTCTCGTCAAAATAGGCCTCAGTTTCAGCGATTACTTCATCATTGGACTTCTTTTGGATTCTGGTGTGTAATAGTGAAGCCATGTTTCATCCATTGTCACATATCGACGATAGAATTCCATTTTATTGCGGTTTAACAGCGCCAAACACTCCTCTAAAGCATCGATTCGTTGTTGTTTTTGGTCGACTGTGATATACATGAATCAATTAGATCTCAAAAAAATTCTTAATAATTATTTTTAACAATTATTTAACTTAATTATCAAACAATTATGATTAAATATTAGATAATTTAATAATAATTAATAATTTAATAATTTTTCGACACTGTTCTCTGACATTCCAGAGTGTTATCGCAAGTCTTCTGGATGAATTCCAGTTCCGATTTCCTTATTTTGGACTGTTTCACTTTCTTCATAGCCTTTACCATAGAGTATATAGAGAGGAAGGCTCCATAAGGGCCCTATGTATTTTAGCGTATACGAGTTACAGAGCTCTCTGGCGGGTCGTATACTGAAGCAAAATGGCGGGAACCGCATCTCATCGAGAAAAATTTTGGTGACGTCACACAGCGGATGATTCAAAATAATTTATCATGAGCTTATATACAGGGTGATTCACGGTCGATGGGACGTTATCCGTTTTATGTAAAACGGAAAGTCGGATTTTTCTGAAAATTTAGCACCTTATATTTTCTTATCTGTTCTATCGATCTAAAATATTTTCAGCCTTGCGACGTTTCGGCTTCCATTGAAAAGTCACAGCAACTATATTTTTTAGATAGATAGAACAGGTAAGAAAATGTAAGGTGGTAAATTTTCAGAAAAATCCGACTTTCTGTTTTACATAAAACGGATAACGTCCCATCGACCGTGAATCACCCTGTATATTAAAGAAAAAAATTATTAATTGTTTTGTAATTAAAATAAATACAAATCTTTAAAATATATATATAATAAATCGTACTTTTATTAAAAAAAAAAACTTTGGCAAATAATTAATGTAAAGATTTAAGTATCTTTTTTGAGTTTCTTTTTTGAAAATAATTTAATTAAGATTCAGGGACTTTGAGGGACTAGGAGGAAATTCATATATAAAATAAATACTTGAAAATAATTTAAAATTAACCATTTTTTTATTTAGACCAAAAAATGACATTACAAATATTTTAATAAATAAATACAATCTTTTCAATGGAATTTTTGTGATTCGCATTCGCCAATATTAGTTATTTGAGGAAAACCTTCAAAGAATCACCTAGACACTTAAAAAAATAAACAATATTTTTACTTTATTTTCTAATTGAAATGATCTTTTTTTTATTAAATTAAAATAAGATATATCTATTTACCTATAAAATATAGGCTATTCTTTATTTTAATAAAAATATGTATATATATGTTGTGGCTTCTGGCACAAAATCTAATCAAGAGCCGGTGTTTGGAGACATGTGGACGGACGGCTTTAATGTGGATACGAAATCACTTCATTCTGGAGAATCTCGCTGCAGACGTCGTGGATATTTTTTATAAATTGTTTTTGATTAAAAATTGTCAGAACATATAAAGAAATGTTTATTATTTTCATGGATATCAGCAAATTGACACCAGCGTTTAGCTCTATAATTAAATTATACAAGAATTAACACATAAAAATCAAAGAAATAAATTATTAGTTAATTTTAAATAGGTTACTTACATTTCATTGTTTTTAGGGCGTCCAAAAAAAGTATGTTCTTTATCTGATTTTGTGTCGCGAAAGCAACCTTTCACACAACATTGACGTCGAGAACTAGCCATATTTAATGATATTTTAATCGATAAATGTGCACGTTGGAAAAATTTTCTAAATGAATGTTTGATAAAAACAAAGCCTGTGGAATCTTTTATCTATGACAAAAACAAAATGTCAGACTGAATGTCATGTGACAATATGCTCTATGAATGGCTCTTAAGGACTAAGAGTTTGAGCATGACCCGCTAGAAGTGCTTTTTCCAAATACGCAAGCTTTCCTCTCTATATACTCTATGGCCTTTACATTTCCTTTGTTTTTTAAACAGATTTTACAACACAATAAAATGAAGCTTGTGAGGGTGTATTACTATTAGGAAAACGCTCGGCATTCATTTCAATGGCAGCCCGATAACACTTGTTCCACATACATCGTATAAATTATGACCATTTTAATTCTGTCTTCAGCAAAAAAATGCTCAATTTTTATTATAGTAATACAATATAACTATATACTGGATTGACACGAGAAATAAACTTTTTTAATCTCAAGAATTTTTAACTAGAAAATAATCTCTTAAATCTGAGTATAACGAAGTTTTTTTTATTTGGATAACGAAGTTTTAATATCATTATAAACACTTACTTTCATTGTTGTGACTTTTCGATTTGATGATTATTTATTTAATAATTAATTATTTAATCATTATTATTTGATAATATAAGTTAAATTATTGTTAAAAATAATTAAGATTTTTTTTTTGAGATCTAATTGATTCATGTGTTTTGTTTATTTGATGTCGTATAAAAAAATAGTTTTTATGAAAGCTGTTCAGTTTTTTTTTATATTAAGAAGACGTATAGAAAAATATAGGGTTCCATTTAAAAAACAGAACTTGACATTGAAATACCCTTGAAAGCTTGTTCTACGTAAACAAACAATAGCGTAGTTTAGTTTCCCCCTCGACATAAACAAACTTTTAATTGAAACCTTTTTCCATATAATGCACTGTTTTTAAGTTATAAGACTGTCTCAAGATAAAAAACTCACCCGGTATTTCTATTATACAATAAATTCTCATCTAAGTGTAATCGTGTAGAAAAAATTGGTAATTTTTCTGTGTTTTTTAAAAAAAATTCTATTAAAAAAATAAAAAAATAAGCTAAACGTCAAATATGTGTACTCCGATTTCAACCAAAATCTAATCAATTCTTAGTTTCACTATAAGATCAGAACTCTATCCCAAAAGCTAATTATCAGGATTTGTAAAAAAGAGATTGGATGGCTTTAAGGATATTAAATACTTGGATTATCTGTTTGATTTGCAAAATTCTTAGTTTATTGAATTCTTTGAATTTAGTTAATAAATTAAACATTAATGTCGAAAATTTGTATTCGGAAATAATTACGGTAAATGAGATTATTTCGAAAATAAATAAAGATCAGGTATTTCAATCTAAAAATCCTGCTGATAAATGGTAAATGCTTGCCAAAAGCACAGATACATGTTTAACTAATACATTTAAAATTATTAGCTTTTTTCTCTTAATTCCTGCTTTTACAGAAATAATTTTTTCCATCATCAGTGTGAAATGGTGAGAAGAAAGAAATAAAGCATCTATTAATTTAATTAAAAATGAATTAAAGTTTAAATTTTTATTTGAGTCACACATGATTAATTTATAATTATTTATTGAAACAAATAATTACAATTTTAATACAACGTTTCGATCGACTTATTCTGCGATCGTTCTCAAGTATGAGCACCCACTTCGATTATAGGTTAACTGAGCCAACCATGTTTATCTGGGCTCAAAGCACAATTATACCGACGGCATCAGCGCCCCTGTCGGATTGAGCATTACATGTTTTTAAAGATTATAAAAAGCAAAAAATTATATTGACAAATCAAATGATAATAATAGCAATAATAATACATAACAATAATTTATGTACGTTTAATTTGTTAATTGATTGAGGTGAGTGACATGTGGCATATCATGTATATTTGTATTTTGAAATATGCATTAATTTAATTTTCCCAATCTATTTTTCTTGTACTTTTGTTTTTCAGCACTTGATAAAGTCCGGAAACGGACGAAACGTTGTGCAAAAATTAATAAAATATAAAATTTGTCCAAAACACCTATTAATTTGTTAATTTTATTTAAATAAAGAATGGACATTAACCAACTGAATTTATAATACATAACAATTAATTCACTTATTAAAGGAGACAATAAAAGAGGGTGTCTTCTGCTGGAATTATAAATTTTATTTATTTATAACGAGACTATAGTTTCGAGGGCTTTGCACATAAAATAATTTTTTTTTTTTTTTTTTTTTTTAAGAGTGCATCGACTGCCAGGGCCATTAGCGCCTAAAAAATTTTTAAATGGATTTTAAACATTATATGAGTAAAAACAACGGGGGAGGGGTCAAAAATACAGATAGTTCGAGCCCTTTTCGACCAAACTTGCATGTAGACATACGAAATTTGGTTGAGTATGGCCGAAAGGTCTAGAATTTTTCATTTTTGACTTCACCCATTTTTAGTGGTTAGTTTTTGCATTTCTATCCTTCTGGGGGTCCACAGAATATGTATATATGTATACAAAATTTGGTTGAATTTGGTCGAAAGGGCTAGAATTTTAATTTTTGTCCCCTCCCCCCTCTTTTTTTGTTTGATATAATGTTTAAAACACATTAAAAAAATTATTATATGTTCTTTTCAAAAATAGGTATATTCAGTTTTTTTCTAGTTACATTTTTTCATTTTTTATACCTCTTCAAAATGTGGTAGATCTTTATGCCTCACTCTGTATTTTTCATAATAGAATTTTTAATTTTTTTCCCTCTCCCCCATTTTGGGTGATTATTTTTTCCAATTCTAGCCTTTTGGGGGCCCACAGAATATGTGTACAAAAATTGGTTGAGTTTGGTCGAAAGGGCTAGAATTTTCATTTTTGACCCCCTCCCTTGTTTTTTACTCATATAATGTTTAAAATCCATTTAAAAAATGTTTTATTTTATGTTCTTTTCAAAAATATATTCAGTTTATTTCTAGTTAAATTTTTTCATTTTTATACCTCTTCAAAATGTGGGAGATCTTTATCCCCCACCCTGTATATTAGAAAATTTCACTTAAGTAAATAAACCTTAGGGAACTTAATAAAGATAAAGCTTTCTTTCAGTTTTATTTTTGATTTGTTTTTCTGGTGAATAAAAATTTCACTTGTTCACTCATGATGATTAGTTTCGTTTTAATTATAACATTATAACTAATTTACGACTAGGTATTCCATGTTATCGTTTTGTATTTAAATAAACCTCTAGTATAAAATGAGCGCTTTTATTGAATTTTAAAAGTTCTAGAGACCTGAACTCTCCCCTTTCCCCATTTTTCTTTGCAGAATTCTAAAATCTTTAGTCCTTCAAACTCCAGGTTCACAAAGATGACTCTACCCCTGACTCTAAACACTATATTATTTTCAAAAATGCAAGAGACTATAGAGACCCTTCTGGGTGTAGGTATGCCTTCTTTCATAGTTATCATTAAAATATAGAAAGTGAACATATTAAACATTAAACGATTAAAATATTAAAAAATACACTCCGTTTTTGATTGTGATTAAAAATTACTTAACATTTTTTATAGAATTAAACGATTACGAATTCTTTATCTGATAGTTTCCGTCCAATGGATTCCATGGTTTTTCTTCTTCGGGCTCAGGTTCAGCCCATGGCTGTAGTTCTCCCGAAGCAAAAATTGCATAAAAACTCACCCCTACAAAATGTACACAGGCAGCCAATATAAACACTGTCTTCCAGATTTCTTTACTCTGTGAACAGAAACAATTTTAATTATTTAATGGCACCGACTCAATATTAAGAAAGAATAGTAATTGAGACCTGGTTTTCTACAATGTTGTCGATAGCAATGGGACAAATCAAACCCGCTATTGTTCCTATTCCATTAGACATTCCCATAAGAATACTTGCATATCGAGGTGCAATATCCAAGTGGTTCACGTTATATCCTGTAGAATTATAAAAACATTTTTTTTAGTATTTTTAGTCTTAAATACATTTATAGCAACACTATTTGAAAAAGATAATTTTTTTCATTAAAAGATCAGTCATTATAATTGAATTGTAATAGTTAATTAGTCAACTTGGTTTAAAGAAGTCTTTCGCGACAATCCACACAAAAAGTTTTAGCCTCGTAACCACTTTATAAATATGAACTGGTGTTAAAATTTATAGGTTATGTTTTTTAAAGTGTCTGTACTTTTTTCGCTACTATATTCTCTTTATGAATGGATCGTTTCACGCCATTGATCTTATATCCCCTCTCTAAAAAAATAATTTTTTAAGAAAAAATAAAAACCGACTTCAAAAAACTAAATGCAACAAATAAAATACACTAAAAGGTATAAAATAATTATTATCTTATTTAGTTACAACTAAACGACGAAATATTAACATGAAATTACTTTTTGAAGTCGGTGCCAAACAAACTATACCTATAAGCGAGCGTACCCGCCAAACGTACTAAGTAAGATCCGTAAAACTACTAAGTAAGATTCATAAAAGGTATATGTTTGGCACCAACTTCAAAAAGTAATTTCATGTTAATATTTCGTCGTTTAGTTGTAACTAAATAAGATAATAATTATTTTATACCTTTTAGTGTATTTTTATATTTGTTGCACTTAATTATTTGAAGTCGGTTTTTATTTTTTTCTTAAAAATTATTTTTATTTTTCTCTTTTTAGTGATGTTATTAATAGTGATCATATCATCAGAACTTGACCAAATTAATATGACACCATCCCTAAGACACCCCCTTTCGGATAAAAAAAGAACCATCGAAATCGGTTCATAAACAAAGAGGTTAGGTCTAAACAAACCTAAACAAACCTAATAAAAAAGGTCTAATGCCTATGAAAAAAAATCGAAAAAAAAATGGGACCAATCGGAAGCTAGACTGGACCCAATGCAAAAAAAATTTTCAAAATCGGTTGACAATTGGCGGAGATATGAGGTAACATAGGCACAAAAAAAAAAAAAAAAAAAAAAATTCAGTCGAATAGAGAACCTCCCTCCTTTTTTTGAAGTCGGTTAAAAATAATAGTCCAAATATGTTTTTGTTTTTTTATTTTTTATCAAAATAAATAATTTCAATTTTTTTTTTAAGTTACTCCGAATATATTAATCTAACAAATATTAGTTTTTCATCAAGATGGTGAAAGTCCTTCAATGAAAAAAAATAAAATAATGATCATTTTCCCACCCTTTCCCAATCTACCATATGTAACAAATGTCATTTTTAATTAAATTTTGGGAACGCGGTGTTGGTTTATAGTGAAACTTTGTTAAAATTAAATTAGGTTGGAGTTGGTGGTGTTTTCATTTTTAATTGCAATTATTTCATGTTTGGTGTGGTAAATCGTCTTCAAATTTTAACAGTATGTGTATTATGCTTTTAGTGACTTATATTCCAAGTTTTGAAGACTTCTTGAATTTTTGCATTTGTGAAAGAACTGCCTTAAACGAATATATAACTATATCAAATAAAATTTGAGCTGAATTTATATATTTTAAAATCTGAAGATTCTAAATATAATTACAGTCGACTCTCGATAATTCGAACTCTTCAGCTGTTAACTTTGGTAAATCGAAAAAAATGCTGTATATTTTGATACGTTCGATAACTCGAAATCCTTTTCGTAACAAGAGGGGGAGATTAGGTTCTATAATTCGAACTATGCCACTTCCCCTCTTTATAATTCGAATTTTTTTTAAAAAGGTTAGTTATTATCTATTGCGATGTTAATACATATGTAATTTTTTTTATTCTTTTTGTCGTTTTCATTATTTTTAGTTTTTTAATTGAGGCAATATATAAAATTTATGTAAGCTCATACATATTTTCGAAAATATAATACAAACTCTTAATAATTCTACTTTTTCCTTTTCTCTTGATAATTCAAACTTCTTGATAATTCTAATTTTTCACGTAGTCCCTTGGATTTCGAATTATCGAGAGTCGACTGAATATACAATATACATGTTACTGTAAAAGCCATAAAAACTGATGAATCTTATTCTTTGTCAAATAACTTCAAAAAAGATAGGAGGAAAGGGTTTAGGTGAAACATGATATTAATTAATAAAGTAGCGGGCAAGGGCGGATCCAGAGGGGCGGAGGGGGCGATCGCCCCCCCCCATAGAGGCCCGTGCCTGGCAAAAAATTTGTAAAAAAAAAATTATTTTTTTAAAAAAATTTTAAATTGAAAATAAAGTTCTATGTGTGTGTGGGGGGCGTCTCTGCCCCCCCCCCCCCCCCCCGCTTGGACAATTCGATCGCGACACACTTCCGAGATAAAAAGTAGATCTTACATCGGACACTTTATATACATTCACCCCCCCCCCCCCATAAAAAATTCCTGGATCCGCCCTTGGTAAGGGGGTAGTTTCACAGTGAATGAAATAAAACTTCAAAGAGGTTTATACAAGCTCAATATATTTCGGATTATTAGTCCATCAGCAGGAGTTTACAGGTTAAAAACTAATAATGTTTGAACATGCGATGTTATATTTTGCGATCGCATGTTCAATCATTATTAGTTTTTAATCTGTAAACTCCGAAATATATTGAGCTTGTATAAACCTCTTTGAGTTTTATTTCATTCACTGTGAAACTACACTCCCTTTACTTTTTTAATTAATTTAACATCAAAAATCAAACATACCCGAAATAGCAAAACCACTGAACGCAACTCCCAGAGTCAGAGCAGTTGTCGCCGTTGCTTCGGAATGCGAATAAGCGACCACAAGAAAAAAAAATGCTTCGAGCCCAAAACCACCACAATTAAAGATTTTTCGAACATTGGTCGTAGTTAAATAACCATGTTTTCTCAAATAATCTGCAAGCATACCCCCTAATGGTACAATGATGGTCATCAACAAATGAGGTAAAGCTGCTACGAAACCGGTCTAGAAAAGAAAAAAATAAATAAATTGACATTTCTGACTGAAACTAAATTGTCTTATACCTCTTCTATAGCGTAATCAAAAGACTTTTGTAAATATGAGGCTTGAAATAAAACAAGCAAGTAAAAGTTCCAGGAACGACAAAAGTTTGCTACTATGATGGCGTAGACTGGCATGGAGGTGAAAAACTCTCTCCAAGGAATGGAAGCTAACGTCGGCATTGCTTGCTATAGGGAAAACAGCCAAAACGTTTATTTACTCAAAGACATCGTTAATAGTACTAATAGAATTACCTGAACAGACTGCCCGAGAGACTGTTCGATATACATCAGCTCTCGAGCAGATATGGTGGGATGTTTCGAAGGCCTTTCAAATGTCAACCAGAGCCATATTACATACCACAAGACTCCGATTACACCTGAAAACAATTAAAACTTATTTAGTTTAAAAGATTAAATTGATTCTAAATTAATATGTTTAAATTTATATTTCAATTCAATTCATTTCAATTTCCGTACCTAATATATATGTTGCAGTAAAACCCCGTTTTTTTTAGTAAGAGTAAGGTTCTTACTAGTTAAAACGCGTTTCACTGAATACCTTTGTGGCAACTAGAGTTTACTGTTGTTGGTTGAGTTTGGTTCAAAGGTCTAGAATCTTCATTTTTGATCTTCCGCCTCATTTTGGGTGTTGATTTACAAAATTTTTTAAAAGAAAATATCAAAAATTAGATCCGCTACAACTTTGCTTCTAATTTTTGACATTTTCGTTTAAAAATTTTTGAAAATAAACACGCAAAATGAGGCGGAAGGTCAAAAAATGAAGATTCTAGACCTTTGAACCAAACTCTAGTTGCCACAAAGGTATTCATTGAAACGCGTTCTTACTAAAAACGGGTTTTTACTGCAACATATATATAATATAATGGATGATGATTAACAGATTCTTATTTAAATCTAGATTGCCAACTTTTAGCGGAGATTTTTCTTAATAGGCCGCAGAAACAATTTCGGGTGTAAACCAATAAGAATAGTAAATAATCAATTACAAATATGGCTGCTAAGTGCGAGTCGGACAGCATACTGAGGGATTCGTAACTTGTATCTTAAAAAATACTTGAAATATTAAATTCGTTCTTATTTGTCTTTGATAAAAAAAATGAGTGAATTTGTAGAGATTTTTCATAATTTTAATTTTTGCCATTTTTGATCACCCAAAAATAGCCATTTTGGTGTTCCCTCACGCTGTCATTTTAAAAACAATTTTTTTTTTAATTAAGCCTAATTATACTTAAAATTTGCAGGAATATCTCACACCTCATAAGAAAAAGTATTTTTTATTTTGGACCTCACAATAATTCAAACTTTAATGCGTTTTTTGATTTGCGGAAAAGTTAATACATTTTGTTACTATTTTGTTCAGGGAGATTGGTTAAAATTTTTTAATAAAATTTAAAAAAATATAAATTACTAGGTAGGTTTCACGAATAAAAGACAAATTGCTTATGAGCAAGACTTTATATATTTCGGGTTACGAGCCCATCTTCCGGAGTTCAGATAGAAAAACAGTTTTTCTGAACTCCTGACGATGGGCTCGTAACCCGAAATATATAAAGTCTTGCTCATAAGCAATTTGTCTTTTATTCGTGAAACCTACCTAGTAATTTATATTTTTTAAATTTAAATTTAAATTTTACTTATAACTTTGAAATTTCACGTAGGTATGTATCTTATTTAGTTTACGAGCTAAATGATCTGGCAGACGGTCAGACATACCTACATATCGTCACCGATCTTACAAAACCTCGTAAGTTCTAAATTCAAAGTTATGCAGAAAAGAAGAAAAACCATTTTAAACACGAATACATACAAATACAATATTTATTATTTGTCCGTAGCGCGAAATTAAATTTGAATAGAATAATAAGGTTTTAATAGACAGACGCGGCGTGAAAAGTTGGTCGGTATAAATGTATAATACGTATTTGACCAAAAATTGGACTTAAGAGGTTTTGTAAGATCAGCAACGAAATAGACTTATAGTCCGGTTTTACTTTTTAAACGTAACCTTAAAAATGTTAAATTTATGAGTAGGCTCAATAAATTAGATTCTCAATAATGAGGAGGCGCCGGTTTTAAATCCCTTATTTTCGAGATGTGAAAAGAACTCATTATATAAACAAGCTTACAAGATTAAATGCTAATTAATCATTATAGGGTGATTGTCAATATTGTAATCTGCACTAAAACTAGGGACTGCATCTTCGATAACTAAAGATACATAAACAGATATCACACAAAAATTGAAACACTAATTGTTTGATTGAATAATAGTATTTTTGTGAACTTACCGTAAAAATAAAAGGGCGCTTGCCATGAGATCCCACCAATGAGTAGTCCAGAAAGAGGCATACCTAAAACGACACCCGCATACGAGCCACAAAAAGCAAGCGTTGCAAGTCGTGACCTTTCTAAAGGAGGGGCCCAAAAACGCCAAATACCGTGGCATGCAGGATAGGTTACTCCCTGAAAGAATTAATCCAGTAAAGAATTAAAACAAAATAGTATTATATGAATATAATTATACACTCAATGACGAAAAACCGACTACCTTAAGTTTTCACTGTTTCTTATAAAAATATTTCATTTTCAATAATCATGAAAATTATTATTATTTTTATAAGATTGGAGTAATTTTTGGAGACGGACTGATAAGTGAATTAAGTGGACATCGATGAGGAAGTCCAAAAAAGAAGAAGATAATTTATACAATCTTTAATTCATAAAACCGACGTTTCGGAGGCTATTCCCTCCTTCTTCAGGGTTTGAAAAGTGGACTGCCTCATCGATGTCCACTTAATTATTTTTTTTTTTTTGATAGTTTTTAAGGAATTTGGTGTTGGTACTTGGTGAAACATTTTTTAAATTATTGTTTGAAATGACAGAGATAAATTAATAAAAATAAAATGCTATTATTATATATATATCGGTGGCATGCGGTTCATGGATGCTGTGGATGCGGCGCATCCCTAAAATTTCAAACATTTAGAGTATTTTCATAAATATCGACTTCTAAATTTCAGGAGGATCTTTAAATTTTCAAATTATTATCCATTATTTCAAATATTTCTATAAAAATCATTTTTTGTTTTGAAAAGTACCTATATTGATTCTCGAAATGATAAATAAAACATTAAAATTGTTGCATAGTTTCAAGGGGCAATTAAAAGTGAATGATTTATCCGAAAAGAGTGCGGATAGAAGGTTTGAAGTCCCTCCTGGTATATCTTCCCGTTTAAGCATGTCAAAGACAAGTTCAGACGAGTTTTAGTCGAATAAAAATTGTTCTCGCTGAGGAACTATAAAAATAGAAATAATACAAAAAAAAGGAATAAATAAAAATGATTCGAGAATATTTGGACTAAGAACTCTCAATATAATTATAAGATCAGAAATAACTAAGAGTGCTATAGACAAGTCATAGCTTGCATATAGCAATAGAATTAGGAGAAATTTAAGATCTTCTTACAGGGCAGACTGATTCATTGTGAAAGATGGTCGATTAACATCTCAGGGAGTTTAAAAGTCATAAATAAGATTTAATTTCTGACTCCTACTCTCACTCACACAAAGCAGTATCCGTTAAAAATCTAATGTTAAATTTTAAAAATAATGAAAATGATGCCGTATTCGATGAAATTTGCAAAAAAAAAGGGAAGAAAAAATAAAATTTCAAAAAAAAAATTAAGGATACTTTTTTGGACAGCATTCCCTGGTTGAAAAGTCACCAATTCTAATTAAAGAGATCTTTATGTGGATACCTCACACTTTATGGTAAAAAATATTTTTAAGCTATTGCATAGCTTTTATCGCGGGCTTTAAGCGAGGCGACCGAATCGAGAAATTCCGTAACGAAAATAACCTAACACCCCCCACTCCGACCGCGGCACAGCGGTGCGGCGTATGACAGTGCCGTGCATCGTCTAACGTCGTTTCCGTTCGGCAGACTTCGACACGGTGTTTGTGTGCGTGCAACTAGACGCATGCGTGTAGACTGTAACGAAGCTCGCAAACGGATCGAGGCGAGCTTGTTCCGAAAATCGGACGGAAATACGTAAGCAGCTGCTTGTGTGAAAAAATATTGCATAAATATTATAATTGCATAAGTTGATAAAAAAATGCTATGCAATAGCTTTACTGCGGCAGTCTCCGAGTGCCACACATCACTTAAAATTGCTTTGCCCTCTTCATCAGTCTATTACAATGGATTCACAGGAATTAATTTATGAATGAAAGCTTAACATCTTTCATGTGGTTAGGTTAAGAAATTATACAGGGTGCGCAAGTGCACAAGAGATTACACAGGGTGCGCAAGTCAAGAATTGAAATTTATACTTGTTTTATTATTTTGGCTGTAGGTGGCGTTCGTGAAGTTTATATTTTAGTGGCTATTTTTAAAATAAATATGATATAAGTACAGTTTAAATGTATTTCTAACAGAGTATAAATGGCTCAATTCATGACTTACCCATCTCTTCTTGGCTTCAGCAATGACTCTTGAAGATGTTCTGGATTTGATGTTGGTTTCCACTGCAAATAAAAACATCTGGTTCCACAAAACATGGCGCTCCGAGAACCTCATTCCAAGATATATACAAATAAAAACCAACATCAAATCCAGAAAATCTTCAAGAGTCATTGCTGAAGCCAAGAAGAGATGGGTAAGTCATGAATTGAACCATTTATACTCTGTTAGAAATACATTTAAACTGTACTTATATCATATTTATTTTAAAAATAGCCGCTAAAATATAAACTTCACGAACGCCACCTACAGCCAAAATAATAAAACAAGTATAAATTTCAATTCTTGACTTGCGCACCCTGTGTAATCTCTTGTGCACTTGCGCACCCTGTATAATTTCTTAACCTAACCACATGAAAGATGTTAAGTTTTCATTCATAAATTAATTCCTGTGAATCCATTGTAATAGACTGATGAAGAGGGCAAAGCCCTCGAAACTATAGTCTCGTTATAAATAAATAAAATTTATAATTCCTGCAGAAGACACACTCTTTTATTGTCTCCTTCAATTCGAATATTTTATCTCTGTGTTGTCTTCGTTGTATGGAACCATTCTCAACCAATAAATCAATAAACTAAATAATAAATATAATAATAATTTAAAACTCACTACTCCAGCCCACTCGGCAGGATTTTCGGCTTCAAGAGTGGAGAGTAATTCTCTAAAGAGAGCATTAAAAATAAAAAATAAAAGGTTTCAGTGGGTATAATGTTTATCTGATTGTGGTTTTTGGATTTTATTTAGTTGGTGGGTGTAATCTCAGGGTAAACTCTCTTGATGCTTAAAATCTGATTATATTGACTGAATTTACTATTAATTTGTTTACTGTTTTTACTGTGAAGTTAAATAAAAAAATGGATTAAGGAAATTGCTTATAAAAAAATTAAAAAAGAAACAAAGGAAATTGAATGGACAAGCAGGGTTTAGAAAATTTCAATAATAATAGAGATAATATTTAGAATCATTTAATATTATAATGTAAACTTATTTGTCCGCTGCCTGAGGGCAACAGATAGAGAAATTTGTAATGAGTATAATAACAATATGGTGGTTACGCTCTTGTGGTGAAGGCTGTATGATTGTGTCTTGCAATCTGCTGGATTTCAGGAATTCCTCGCTTGGTAACCAGTCCCGTTGATAGCAATCTCTCGGTGTCTTGTTGAAATGTTTTAGGCGTCCTCGATAAAGGTTTGTATCGACGTGTGTTATCAAGGACAGCGCCTATTGAGATGTGTTCTGAACGTGTATATAGAGAGGTGTGTCTTCCTTGACCGCCTCGTGAGATCTCTTATATGTATATCTCGTGAGGTTGATCATCAAGGACTCCTCCTGAGAGATCTGTTATGTGTATATAGTGAGGTATCATCAACGACTCTCTAGTTGTGTTATCTGTTCGAATGTCTGCCTCGTCCCCACCATTAATCCTTCTCCTCTAATTTCTCCTGTTTCCCTCAAGCAACGATTTTTAAACTATTTATATCATTATTTGTTTTTATTTAAAAAGAAAATACACTCGAATAATTCCTAAGAGGTTCATCCCCCGTCCGCATTGCACCCTCTCCTCTGCTCGAATTCAAATCTCAATCTTTTACTTATTATTAAATTTGCGAAACTCTAATTTTAACCTATTTATCAACAAAAGAAATTATATTAATTTATCTTTTTTTACAATTTATTTTAAATGAAATCTATATTTAACCAGAATTAAACAAATACTACTTTTATCCTTCTTTTCTCCAATCTGCCTCTCTTTGCAATTTCTTAGTGCATTGTACCATTGGATACATTGTAAGGTTTTTATGATAAATGTTGTAAAATTGAACAGCTGCCACTGATATATACCTATATAGAGTAAATATATAACTTACTGGGTTTGAAAATAAATTATTGATTGTTTTATTAAATGAAAAAATAAATAAATGTTTATGTTTAAGTAATTGCTTTAAAATTCATTCATAAAGCAAACAGATTTCAAATATTCAATTGATAAAGGAAGAATATCTTCCGAAATGTTTTGAATTCTTATTAAACGTTTTACGATAGTTTTTATAAAGAATTTTATTTATTTCATATATAAATATATCCCCTTCAGACCCAGTGCACATTGTAATGTACAGAGAATTTACAATTTTTTACCGCCTATAAAATGAGGAGTACATATGATGGTACTACCACTTGTACATGTTAACTCCATTTAAAAAAAATTTCAGAGCCATCCAAACTCATGTGATAATAATATAGCATTCGTAAGAACGGCAACCATTTTTTTTTTTTTTTTTTTAATGATATTGATGTGAGAAGGAGATACACCAGAAGGTGGATCCCCTAAAGGCCAGTATGGGCTGGCCCCTCCATCGTGAAAAGAACAGAGCAGAAGGAAAAGAAGCCGGGATCACGAGCCAATCTCAGAAACTTAGATAAAATTCAATATCCAATTTACTAAGGTTTTAGAGGCTTCGAGCAGTGGTAAATTCTCCGCGCGATAAATTCGGTTAAATTTATCTCCCACTTAAAACCATAGCCCAACCTGGGATTCGTAGATAACTGATTTTGTTTCTTATACATCTTCAAGTATTTTTAAGAAAACTGTTTAAATTTTTTAGTAGCTTAAATTAATAATCAGTATTTTTGTAATCTTTTCCCGATTTTTTACTTTATCCAATGCGAAGCATGGGTAAAGTACTGTAATTAGCCTTACAATTCAACTTATTCTGGAAGAAATGTACATTAGAATGTATATTTTTTTCCTAGAAATAATTGAATTGAATTTTTTTTATTTGATTTACTATTGGACCTATTTTAAGTTGTTTTCAAAAAAAAAAAATTGCCGTGCCATTTTAATTCAGACGTGAAGGGGATATATATACCATATATAAGGTTATACTAAATAATGAAGTGTATTTTGCAAGCTCATTCCTTATATCCTTTAATCATTTTAAGAAAAAATGTTCTAATTGTTAACAGAAAAATAAGGAAGAAGGATTAAGAGCTTCCAGAACAGCTTCAAAACCCAAAATGGCTCTAACAACACGAGAGGGTTCGATGAAATTTCGACGGGCTACATGAAAACTGGATTAGAGAAGCTACAAAAGAAAAATTGTATTTAATTATTATTACGACCCAAGAAGCCACATGGCAGAAAATTAATAAAATAAAAAAAAAAAACTCCAAAAATTAGTTCTGAGCATTAATGGCTTAAGTTTATTTTTTTTCAAAATTTCTTGAAAATTTAAGGTGGGTGTTTTTTGTCATATATACGAAGATATACTGATTTAAAGCTGGCCTAGCCTAGAAAACGACTACATATTTTCAAAATAATACTATTAAAATAAAAGAGTAAATTGATTGCAAATCCACAGAGATACTTCACGAGAGTGACAACACGGAGACATTTGGATATCCATTTTTAACCGACTTCAAAAAAGGAGGAGGTTCTCTATTCGACTGAATTTTTTTTTTGTGCCTATGTTACCTCATATCTCCGCCAATTGTTAACCGATTTTGAAAAAAATTTGCATTGGGTCCAGTCTAGCTTCCGATTGGTCCCATTTTTTTTTCGTTTTTTTTTCATAGATATTAGACCTTTTTTTTTTTAATGCAATCGAATGCAAGAAGGGGTGCACCAGTAAAGATGTAGCCCCTATGGATCTCGAAAGACCCTTGCATTACCGAAGAGAAGGGAAAGTTGATTAAGTGAGAGGGTGTAGACGTAGGTGTCTATGCACCCCGGTTTTGAAGGTTTGAAGATCATAGGTGCTGGGAAAGATAGAGGCTGGGAGAGAGTTCCAGTTCCTTGAAGTCATGGGGATATATGTATTCGCGAATGAAGTGGTCCGGCACTTTTCCAATTTGACCGCGAAAGAGTGTTGGGAGTCGGCAAAACGTGTGCTGCGTGCAAAGGTTTGTTTAGACCTAACCTCTTTGTTTATGAACCGATTTCGATGGTTCTTTTTTTATCCGATAGGGGGTGTCTTAGGGATGGTGTCATATTAATTTGGTCAAGTTCTGATGATATGATCACTATTAATAACATCACTAAAAAGAGAAAAATAAAAATAATTTTTAAGAAAAAATAAAAACAGACTTCAAAAAATTAAATGCAACAAATAAAATACACTAAAAGGTATAAAATAATTATTATCTTATTTAGTTACAACTAAACGACGAAATATTAACATGAAATTACTTTTTGAAGTTGGTGCCAAACATATACCTTTTATGAATCGCACTCGACGGATCTTACTTAGTACGTTTGGCGGGTACGCTCGCTTATAGGTATAGTTTGTTTGGTACCGACTTCAAAAAGTAATTTCATGTTAATATTTCGTCGTTTAGTTGTAACTAAATAAGATAATAATTATTTTATACCTTTTAGTGTATTTTATTTGTTGCATTTAACTTTTTGAAGTCGGCTTTTATTTTTTTCTTAAAAATTGTTTTTTTAGAAAACCTTTCTTATTTCTTATTCATTATGGATACAATATGAAAACTATGTTCATTTGTGAAATTCAAAATCTTTCATATGCGTTTTAGTGCGATTCTATAAAATCATTTATTTATATAGCCACATTGTTTTCTTTTGTTGACAATTGTGTTTTGCAGACCTTTTCTCGTTAGAAACATCTTTTCTTGCACATTTACTTAATGAAAGACCGATACTCAATTTTGCTCAAGTCTCAATCTTCACTTTACTTATTTAATCAAAATTCCAAAATGACAAAAGCTTTTTGGGCAATACTTGCATAAACTTATTAATACTTGATTTCCTAGCAAGGCTATTCATCTTTATATGCTAGATATATTGAAGGCCAATTATATATCAATATTCCCAGGAATATTATTAAATGATTCTCACCTCTACCAGACCCTGTAAAATTCGGACAAAGATGACCATGGTTGGATGGAGCATCATTGCTCCAGGCACGAGAAGATTGAGGAATGATGAGACAGCAATAGCAGTGCCGAATATTCTATTTGAAACATTAAAAATATTAGAAGTTTTTCTTATAAGACTAAAGAAAAGACGTTAACATTTAAATTGAAAGTTTTTGTGACGAGGGTAGCAGAATTTTTATATATTGAAGGAGACTTTTATAATTCCAGCAGAAGACACTCTTTTTATTGTCTCCTTCAATAATTAATGTTATTTACTTATAATAGGAAAATTACGATATTTTTAATAGCGAAGTATTTGCAAGTAATACCTGTTGGCAGGATACATTGATGCAAGAAACCCTCCAGGAACTTGAGTCGCCAAATATCCCCAAAAAAACGAAGAATCCACAGCGCTTTCCATTCCAACAGTCCAGTTGAATTTTACGGACTAAACAAAAAAAATTCATATTATTGTAATCATTATAGTTAAATGAAATAGATACCACGAGGGGGTGGGGGGGTTATCAAGGGGCCAGGGGGGGGGGGGCAATGTAACTCATGTGCTAGGGAAATTGGGCTTTAATTTTCTTACTTTACTATTAAGTTAATTATTATTGATTATTGTAAAATATTGATCTGCTTCGCTATTTTTTTGTTGATGGGGTGTCCGATCCAAGTGGCGCGTCCCTAAAATGGAGAATGAAATGTTATGTGGTGAGTGAAGGATGTAGGGAAATGGACTTCCTGGTACTAATTCTATAAATAATTATAATACAGACCAGCGGTTAACGAGAGACAATGAGATGTGTTTATTCAGGGACTGTTACAATGAGCTCGACTAGATGTATAGATGTCTTCTTCGGTGTCCAGCTCCGGTGGCGTGATTGTGTGGGTATGTGTGTGCTCTCTCTT
Organism: Forficula auricularia; assembly: GCA_024734495.1. Lineage (NCBI taxonomy): Eukaryota > Metazoa > Arthropoda > Insecta > Dermaptera > Forficulidae > Forficula > Forficula auricularia. The sequence goes on along the minus strand of JALMQS010000073.1, from coordinate 7,950,968 downwards.
GTGATATGCTTAGCAATAAATGGTATGTGTATATGCAAGCGAAGACCTGGAGAGGAGCCGTGGATGTGTGTACTCGCTGTGCGTTCCCTCTGTGGAGACTGAATTGCAGAAATACACTGTACTCGCTGTACGCCACCGTATGTATATAGGTGTACTTGAATAGATGGATAAATGTTTAGGTGTCTTCAACTCCGCCGTATGTATATATGTATATGTGTATTCTCATATAAGAAGCAGTTTGAGCTCTCTGTGTGTATATAAGAAGAAGTCTGTCCTCTGTGTGTCTTCAACTCGCTCATTCCTTTCTTTGTTCTATCCCGGTCAATGCTCTCTCATAATTCGTAATTGCTGGTCAATTGTCTAGCTTTCCCGGAACTCATCAGTTTTCCTTGTTCTATTAACTAATAGCTTGCCTTAATGTAAACTTAATTCTGAAGAAAAATAAGATGTTAAATTAATTTATTTTAAATTAATGCTTGCCTAACCGCAAGACCATTGCAATACTTAAATGGATCTCAGGCGGAAAATGAACCTCGATATTTTAAAATGAAATTAGAATAAGTTTAAAAGATTGTGATATGTTTTCATTAAATTATTAATAAGTTGTTTTTTTAATGCAATCTGAATTGGATCCATGGTGACAAGAGAATGCTTGGAGGCCCTCTCCACAGATGCGAACCATATTCGAGACAGGGGCGGATTTGGACCCTGGAGAAGTTGAGAAGCTGAAGGGGATTGAAAATTCGCCTGGACCTGAATAAGAAGCCTATTTTCCTTGCTGCAGATTTCGCCACAGAGGAAATGTGTTCATTCCAAGACAGGTGCGACTGAGACGTCCATATTATGCAATCTGTCACACATCTTCAGGGTATTTGAACCAAAGAGAATATCAGAATTTTTTTATTTTCTCGCCTATAAATCAGACAATATTGAGTCTTATTTGTATTAAAGCTAACTAAATTTTGATAGCCCTGTTTTTCTAAAGTGATTAGGTCGAGAGTGATTGAAGAATAAAAATTATTTCGATTATTCGTGAGTGAGGGAGCGCCGTGAAGAGTGCTAACAGTGAGTGGGGTGTGAAGTTTGGTTAATTAGGTCGTTTATATATATTAGGAAAAGCGTGGGGGAGATAACTGAGCCTTGGGGAACTCCAGCATTTGTAGAGAAAGATATGGATGACGTTCCATCAATCACAACTTTAATACTACGATTTGCGACAAAACTTTCTAACCATTTGCCAAGTGTTAGCGTGAAACCAAAGGCTGGGAGTTTGGCAAGAAGATTTTTGAACCAAACTTGATCAATAACTTTTGAAATATCTAGGGCTACTGCGAGAGTCTCGTTCTCGTTCTCTAAAGTTTTGTTCCTGGTACGTTTAGATGTCGCCTGTGGATCGGTACCGTCTAAATCCATATTGCCTATCGTGAATTATTTTATGTTTTCAGGAACCAAGAACTCACACAAAATTGTAATTAAATGGTTGGGGTGATATAACCCATAAATATAAAGAAATGTAAGACATACAAAAACAAAGACAATGAATAGTCAAGTCATCATTTGTATTTGTCAAAATTAATGAATTGAAGATGAATCATTTTTTTTTTTGAAGGTAGAAGAATGTCATAAAAGGGAGATAGCTAGAAGGGAGCTGGGGCGACTTCATCAGTAATGTAAGCCGTTTAAAGAATGAGCAAAAGTCCCTTTCATAAAGAGGGATCTCTCAAAAGGGAATATTAAAACGAAACTCTATGCTAAAAATGATTCAACTTTCCTAAATAATGATCATGACAACAAAATAATTACCTTATGTTCTCTTTGTAATTTTGCCATGCCCATATTACATCGCATCCCAAAAGAAATGATAAAACCTGAAAAAGTAGTAATTTGAGTGTACTGGTGATTGCTTTTTAAGCTCACTTTGAACAGAACAGCTTACCAATACAAGTAAGCAAAGCGACGGTGTATCTTTTTGTCAAACATGGAATTTCAGGTCGTATGTACTTGTCGATGTGTCGAAGTGGCGGTCTTTCCGGCTCAGGCAATGATTCAGGAGTTCCAAGTTCGTCACCGTCCATAAATCCTTTGTCATCTTCCGATTTATTATACCTTCAAGATCAAGTTAGTTAGATTTTATATTAAAAAAAGGCTTATGTTGGTAAATGGACTTACCCTAAATTTATCGGCTTGTTGTCTTTGGAGGGCATCTCAAACTCCTCATACCGAATATGGCTGAAAAAAATAAAAAAACATTATCAGAAATTTGTTTTATGAATAGTCAAGTCTTATATTAAAAGTAAAATGAACATTTTAAATCTATCATTATTATTATTCAGTTCCATTATCAGTATTAGATGTAACAAATCAGAGTAAAAAATAAACGATTAAACACCGTGTTAAAACATGCGACAAATTGCCACGTTTCGCCAATTTATTGTGGCTCTTGATCAAATTTTTAAAACACTTGGTCATTTAATTCTTTTCTTACAAATTAGAATACATATACCTATATATATATAAAAAATGAACACATTTATTCATACAACACCATTGATTATTTAGAGTAGCAATGGATTTAAACAGACCAACTGTACACTTTCGACTCTAGGTGTTTGAATTAATTGCTACTCTAAATAATCAATGGTGTTGTATGAATAAATGTGTTCATTTTTTTATATATAGTAAATGTATTCTAATTAGTAAGAAAAGAAATGACGAAGTGTTTTAAAAATTTGATCAAGAGCCTGATGAAGCCACAATAAATTGGCGAAACGTTGCAATTGGTCACATGTTTTAACACAGTGTTTAATTGTTCCTTTTTCCCTCTGATTTGCCACATCTATTTTAAATCTATGTTTACAAACGTTTTAGAATACTATTCCTATTTTTTTTTTAATTTTCAATGCCAAAAAATACATAAATGAATATATGTGATTCTAAATGAAAATTTACAAATATGTGATGAAAATTCCAAACTTTAGAGATTTGTGCCACTTTTTTGGGATCACTGGCGTAACTAAGATCACCTGCCTCTCTTGCCAAAATCTTAGGTGTGTCCCTACCCCAAACCCCTATATTTTGAAATATTAAACTTATATTGAAATGAGTATTTTATATAGAGATGAAGAATATAATTTTGTTAAAATATCTTGGAAAATCGTTTTTTTGCATCCTTCATCAAGGGAGAATGAAAAATTTGTCTATTTTGAAAGGAAAATAAAATTGCATTACCACGAAATCGATTTATTTAAGTCAGTGGTTCCCAACCTGTGGCCCGCGGACCACTAGTGGTCCGTAAGAACTAAAATATGGTCCGCGAAAGATTTCAATCTTTGAATCAACACGCGCTGATGCATAACAAATAGCAAGCGTAGGATATTCTCGCGAGGTGGTCCGATTGTCACCAAGTCAGAATTTGATGAGGGGATTCCATGGAAATCGAGGAAAATCATCAAATTTAATTTTAAAACCCACAAATACACTAGTGCATTTCGAATATAAATATATAATAAAGAAGTCGGTTAAAAATTAGGAAATATAATTTTAAAACCTACAAATAGTTCATTTCAAATGAAAATATATGTACAAATTCCGAATAAAAGAATTTATTAGAACGTCGACTGTCTTCCTCATAAAAACTTTATGAATCGGATCATCGTCTATCTTTTTTTCAGTCCTTAAAACTGTCAACGAAGGAACCTCCTTGAATATTAATATTATTTTTAATTAAGCGACTTCAAACAAAGTAGGAACTTCTGTGTTTTTAACTCTTAAGTGTAGAGACTTTTTGTGTTATTTCAAGTCGTTTGAATTTTTTTTTCAACTTTTGATACAATATATAAATGTAAGTAGGTACATGCGTGTAGCTTTGAGCAAAAATATCACCCCAAGAATTCAAGAACTTGTACATAACATGCAACCTCAAAAATCTCATTGATGCAAACATGAATTATTTACTAAAAATTATATGTTTTCAATAACTATAACACTGTTAATTAATGTTACTTTTGAATTTTATGATTATGTTAAACGTTTCGATTAAAGATTGTTTTTAGAGTGATAGAGTTTATTTTTTAACCTTGTGGTCCCAGCTAATAATAACGAAATCAAAATGGTCCCTGGTCAAAAAAAGGTTGGGAACCGCTGATTTAAATAATTATTTGTAGGGATTATTCTAGGTGGCTTAAACCAGGTGAAGAAAGACTCAAGTATTTTCAATAATAATGGTTTATTAGATGCTTTTCAATAATAATAATATAACAAAATGCTTTATAAATGTAGAAATAAAACTGGAGATGTTCGTGTATCTTGAGTAGAAAAATACTTCTTGAATTTGGGATTTTAACACTGATATACTTATAACTGACTCTTTACACACACTGCTGATATAACTGATAGAACTCTGGGATGAACTGTTCGTGTCGGAGGGGTAATCGTAACTGATGGATGAACTAATGCGAGGCAATCTTTATACACTTAATGAGAATATCTGGGGCTCCTGATGATAGGTCCTTATTTCGGCCAATCAGCGCATTTGTTATTATGGCCAATCAGGGACTAGCTGGTCGTCGCCGCTCTCGAGTGGTAACAGACTTCCACGGTGGCGCTGCGGGCGGTAGTGGCGCGCGCAGCTTGAGCGGTGGTGGGGGAGCAGCAATAGGGGAATGGACTTGTGCAGCTGAGGGGGGGGGGTTGGAATGGGGAGTGAACTCTTCGCTTGAAGAGTGCGTGTAAAACTTAACAAATCTTGACGGTGCGTTGCCTGGTAAAATCTGCCAGGCTGCTGCTCAGATTGACGGAGGCGCGAGGTGGCTGGAATCAGGGCGGTGTCATGGTGTGTAGGACCAGGGCAAGTTGGCTTGGCTGGATCCCACATATTTTTTATAGAGATGAACAATTTTTTTTCTAAAATATCTCTTTGTACTCTTAGCAGCGCTCCTTCCCAAAACCCTGTATTTTAAAATATTTATTTGGCTTGTTCGCAATGCGCCCCCTTGCCACCCCTCTTCACCACACGGGCTGGGGGGGGCGTTATTTAGACTACTGATCGCGATTCATTATAATCCCTAAAATTAAATTACACTCGTATACCCCGAATTGTCCGATAATCACTAGCCACGATCTAAGCTGTAATCGTGAAATTTACTTAGAACCTCAGATAAAACTGGTCTAGCGCCCTAGTTACTCGATAAATAAAGAAAAACTCCCATTAAGAAAAATTTAGATTTTGTAATTACCTAAAAGAATTCTCATCTTATTTAATTAGCTGCGATCAATAGTTTAGTAGCTAGAGAGAGTTTTGATTTCAAAAATAAATAATTTTTTCTGAGAAAATTTAATATTATTTTACAAAAATAAAAGCGGTTTTAGATAAAGGGTTCCCTTAGTATGGTCTCGCCGGCTGCCCCCCCTTAGGAAAACTCCCTAACACACAAATGATAATGACCTTTATTAAAAGGTACTTTAACTTTATAATAGAAAAGTTTATGTGAGTAGAATATCTAAAATCAATGGTTTACGAGTTAATGGGAATGTAAATATTTTTCAATATAAAAAATCTAGCATTATAAAAATAAAATAAATTAATCTAATAAAGGAATAAACATATTAATATTTCAAATGACTTTGGATAAAGTTTAGCAACGATCCGTTGCAGTTTATTTTAATTTGAAAACGGCTCTCAAATAAAAATCGACCTTTTTATCAGAATTTTAAATTAAAAATAATATTAAAATAAATTATTTTCTCCAACACCAAAGCTATACTATATATATTTGTCTAGATTAATTTGCCGCAACGCTGAGGTAATGCTGCCGAGAGAGAGCGCCATCGGCATATTTGCGGCAAATTTGAAATATAATCGTAAATTGGACTCAAATTTCGAAATGAAAGACTCCAATTGATTTTAAATTAAGAAACATTAAATAAATATATTGATAATTATTACCCCCCCCCCTTCACCACTCAAAAATTAAATATTCAATTCGCTTTTCTTTGCGCACAGAAAAAGAAATCAATCACATCTTATTTGATTTATATATTATTTGTTTATTTTTTAATAATTTGCCACTTTTTTATAATTTTTTAAAATCTAAATTTTGTTATTCTTATTTTTTGATTTTTACAAAATTAAACGACTTAAGACACGCATGCCCATATGAGTTTCTCATTGCAATACTGGAGGAGCAGCCTGTCATACAAACAACACCTGATCTCTTTTAAATATTTGGAGCCTTATATCGATTATCGATCCCAAATTTTAAAAAAATGATATAATATAATTCTCCTCCTCACACGATACCACTTATTTAAATAAATCTATTTCCACACAAAAAATATCACAATGCTGTAGATTATAGAAAAAAATACTTCCAGATTCATATCTAGAGCCTCATTTCTGTAGCTGTGTCAGGACGAAAATAAGGCGAAACTTTTAAGAGACTATGTATTTTCGGGAGTTTACAGGTATACATTTGGAGTGTGGTTTTTTAAGAGGAATAAAATTTTTGGATCGAGACGCCGCCCGCCAGGGCACCAGCCCGGAGGGCCGAGCTTCAAGCTCGTGCCGAAGGCACGCACAAAAAGCTCGTTATGAAATATTATTCTTTCACTTTCGTTGAGTGAGCAATTGGTATTGAAGCATATTTGTTCCCGTTGTGTAGAAGGAGACATTTCAAACTTCGCTTTGAGCTGTCAATAAATAGGCGTCAATCAACTCACAAACTATGCTCAAATCTAGTTACCAGACAGGCAATGCTTATTCCACATTTTGCTGATTTTCCTGCAACTAACTGGAGGGCAGACGGTTAATAAGTAGATCAAATATACAGGAACCAATCCATGCAGGGTCAGATTTAACCATAGGCTACCTAGGCTGCAGTCTATGGGCCAGCACCACAAAGGGTTGTTGAAAATGTGGTTAATTAAAAAACAAATATTTTCTCCAGTAGGGCCCACGTCTCAGATCTCCAGCCTAGAGCCCCTCAGATCGCAAATACGGCCCTGAATCCATATATAATAATTTTCCAACACCCATACTTGAATGTATAGAAAAAACCATTGAAAGATTCATGAGTGGATGTATCTAAAAAAATGTAGAGCTGATAGAGAATAACTGATTTCATATTTAGATCCAGCACCCCATATATAGCTTAAATCAGTTATAAAATCCTAGGCACCATATTTTTTTTTACACCTGTGTTATAGATAAACTCGAGGTGTGAACCGCGGCCTAATATCGTGTATACCTACTTCCACTTTCATTCCCAAGTACACGACAATAAATGAAGGGGTATTTATTTATTTCTTTCTTTCACAAAGTATACAAACATAGGACCTTAGGTCCCGTCCCACCTAGTGTTTATACATAATTTAGCAACAATATTTTACAAAGTTGGCAAAAGAGTTCACCAATACACAAATTTTATAGGGGAAGTAGAGAAAGATTAGAAGACATAAATGAAATAAGAGTAAGGAGTATCAGTTATTGGGTGGGATCCATAAAGAACGAAGACCTGAGAGTCGGGTTTGCATGAAATTTGGATGCAAGTTCATTCCAAAGCCAATTTGAAGGAATGAAAGAAGTGCTTTAGTTTTATAGTGCACCTGCACTAGCGTTGTCTTTCTGGTGGAGCGACCGACGACAAATAGATTTTCTAAGACGGGCAAATGAATTTATCAGAATTTAATAGATTATAAACGCAACGCGACGCAATTTTGAGCTGAGCGACAAGAAGCGTGAAAATCCACCCAGGAAAGTTGAGGACCATCAATTGCAGGCTCTTTTGGACGAGGACGATACCCAATCGCAAAAAATGCTTGCCGAGCAATTGGGTGTTACTCAACCAGCCATTTCCATGCGTCTACGTACCATGGGAAAGGTTCAAAAGATCGGAAAATGGGTGCCCCATGAATTGAACGATAGGCAGATGGAGCGACGCCAAACAACATGCGAAATCTTGCTCGCTAGATAAAAAAAAAGTCGTTCCTGCATCGAATTGTGACTGGGGATTAAAAGTGGATATATTTTGAGAATCCTAAAAGCAAGAAATCGTGGGTTGATCCAGGCCAATCATCAACATCTTCCACAAGACCAAATCGCTTCGGACGGAAGACGATGCTGTGCGTTTGGTAAGATCAGCATGGTATCGTCTACCATGAGTTGATGAAACCTAGTGAAACTATCAATGCCTCCCGCTGCCACCAACTGAGCAAATTGCACCGTGCACTGCGTGAAAAAAAGACCGGATTATCAGCAAAGACATGACAAGCTCATTTTCCTCCACGACAACGCGCCATCGCACACGTCAACAATAGTCCGAAACGACTTGGAGAGACTCAACTGGGAGGTGCTAACACATGCCGTTTATTCACCAGACCTCGCCCCTTCTGACTACCACCTGTTTCCGTCGATGGGCCACGCGCTCGCTGAGCAGACTTACGAAGACGTCCGAAAATGGCTTGATGAGTGATTTGCCTCGAAAGAGAAGACCTTTTTTTTGGCGTGGTATCCACAAATTGCCCGAGAGATGGCAAAAATGTGTAGCTAGTGAGGGCCAGTATTTGAATAAATTTATTTTTGTTTTCTATGAAAAAAACATGTGTTTTCTTTACTAAAAAAGCACCATTTTAAACTTATACACCTAGTATATATACTATACTTAAGTAATAAATAATATATATATATATATATATATATATATATATATATATATATATATATATGCTATACTTAATACCTTTGCATAATGATGCTAAGTGATGGGAGTATCCTTTTGTTTTCAGTTACAACACAATTTTTAAATATAAGAGATGAATTTAAAATAGAAACCAAATGCATGTAAGAGAGAGAATCAGTTTTCACAGCAGCCAGCCATCATTGAGAGTAAGGAAACTGAAACAATAATAAACACCTGTTATGATAAAATGGGTAAAAGCGAAGATCAGTTGCCCTCTGAAAAAACATGCCACTCATGAGTGAAACAGAAGCTCAGATGACCCCTGTAAAAAAAAAACATCTTTCATCTAGGCACAATCTATTATAGAAGCGAAAATTCAAATATGTGAAAGATCTTGCAGGTTCGGTTAGGATATATTCAGTTCGGCTCGGTTTTTCGGTTGGCAAACGCCAAAAAACCAGCCCGAAATGAAGGTATACGAGCCAAAGAACCGAGCCGAACTGAATATATCTTTTATAATCAGGAAGGAGGCTTTTTGAATCACAGTAGGAAGATCGAGTCCTTATAGAATGATGGTTATTTTTTCTTTTTTTCAATAAAAAATTTTCACCAGGGTTTATAATTTAATTTTATTTGAAACAAGAGACGTTTCGGCATTAACTCAATGCCATCTTCAGTCTATAAAAATATTTAACAATATATCACATTACATTTCACAATTAATATATCACAATTCACAAAGATAATATTTAACTAATGGTCTTACCTATGTTAAATAAACTGCAACGGATCGTTGCTAAACTTTATCCAAATTCAATCGAAATATTAATATGTTTATTCCTTTATTATTAATCAGATATCACTTGCAATTTGTAGTTCATGTTGACATTAATTAAAAATAATTCTCATTTAATAGTCGAGGAATAACCATTCTACATTGGATTTTTGACATTTCGGTTATTATTGGTGAGACATGGAGAAATCGACTTAAAATCAAAAATAGCTATCGATTCTCATCTAATACTTGAGGAATAACAATTCTATATTAGGTTTTTGACGTTTCGATTATTATTGGTAACCATTGCTGAAGACATGGAGGAATCGACTAAAACTTGAGTTGTTTACCAAAAAGAATTTAGTCTTTTGGATTTTAAGTCGATTCTTCCACGTTTTCAGGAGAGGTTGCCATTAATGGTCAAAACATCAAAAATGGAATGAAATAAGGTTATTCCTCTAGTATTAGATAAGAATCGATCGTTATTTTTGATTTTAAGTCGATTCCTCCATGTCTTCAGCAATGGTTACCAATAATAATCGAAACGTCAAAAACCTAATGTAGAATTATTATTCCTCAAGTACTAGATGAGAATCAATCGCTAATTTTGGTTTAAAGTCGATTTCTCTATGTCTTCAGGAATGGTTACTAATAAAAACCGAAACGTCAAAAATCCAATATAGAATGATTATTCCTCAAGTACTAGATGAGAATCAATCGCTATTTTTGATTTAAAGTCGATTTATCTATGTCTTCAGGAATGGTTACTAATAAAAACCGAAACGTCAAAAATCCAATATAGAATTATTATTCCTCAAGTACTAGATGAGAATCAATCGCTAACTTTGGTTTAAAGTCGATTTCTCTATTAATTTTGGTTTAAAGACGATTTCTCTGTCTTCAGGAATGTTTACTAATAAAAACCGAAACGTCAAAAATCCAATATAGAATGATTATTCCTCAAGTACTAGATAATGTGTGAGTTCGATTATCAGAGTACTGTCATCGCGTTTGTCAGCGTAGCTATTTATGAGAGCAATTTTTTAGCTCGTCCCATGTATCTATATTTTGGGTGTTTATATATAAGGCTGCTTCCCCGGAGATTTTGTTTTTTATGCGACCGATAATATAATCATGAAATCCGTCGCGGTTATCATTGTAAAATAATTTAATTACCTTTTCCGTTTGTAAAATAAACGGCGTTAGGTTTTCTATTTCTCCATTAAAAGTGGGGATTATTTCTAGGTATTCCTTAATTTCGTGGATACTAGATGTGCGTAAGCCTTGTTCTAAAATAGGGGGGTTGTCGTGATGTGTTACGGGGATGGGGAACATATTTTGGCTTGGGCCGGGAATCGAAAATGTATTTTGTGATGGCAAGGGGTGGGGGTTTATTGGTTGCGAGGGAGCTATACTTGAAACGGGCATAGTATTGGAGGGTGTAGTTTGCGTAGTGGTAGACATTGTTTACAAATTTGTTATTGCCAAAAAGATATTATATACAAAAAAAATATATTATATATATTATATATACTAAAAAATATTATTAAATTATTAAAATATTATGTTAATGGTAAGATAGATAATTATTTTTCTTTTAAGTTAACGTACGTCAGATCTTCGCCGAATATTTCGATATATCTTAATTTTAATTTATGTTGTTTGATCTGTCTAATTATTCTAGAAAAATATTTATCGATCTTTTGTTGATTATATCTAGACATAGAATATATTATTTAAAAAGGTAATAGAATATTTATAGTTAAAATATTTAATTATTTTAAGTATATTTTATATAATATAGCAAATTATTTTATTTATTTTATTTATTTATGTATTTATCTCTATATTTATTTCATTCAATAGTGCTTTATTACTGTATTTATTTTTATTTATTACTTTATATCTTTTATTAATTCATTAGTATTTTTATCTTTATGATTATTATTTTTAATTGCGCAATATTAAAAATTCTTAATTAGTCTTATTCGTTTATTACATATATTTAACTAATTAAGGTTTTTAATTTTAA
>JALMQS010000073.1:7751010-7939386 GCA_024734495.1 Forficula auricularia | reverse complement strand
GAGAATCAATCGCTAACTTTGGTTTAAAGTCGATTTTCTATTAATTTTGGTTTAAAGACGATTTCTCTGTCTTCAGGAATGTTTACTAATAAAAACCGAAACGTCAAAAATCCAATATAGAATGATTATTCCTCAAGTACTAGATGAGAATCAATCGCTAATTTTGGTTTAAAGTCGATTTCTCTATGTCTTCAGGAATGGTTACTAATAAAAACCGAAACGTCAAAAATCCAATATAGAATGATTATTCCTCAAGTACTAGATGAGAATCAATCGCTAATTTTGGTTTAAAGTCGATTTCTCTATGTCTTCAGGAATGGTTACTAATAAAAACCGAAACGTCAAAAATCCAATATAGAATGATTATTCCTCAAGTACTAGATGAGAATCAATCGCTAATTTTGGTTTAAAGTCGATTTCTCTATGTCTTCAGGAATGGTTACTAATAAAAACCGAAACGTCAAAAATCCAATATAGAATGATTATTCCTCAAGTACTAGATGAGAATCAATCGCTAATTTTGGTTTAAAGTCGATTTCTCTATGTCTTCAGGAATGGTTACTAATAAAAACCGAAACGTCAAAAATCCAATATAGAATGATTATTCCTCAAGTACTAGATGAGAATCAATCGCTAATTTTGGTTTAAAGTCGATTTCTCTATGTCTTCAGGAATGGTTACTAATAAAAACCGAAACGTCAAAAATCCAATATAGAATGATTATTCCTCAAGTACTAGATGAGAATCAATCGCTAATTTTGGTTTAAAGTCGATTTCTCTATGTCTTCAGGAATGGTTACTAATAAAAACCGAAACGTCAAAAATCCAATATAGAATGATTATTCCTCAAGTACTAGATGAGAATCAATCGCTAATTTTGGTTTAAAGTCGATTTCTCTATGTCTTCAGGAATGGTTACTAATAAAAACCGAAACGTCAAAAATCCAATATAGAATGATTATTCCTCAAGTACTAGATGAGAATCAATCGCTAATTTTGGTTTAAAGTCGATTTCTCTATGTCTTCAGGAATGGTTACTAATAAAAACCGAAACGTCAAAAATCCAATATAGAATGGATTATTCCTCAAGTATTAGATGAGAATCAATCGCTATTTTTGGTTTAAAGTCGATTTCTCCATGTCTTCAGCAATGGTTACTAATAAAAACCGAAACGTCAAAAATCCAATATAGAATGATTATTCCTCAAGTACTAGATGAGAATCAATCGCTATTTTTGGTTTAAAGTCGATTTCTCTATGTCTTCAGCAATGGTTACTAATAAAAACCGAAACGTCAAAAATCCAATATAGAATGATTATTCCTCAAGTACTAGATGAGAATCAATCGCTATTTTTGGTTTAAAGTCGATTTCTCTATGTCTTCAGCAATGGTTACTAATAAAAACCGAAACGTCAAAAATCCAATATAGAATGATTATTCCTCAAGTACTAGATGAGAATCAATCGCTATTTTTGGTTTAAAGTCGATTTCTCTATGTCTTCAACAATGGTTACTAATAAAAACCGAAACGTCAAAAATCCAATATAGAATGATTATTCCTCAAGTACTAGATGAGAATCAATCGCTATTTTTGGTTTAAAGTCGATTTCTCTATGTCTTCAACAATGGTTACTAATAAAAACCGAAACGTCAAAAATCCAATATAGAATGATTATTCCTCAAGAACTAGATGAGAATCAATCGCTATTTTTGGTTTAAAATCGATTTCTCTATGTCTTCAGCAATGGTTACTAATAAAAACCGAAACGTCAAAAATCCAATATAGAATGATTATTCCTCAAGTACTAGATGAGAATCAATCGCTATTTTTGATTTAAAGTCGATTTATCTATGTCTTCAGGAATGGTTACTAATAAAAACCGAAACGTCAAAAATCCAATATAGAATGATTATTCCTCAAGTACTAGATGAGAATCAATCGCTAACTTTGGTTTAAAGTCGATTTCTCTATTAATTTTGGTTTAAAGACGATTTCTCTGTCTTCAGGAATGTTTACTAATAAAAACCGAAACGTCAAAAATCCAATATAGAATGATTATTCCTCAAGTACTAGATGAGAATCAATCGCTAATTTTGGTTTAAAGTCGATTTCTCTATGTCTTCAGGAATGGTTACTAATAAAAACCGAAACGTCAAAAATCCAATATAGAATGATTATTCCTCAAGAACTAGATGAGAATCAATCGCTATTTTTGGTTTAAAATCGATTTATCTATGTCTTCAGGAATGGTTACTAATAAAAACCGAAACGTCAAAAATCCAATATAGAATGATTATTCCTCAAGTACTAGATGAGAATCAATCGCTAATTTTGGTTTAAAGTCGATTTCTCTATTGTCTTCTAGCGAATGGTTACTAATAAAAACCGAAACGTCAAAAATCCAATATAGAATGATTATTCCTCAAGTACTAGATGAGAATCAATCGCTATTTTTGGTTTAAAGTCGATTTCTCTATGTCTTCAACAATGGTTACTAATAAAAACCGAAACGTCAAAAATCCAATATAGAATGATTATTCCTCAAGAACTAGATGAGAATCAATCGCTATTTTTGGTTTAAAATCGATTTCTCTATGTCTTCAGGAATGGTTACTAATAAAAACCGAAACGTCAAAAATCCAATATAGAATGATTATTCCTCAAGTACTAGATGAGAATCAATCGCTATTTTTGGTTTAAAGTCGATTTCTCTATGTCTTCAGGAATGGTTACTAATAAAAACCGAAACGTCAAAAATCCAATATAGAATGATTATTCCTCAAGTACTAGATGAGAATCAATCGCTAACTTTGGTTTAAAGTCGATTTCTCTATTAATTTTGGTTTAAAGACGATTTCTCTGTCTTCAGGAATGTTTACTAATAAAAACCGAAACGTCAAAAATCCAATATAGAATGATTATTCCTCAAGAACTAGATGAGAATCAATCGCTATTTTTGGTTTAAAGTCGATTTCTCTATGTCTTCAGGAATGGTTACTAATAAAAACCGAAACGTCAAAAATCCAATATAGAATGATTATTCCTCAAGTACTAGATGAGAATCAATCGCTAACTTTGGTTTAAAGTCGATTTCTCTATTAATTTTGGTTTAAAGACGATTTCTCTGTCTTCAGGAATGTTTACTAATAAAAACCGAAACGTCAAAAATCCAATATAGAATGATTATTCCTCAAGAACTAGATGAGAATCAATCGCTATTTTTGGTTTAAAGTCGATTTCTCTATGTCTTCAGCAATGGTTACTAATAAAAACCGAAACGTCAAAAATCCAATATAGAATGATTATTCCTCAAGAACTAGATGAGAATCAATCGCTATTTTTGGTTTAAAATCGATTTCTCTATGTCTTCAGCAATGGTTACTAATAAAAACCGAAACGTCAAAAATCCAATATAGAATGATTATTCCTCAAGTACTAGATGAGAATCAATCGCTATTTTTGGTTTAAAGTCGATTTATCTATGTCTTCAGGAATGGTTACTAATAAAAACCGAAACGTCAAAAATCCAATATAGAATTATTATTCCTCAAGTACTAGATGAGAATCAATCGCTAACTTTGGTTTAAAGTCGATTTCTCTATTAATTTTGGTTTAAAGACGATTTCTCTGTCTTCAGGAATGTTTACTAATAAAAACCGAAACGTCAAAAATCCAATATAGAATGATTATTCCTCAAGTACTAGATGAGAATCAATCGCTAATTTTGGTTTAAAGTCGATTTCTCTATGTCTTCAGGAATGGTTACTAATAAAAACCGAAACGTCAAAAATCCAATATAGAATGATTATTCCTCAAGTACTAGATGAGAATCAATCGCTATTTTTGGTTTAAAGTCGATTTCTCTATGTCTTCAGGAATGGTTACTAATAAAAACCGAAACGTCAAAAATCCAATATAGAATGATTATTCCTCAAGTACTAGATGAGAATCAATCGCTATTTTTGGTTTAAAGTCGATTTCTCTATGTCTTCAGGAATGGTTACTAATAAAAACCGAAACGTCAAAAATCCAATATAGAATGATTATTCCTCAAGTACTAGATGAGAATCAATCGCTATTTTTGGTTTAAAGTCGATTTCTCTATGTCTTCAGGAATGGTTACTAATAAAAACCGAAACGTCAAAAATCCAATATAGAATGGATTATTCCTCAAGTACTAGATGAGAATCAATCGCTATTTTTGGTTTAAAGTCGATTCCTCTATGTCTTCAGCAATGGTTACTAATAAAAACCGAAACGTCAAAAATCCAATATAGAATGATTATTCCTCAAGTACTAGATGAGAATCAATCGCTATTTTTGGTTTAAAGTCGATTTCTCTATGTCTTCAACAATGGTTACTAATAAAAACCGAAACGTCAAAAATCCAATATAGAATGATTATTCCTCAAGAACTAGATGAGAATCAATCGCTATTTTTGGTTTAAAGTCGATTTCTCTATGTCTTCAGCAATGGTTACTAATAAAAACCGAAACGTCAAAAATCCAATATAGAATGATTATTCCTCAAGTACTAGATGAGAATCAATCGCTATTTTTGGTTTAAAGTCGATTTCTCTATGTCTTCAACAATGGTTACTAATAAAAACCGAAACGTCAAAAATCCAATATAGAATGATTATTCCTCAAGAACTAGATGAGAATCAATCGCTATTTTTGGTTTAAAATCGATTTCTCTATGTCTTCAGCAATGGTTACTAATAAAAACCGAAACGTCAAAAATCCAATATAGAATGATTATTCCTCAAGTACTAGATGAGAATCAATCGCTATTTTTGGTTTAAAGTCGATTTCTCTATGTCTTCAGCAATGGTTACTAATAAAAACCGAAACGTCAAAAATCCAATATAGAATGATTATTCCTCAAGTACTAGATGAGAATCAATCGCTATTTTTGGTTTAAAGTCGATTTCTCTATGTCTTCAGCAATGGTTACTAATAAAAACCGAAACGTCAAAAATCCAATATAGAATGATTATTCCTCAAGTACTAGATGAGAATCAATCGCTATTTTTGGTTTAAAGTCGATTTCTCTATGTCTTCAGCAATGGTTACTAATAAAAACCGAAACGTCAAAAATCCAATATAGAATGATTATTCCTCAAGTACTAGATGAGAATCAATCGCTATTTTTGGTTTAAAGTCGATTTCTCTATGTCTTCAACAATGGTTACTAATAAAAACCGAAACGTCAAAAATCCAATATAGAATGATTATTCCTCAAGTACTAGATGAGAATCAATCGCTATTTTTGGTTTAAAGTCGATTTCTCTATGTCTTCAACAATGGTTACTAATAAAAACCGAAACGTCAAAAATCCAATATAGAATGATTATTCCTCAAGAACTAGATGAGAATCAATCGCTATTTTTGGTTTAAAATCGATTTCTCTATGTCTTCAGCAATGGTTACTAATAAAAACCGAAACGTCAAAAATCCAATATAGAATGATTATTCCTCAAGTACTAGATGAGAATCAATCGCTATTTTTGGTTTAAAGTCGATTTCTCTATGTCTTCAGCAATGGTTACTAATAAAAACCGAAACGTCAAAAATCCAATATAGAATGATTATTCCTCAAGTACTAGATGAGAATCAATCGCTATTTTTGGTTTAAAGTCGATTTCTCTATGTCTTCAGCAATGGTTACTAATAAAAACCGAAACGTCAAAAATCCAATATAGAATGATTATTCCTCAAGTACTAGATGAGAATCAATCGCTATTTTTGGTTTAAAGTCGATTTCTCTATGTCTTCAACAATGGTTACTAATAAAAACCGAAACGTCAAAAATCCAATATAGAATGATTATTCCTCAAGAACTAGATGAGAATCAATCGCTATTTTTGGTTTAAAATCGATTTCTCTATGTCTTCAGCAATGGTTACTAATAAAAACCGAAACGTCAAAAATCCAATATAGAATGATTATTCCTCAAGTACTAGATGAGAATCAATCGCTATTTTTGGTTTAAAATCGATTTCTCTGTCTTCAGCAAAGGTAACGGATAAGAAAACAACGCAGTTGCTATGGTTACTCATAAAAATTCCTCCCAAATTTTTAGCATTTCACAGAGAGAAGCCTATCCATTCTTACTTAAGTTAGGTTAAATGAGCTATATTAAAACGATCAAATGAATAAATTTAAAATTTTTTTTAAAAGTACTATCTTACTTTAGAGTAAAGTACTTTAAAATATAATTTTACTAAAAACTTTATTTAACCTTTTTTGTGGTCCCCAAGGTACTTAATTAGGATATTAAATTTCATCAAAATTGGTTAAGTCATTTTCAAAATATTTAGAAAAAAATAAAAAAGTACCGAAATAAAGTACTAATGTTTGTGGGCCGATATGTACCAAAAACTAATCAGCGCTTCATTTTGTTAAACTAATGGTAGGTTTTCAATTTCATTTCAATCGGTGCAACGGTGTGGAAAAAATCGTGGGCCAAAAAAGCGATAACATCCATCCATACATCCATCCATACATCCATCCACGCACGCACTAAATGAAAAAATCGCCCTTTTTGGCCTCTCGACGAGACCCCATGTAATTTTTGACAAAACCGTCACGTGTTAAAATTCAACCTATATGAATACTACAATTTGTGACTTTAATTGAGTCCATGGGTTCCGTAGTCTTTACCTGAGGACCCTTTGAAGCCACGCTTGCCCCGAGAGCGATTGCAATACTTTACCCATGCTTTGCATTGGATAAAGTAAAAATGTCACTTTTTGGCCTCTCGACGAGATTCCAGATAATTTTTGGCAAAACCGTCACATGCTAAAATTCAATCTCATTGAATACTTCAATTTGTGACCTTAATTGAGTCCATGGGTTCCGTAGTCTTACACTGAGGACCCTTTGAAGTCGCTTGCCGCGCGACCGATTGCAATACTTTCTCCCATGCTTCGCATTGGATAAAGTAAAAATAAGATATCATTATGTTTCCTTCACAGAGGCAAAATGAAAAGAAATTAAATTACTCAGGTCAACACGCATTTCAAGTGAGTTAATTCATAAGGAAACTCAGAAATGTAAAATTTAAAAAAATATAAGGCCAAAGGCAAGATAAATGAAAAGAAAACTGGCTAGAAGCAAATAGAAACGAGAAAAAATAAACAAAAAATCATAAAACCAAAGAACCTGAAAACCAAGGGGTGCAAAGAGATAACAGATAATTGCACCCCTTGGTTTTCAGGTTCTTGGTTTTATGATTTTGTTTATTTTTTCTCGTTTCTATTTGCTTCTAGCCAGTTTTCTTTCATTTATCTTGCCTTTTGGCCTTATATTTTTTAAATTTTACATTTCTGAGTTTCCTTAAGTGAATTAACTTCACTTGAAATGCGTGTTGACCTGAGTAATTTAATTTCTTTTCATTTTGCCTCTGTGAAGGAAACATAATGATATCTTATTTTTTAACATAGGTAAGGCCATTAGTCAAATATTATCTTTGTGAATTGTGAAATGTAATGTGATATATTGTTAAATATTTTTATAGACTGAAGATGGCATTGAGTTAATGCCGAAACGTCTCTTGTTTCAAATAAAATTAAATTATAAACCCTGGTGAAAATTTTTTATTGAAAAAAAGAAAAAATAACCATCAATGTTGTCTAATTTCTAAGCGCGAAAATAAAGATTTCCCTGATATTCACTTCGATTCGAATACCCTGAAAATGTGTGACAGCCTATCCATGCTGGGCGTCTCTGTCGCATCTGACCTGTCTTGGAATGAACACATCTCCTCTGTGGCGAAATCTGCAGCAAGGAAGATTGGCTTCTTATTCAGGTCCAAGCGATTTTACAAACCCCCACAACTTCTCACCATCTACAAGGCCCAAATCCGCCCCTTGTCTCGAATACGGCTCTCATCTGTGGAGAGGAGCCTCAAAATATTCTCTTGCTACCCTAGATGCAATTCAGAAACGAGCCGTCAGGCTAATTGACGATTCTACCCTCACTGACTCCCTCGACTCGCTGGCTCATCGAAGAGATGTCTCTGCCCTTTCCCTTTTCTATAGATACTATCACGGCAGGTGCTCTGATGAGATAAAATCAATAATTCCCCCCAAAGCATGCTTTGCACGCAGCACACGTTTTGCCGACTCCCAACACTCTTTCGCGGTCAAATTAGAAAAGTGCCGGACCACTTCATTCGCGAATACATATATCCCCATGACTTCAAGGAACTGGAACTCTCTCCCAGCCTCTATCTTTCCCAGCACCTATGATCTTCAAACCTTCAAAACCAGGGTGCATAGACACCTGCGTCTACACCCTCTCTCTTAATCAACTTTCCTTCTCTTCGGTAATGCAAGGGTCTTTCGAGATCCATAGGGGCTACATCTTTACTGGTGCACCCCTTCTTGCATTCGATTGCATTAAAAAAAAAAAAAAAAAATCATTCTATAAGGACTCGATCTTCCTACTGTGATTCAAAAAGCCTCTTTCCTGATTATAAAAAATATTATAAGAAATTAATAATTACTATTCCTGAATAATGAATATATCTTAACCGAACCTTACCAGGTTTGTTTGGGAACGCATTTTTTATCTAATCAAACCGAGATCATAAATCGAACCTGTTCAAGTTGTTTTTTGAAAGAGGGCACCTGGTCAACATTTTAGCAGATTTTTTAAATATATATTATATATATATAAGTTAAATGCTTCACTGCACTTATTATGATGTCATGATAATTGCAAGCTCAGCTCCCTCAAATCAGTATATAAGAGGCCGGCGCAGCCAGAGAATTCAGAATCGTAGGGTCGGAATCGCTGTAGAATCGTTTCGGTGCAAGTATCGTTCGGAAGCTGAATCGCTTTAGAATCGTTTGAACGCGGAATCTCTGCAGGATCGAATCCCTACCGAATTGTGTTACTTTAACAGTGAATCTATCCCCGAACAAGCTGTGAGCAAGGGCGGATCCAGGAATTTTTTATGGGGGGGGGGGGGAGAATGTATATAAAGTGCCCGATGTATATAAGATATACTTTTTATCTCGGAAGTGTGTCGCGATCGAATTGTCCAAGAGGGGGGGGGGGGAGGGCAGAGACGCCCCTCCCCCACACACACATATATATAGAACTTTATTTTCAATTTTAAAAATTATTTAAAAAAAATAAATGTTTTTTTTTTTACAAATTTTTTGCCAGGCACGGGCCTCTATGGGGGGGGGGCGGTCGCCCCCTCGCCCCCCCCTGGATCCGCCCTTGGCTGTGAGTACTGGTCTCAATAATTGGACCTACAACAACGATATATTGAAGGAGACAATAAAGAGTAGTGTCTTCTGCTGGAATTATAAATTTTATTTATTTATAACGAGACTATAGTTTCGAGGGCTTTGCCCTCTTCATCAGTCTATTACAATGTATACATTTATAATTCCAGCAGAAGACACACTCTTTTATTGTCTCCTTCAATATATAAAAATTCTGCTACTCTCGTCAATTTAACAACGATATAACTCGTACATTTAATATCTTATACTTCAACTGGTTCTCCTGGGTTTGTCTTACTATAATTTAGTTTGACCCAAAACGGTATAGCCCGTATTAATTTCCATCAACCCAGTATAAACTTAATAAGCTAAACTTAATTCAAACATCTTCAAATAGTCCAAACAGTGTCGTGTCTATATAATTAACTACATTACGTGTGTATAAACTCTTTATAAAACTTAAACTTTCAAAGTGCATTAAACATTATATATTAAATAAACTCTCAAATTTTAATAAAACAAATAAATCTCCTAAAAACATCCAGTTCCCACGTTAGATTTAAAAGCCTAAATTAATAAATAAAGCTATCCAAGCACAAAACCCAATAGCTCTACCACCTAGAGCAGAGGTCGCCAAAGTGGTCTATATAGACCCCCAGGGGTCTATTTAACAAAAGAGCGGGTCGATCCGATCGAAAGGGTCTATTGGGGGTCGAAGAAAAAACAGTTCTTAATACGCAAATCACACATACCTAATTGACTATGTAAAATTTGTGATTTTTTTTATAATTGACTTAATATCATTAATATCAAGGACGCTTCTTAAAAATTTGACAATAAGCAAATTTTGGACAAATATAAATATAATGCAAAAATATGTAAAACTTTTTGATATAGCTCAGCCATTTGTGCTAGCATTTCCAAGTTCCTATATGGTTGAAGCCGGTTTCAGTCACGTAAATTCAATCTTAACTAAGTACAGAAATAAATTAAATGTGGAGTTTCGAGGGGATTTAAGATTAAAATTGACCAATTTTGAACCCAAATAGCGAACCTTGCAAAAAAACACCAGGCACACCCATCTCATTGATTAAGAAGCAATACATCTGTAGTTACTTTACTTATTATTTCTACTTATTTATAATTACTTATTATTTAATAAATATTATTTTATAAATATGTATAACTTATTTCTGGGAAAATCATTAAATTTCATCATTAATATATTTTTCATAAAACTATTGTTTTACACACAATGTACTATTAATTTAATAAATGTTTAAAATCACAAAATAAATGTACATTACAGTATATAATAGTTTTATTTTAATTAACAGAAAATTACTTTTATGGGGGTCGATGGAGATTTCGAAAAATTATATAGGGGTCGATGATCAAAAAAGTTTGGCGACCCCTGACCTAGAGTATTGAGTCATTCCGTGCCAAATCAACACACTTAAAATAAAAATTTTACCCCACCACTTTAGATTTTCTTGAAATTTGGTACACTGATATGCTGTGGTAATATGAATAAAAATACAAAATTTCTAATTTTTATCTTGAATAGTTTTTTTTATACGGCCTTGTGAAATTTTCAAAAAATCGCAAAAAAACCACGAACAAACAATTTGAAACTGCTCTAAAAGCTGTCCTAATTAAGTTAGAGAGGTGGGACAGGTGTCATTTTGCAGCTTTTCTAATGCTCTTTTCAGAGACATACATCATGACATAGGTTGTATTAAAAAATTTTTTTTCAAAATGTAAATCAAATTTTTGATTTTTTCTAAAAAGTACCACTTTTAAAATTTTCAAAAAAATTCTGTAAATAGATAGTACTTTCATAAACTACTATGCAAAGTATAATGATGGGATGGTAATGGGGTCTATGTTTAAAAAATTTATTACTGACTCTTGTTTTTCATAAATACCCAGTTTTGCCCAAATAATAATGATTTTAATGTAGTAAAACGACATTTTATGAAAAATCACTTTGTCTATATTAAACTATGGTTATGAAATAAACACTCTGTACTAATTAAATAACTGTTTAATAATAAATTCATGAAACATTTATTTCTTAGGCTATATTTAAATGGCGGTTTCGGGCAAAATTGCTAGGGCTGTATAACAAAATGACATTATAAAAATCTACAATTCAATTTGAACATATTGTTTTGTTGTTTGGTGAATACATGAATAATTATTTCATTAGGTCAGCTTTACAATAGTTAGCAGATCTTTGTCTGGAACATTCACCTCCGACCCGGAAGAATCTTCATTTTCAGAATTTTTATCACTAATAGGCACTGTATTTTTTAACTTGGTTAGGTCTTTTCTACACTGATCACAAATCACGGAGCCATCAAGTATTTGTGGAAATGAACCTGTCATCCAAGGTGTGACATTTCTCAATTTTTTTCTATCTCTTACACGATGATTTGTTTTCTTCAATGGATTACAACACTGAACTATTACCACAGTACTGCATTTTTCACTAGTTTCCATATTTTCTAAAAATGTCTTAAACTTTGCCTTTTGATTACAAGTTTTAATCATAGATTAAATTAGCTATTAAAAGACACAAAAAAACACAGAATTTTAAAGTATCAATTGTTTTATGTAAGGTATAACAACTATTTTACATTATGGAATTGATAACTTAAGACATTACTAACATTTAAAACACTACTTGTCAGCAAGGACTGAATGAGTCACTGAATGAATGCTTGTGGAGACAGCCTGGCTTTTGGCAGATTGGTATTTGTTTTAACTTGCTCACAACCACAGACAGGTTCCAACTTGCTAGACCTGCAGGGACTGGATCAAGTGAATGCAAGGGAAATTTCTATTTCAGATAACATGTGCTTATCAAACTATTTAGCCTACAACAATATTTATTGTAAATTAACTAACTATTCATGATATAGCATAAATTGATTTAATTTTATTTAAAATGTTGGTGTTTTATTTGTCTTAGTTTTTACTAATATTTTTATAAGACTAATTTAAAGTACAATCCATTCATATTTTTCATGAAAACATTTATAGGACTATTATTAATCTCTACTATTAAACAGTTGGATTACAAACGTGCGTTCGAAACTATAAATAGAAAGATCCTTTTGGAAAAAACTTGAAATGTTCGGAATAAAGGGAAATGTAAACAAATGGTTCTCCTCATATCTTGAAGACAGACAGCAAGTGGTGAAGTTTGAAAATGAGTTTTCCGGAAAACGTCAGGTGAACAGTGGGGTACCACAGGGGACTATTCTGGGGCCACTATTGTTTATAATCTATATTAATGATTTAGAAAATTGTATAAAGAATTGTAAACTAAATGTATTTGCGGATGATACCATGATATATATTAGTGGAAAAAATATTGAGCACCTTGTTACAAAGATAAATGAAGACCTAAATAATGTTTATAAATACTTATGTTTTAACAGCCTAAGAGTAAATATTGAAAAATGTAAATATATTATAGTGAATGACAAAGGAGAAAGGGGTGAGGGAAGCATTATTATTAACGATATTACTTTGGAAAGGGTAGATAAAATTAAATACTTGGGTGTTCTGTTGGATGATAGGATCAAGTTCGAAATGCATGCAAAGTATATTATAAATAAAATATCTAGGCTAACTCACCTATTAGGTAGATTGGGAAAAAATTTGTCATTCAATACAAAATTATTGTTATATAAATCTCTAATAGAGCCTCACTTCACTTTTTGTTCAACAATATTAAATATTCTTCCTGATTTTCTGATTAGAGAGTTGCAATTAAAACAAAATGTATGCATGAGAATAATTTTAAAATGTAATAGATACACCAGTATTAATATGATGTTAAATACGCTAAATTTTCTCAATGTAAAAGAGACAATATATTGTAATTCGCTGATTATGATTTTCAGGATAAAGAACGGTTTGGCACCAGAGTATTTAAGGGAAAAATTGAAATATACGAATGAAGGTGGTTATTATGATTTGAGAGGTGGGGAAAATTTCAGGATTGATATTTGTAGGACAAATAAAAAATTTAGGACTTTATTTTATAGGGGTTTGTCCGATTACAATAAAGTGCCGAGTGAGATAAGAAATGTCACTAGAATCCAGGAATTTAAGGAGCGATTGTTGGAATTCGTAATTTCGAAAAGATAATCTTCTTGTGGAATCTCCTCGAAAATTATAATGGTGTATTGTGATTGTTCATTATTGCATTGTATTGTTAAATTGTATTGTGTTGTATTGTTTTCTTTTGTTTCTGTGATATTATCATTGTATATTGTTACTTTTGTGATGTTAACATTGTATGTTCTTGCATATTATTATTGTATATGTTATAGCTGAAAATAGCTAATAAAGATTATTATTATTATTATTATAGTTATTTAATTAGCACAGAGTGTTTATTTCATAACCATAGTTTAATATACACAAATTGATTTTTCATAAAATGTCGTTTTACTACATTAAAATCATTATTATTTGGTCAAAACTGGCTATTTATGAAAAACAAGAGTCAGTAATAATTTTTTTAAACATAGACCCCATTACCATCCCATCATTATACTTTGCATAGTAGTTTATGAAAGTACTATCTATTTTAAGAGTTCGTGGCTGTGATGAAACTATACTAGATGAAGGAGGAGGTATCAGCCAAAGATGGAATCACTGGGTTCAATAAAACACCTTTAATGAGACGTTTCGGCCTAAATTTTATTTGGTCATCTTCAGTCAATTAGGCTAAAAAATTTTTTACAAATGGATGTTAATTGATATATTTTTTTATAAAAAATTATAAGTTGACCAAGTTGGTTATTTAGACTTACAGTTATACACAAAATGCGGTACACATATGTGATCGAACCAAGCCTTGTCAAAAATAAAAATTTCTTTTAGCTTCATGCGAATTTATAACGTGCCTGGACCCAAAAGTTTCAGAATGAAAGTAATGAGTTTATATAAATCTTTTCTATCAAATATCTAATTATAATGTAATATATAGAAAAGATTTATATAAACTCATTACTTTCATTTAACTATAGTCAAACGTAAAATTCGCATGAAATAAAAAAATTTTTATTTCTGACAAGGCTGGTTCGATCACTATGTGTACATTTTTGTATAACTGTAAGTCTATAACCAACTTGGTCAACTTATAATTTTTTATAAAAAAATATATCAATTAACATCCATTTGTAAAAATTTTTAGCCTAATTGACTGAAGATGGCCAAATAAAATTTAGGCCGAAACGTCTCATTAAAGGTGTTTCATTGAACCCAGTGATTCCATCTTTGGCTGATACCTCCTCCTTCATCTAGTATAGTACTATCTATTTACAGAATTTTTTTGAAAATTTTAAAAGTGGTACTTTTTAGAAAAAATCAAAATCAAAAATTTGATTTACATTTTGAAAAAAAAAAAAAAATTTATTACAACCTGTGTCATGTTGTGTCTCTGAAAAGAGCATTAAAAAAGTTGCAAAATGACACCTGTCCCACCTCTCTAACTCAATTAAGACAGCTTTTAGAGAAGTTTCAAAATTGTTTGTTCGTGGTTTTTTGCGATTTTTTGAAAATTTCACAAGGCCGTATAAAAAAAAACTATTCAAGATGAAAATTTGTATTTTTATTCATATTAGCACAGCATATCAGTGTACAAATTCCAAGAAAATCTAAAGTGGTGAGGTAAAATGGGTGTGTTGAGTTGACATGGAAATGACCCTATTTGTACACTTTAATTTTTTAAAACTTAAAAACCAAGGTCGCAAATATAACTTATATATGATATACTACGAAGGGCGTAGCTAAATTGTGAGCTAGGAAGGGCAGCTCAAAGAAGAGGGGGGTAGATTATATATAGTTTAAAAATTTAATAGGAGGGGGGGGCAGATAAAATCTTTGCCTAGGGGTCCATATTTTCCTAATCCAGCACTGCATATAATAATTTAAATCAAATGAATAGTGTTTCAAATTTTGAATTTCTTCCAAATTCGAAGGGCAATAGAATGCCTTTTCCCAAACTGAATATAAAATATTTTATCGGCAATTTGAACTCTTATATTAAATATTAAATTTTAATTTGAGATTGATAATCATTGAAAAGGGTCAAATAATGATTATTATAATTTAAATAAAGGTAAATAAGGCAATAGTGTTAAGTATAATATTTTATTGCAAAGAAACATTTAACAAAAATAAAAGAATATACAAAAATTAAAATATAAAAATAAAAAATTTTTGGAAAAATTTATAGAATATCAAAACTTACCATTATAATAAATATTATTAATTTAATATAAACGAGATTTCTTATTGATTATCTGTCAAATATTTGAGAGTTGAAGAAGCCATTTTGCTTGATTGCCAACCTCTCATAATAACAGAATAAATAAAATAAAATAAAAATAAATTTAAAATTAAATATCTATATTTAAAAATTAAGCGAATAATTAAGATATAAGTCTTTTTTATTCAACAAGAAAAATGCAGACATTTATTTTAGGGATTTATGTAGTAGTGGCTTTTTTTGTAACCAGAGGCAAATATAAATTTATTCAATCAAAATTTGGAAAATAGTTAAGGGTCGCACTTGTAAGAAATAATAAACATTATTATACTTTTTTACTTTATCCAATGCAAAGCATGGGTAAAGTATTGTAATCGCTCTCGGGGCAAGCGTGGCTTCAAAGGGTCCTCAGGTAAAGAATACGGAACCCATGGACTCAATTAAAGTCACAAATTGTAGTATTCAATTAGGTTGAATTTTAACACGTGACGGTTTTGCCAAAAATTACATGGGGTCTCGTCGAGAGGCCAAAAAGTGCGATTTTTACTTTATCCAATGCAAAGCATGGGTAAAGGATTGTAATCGTTCTCGGGGCAAGCGTGGCTTCAAAGGGTCCTCAGGTAAAGAATACGGAACCCATGGACTCAATTAAAGTCACAAATTGTAGTATTCAATTAGGTTGAATTTTAGCACGTGACGGTTTTGCCAAAAATTACATGGGGTCTCGTCGAGAGGCCAAAAAGTGCGATTTTTACTTTATCCAATGCAAAGCATGGGTAAAGTATTGTAATCGGTCTCGGGGCAAGCGTGGCTTCAAAGGGTCCTCAGGTAAAGAATACGGAACCCATGGACTCAATTAAAGTCACAAATTGTAGTATTCAATTAGGTTGAATTTTAGCACGTGACGGTTTTGCCAAAAATTACATGGGGTCTCGTCGAGAGGCCAAAAAGTGCCATTTTTACTTTATCCAATGCAAAGCATGGGTAAAGGATTGTAATCGCTCTCGGGGCAAGCGTGGCTTCAAAGGGTCCTCAGGTAAAGAATACGGAACCCATGGACTCAATTAAAGTCACAAATTGTAGTATTCAATTAGGTTGAATTTTAGCACGTGACGGTTTTGCCAAAAATTACATGGGGTCTCGTCGAGAGGCCAAAAAGTGCGATTTTTACTTTATCCAATGCAAAGCATGGGTAAAGGATTGTAATCGCTCTCGGGGCAAGCGTGGCTTCAAAGGGTCCTCAGGTAAAGAATACGGAACCCATGGACTCAATTAAAGTCAGAAATTGTAGTATTCAATTAGGTTGAATTTTAACACGTGACGGTTTTGCCAAAAATTACATGGGGTCTCGTCGAGAGGCCAAAAAGTGCGATTTTTTCATTTAGTGCGTGCGGATGGATGTATGTATGGATGGATGGATGGATGTATGTATGGATGTATGTATGGATGGATGTTATCGTTTTTTTGGCCCACGATTTTTTCCACACCGTTGCACCGATTGAAATAAAATTGAAAACCTACCATTAGTTTAACAAAATGAAGCGCTGATTAGTTTTTGGTACATATCGGCCCACAAACATTAGTACTTTATTTCAGTACTTTTTTAGTTTTTTCTAAATATCTTGAAAATGACTTAACCAATTTTGATGAAATTTAATATCCTAATTAAGTACCTTGGGGACCACAAAAAAGGTTAAATAAAGTTTTTAGTAAAATTATATTTTAAAGTACTTTACTTTAGAGTAAGATGGTACTTTTTTTAATTTTTTAAATTCTTTAAAATTTATTCATTTGAAAGTTTTAATATAGCTCATTTAGCCTTGCTTAAATAAGAATGGATAGGCTTCTCTCTGTGAAATGCTAAAAATTTGGGAGGAAATTTTATAAGTAACCATAGCAACTGCGTTGTTTTCTTATCCCTTACCTTTGCAGAAGACATAGAGGAATCGACTTTAAACCAAAAATAGCGATTGATTCTCATCAAATATTTGAGGAATAACTATTCTATATTGGATTTTTGACGTTTCGGTTTTTATTGGTGACCATTGCTGAGGACATAGAGGAATCGACTTTAAACCAAAAATAGCGATTGATTCTCATCTTGTACTTGAGGAATAACCATTCTATATTGGATTTTTGACGTGTCGGTTTTTATTGGAGTCACCATTTCTGAAGACATAGAGGAATCGACTTTAAACCAAAAATAGCGATTGAGTCTTATCAAATACTTGAGGAATAACCATTCTATATTGGATTTTTGACGTTTCGGTTTTTATTAGTAACCATTGCTGAAGACATAAAGAAATCGACTTTAAACCAAAAATAGCGATTGATTCTCATCTAGTACTTGAGGAATAATCATTCTATATTGGATTTTTGACGTTTCGGTTTTTATTAGTAACCATTGCTGAAGACATGGAGGAATCGACTTAAAAATCCAAAAATAGCCATCGATTCTCATCTAATACTTGAGGAATAACAATTCTAGATTAGGTTTTTGACGTTTCGATTATTATTGGTAACCATTGCTGAAGACATGGAGGAATCGACTTAAAATCAAAAATAACGATCGATTCTTATCTAATACTGAGAGGAATAACCTTATTGCATTCCATTTTTGATGTTTTGACTATTAATGGCAACCTCTACTGAAAACGTGGAAGAATAGACTTAAAATCAAAAAGACTAAATTCTTTTTTGGTAAACAACTCAAGCTTGAGTTGTTTGCCATAAAAGAATTTAGTCTTTTTGATTTTAAGTCTATTCTTCCACGTTTTCAGCAGAGTTGCCATTAATAGTCAAAACATCAAAAATGGAATGCAATAAGGTTATTCCTCTAGTATTAGATAAGAATCGATCGTTATTTTGATTTTAAGTCGATTCCTCCATGCCTTCAGCAATGGTTACCAATAATAATCGAAACGTCAAAAACCTAATGTAGAATTGTTATTCCTCAAGTATTAGATGAGAATCGATGGCTATTTTTGATTTTAAGATCGATTCCTCGCATGTCTTCAGCAATGGTTACAATAATAACCGAAATGTCAAAAATCCAATGTGGAATGGTTATTCCTCAACTATTAAATGAGAATTATTTTTGAATTAATGTCAATATGAACTACAAATTGCAAGTGATATCTGATTAATAATAAAGGAACAAACATATTAATATTTCAAATGAATTTGGATAAAAGTTTAGCAACGATCCGTTGCAGTTTATTTGGAAGTGTGTGGGGATGTATGTATGTATGTATGTATGTTATCGTTTTTTTGGCCCACGATTTTTTCCACACCGTTGCACCGATTGAAATGAAATTGAAAACCTACCATTAGTTTAACAAAATGAAGCGCTGATTAGTTTTTGGTACATATCGGCCCACAAACATTAATACTTTATTTCAGTACTTTTTTAGTTTTTTCTAAATATCTTGAAAATGACTTAACCAATTTTGATGACATTTAATATCCTAATTAAGTACTTCGGGGACAACAAAAAAGGTTAAATAAAGTTTTTAGTAAAAGTATATTTTAAAGTACTTTATTCTAGAGTAAGATTGTACTTTTTTTAAATTCGTTATTTTACCAAAATTTAAAAAAAACTTTAAAATTTATTCATTTGATCGGTTAATATAGCTCATTTAAACTTGTTTAAGTAAGAATGGTTAGGCTTCTCGCTGTGAAATGATAAAAATTTGGGAGGAAATTTTATAAGTAACCATAGCAACTGCGTTGTTTTTTTATCCGTTACCTTTGCTGAAGACATGTAGATATCGAGTTAAAATCAAAAATAGTGATTGATTCTGATCTAATACTTGAGGAATAACCATTCTATATTGGATTTTTGACGTTTCGGTTTTTATTGGTAACCATTGCTGAAGACATGGAGGAATCGAGTTAAAATCAAAAATAGCGATTGATTCTGATCTAATACTTGAGGAATAACCATTCTATATTGAATTTTTGACGTTTCGGTTTTTATTGGTAACCATTGTTGAAGACAAATAGGTATCGAGTTAAAATCAAAAATAGTGATTGATTCTGATCTAATACTTGAGGAATAACCATTCTATATTGGATTTTTGACGTTTCGGTTTTTATTGGTAACCATTGCTGAAGACATGGAGGAATCGAGTTAAAATCAAAAATAGTGATCGATTCTCATCTAATACTTGAGGAATAACAATTCTACATTAGGTTTTTGACGTTTTGATTATTATTGGTAACCATTGCTGAAGACATGGAGGAATCGGCTTAAAATCAAAAATAACGATCGATTCTTATCTAATACTAGCGGAATAACCTTATTGCTTTCCATTTTTGTTGTTTTGACTATTAATGGAAACCTCTACTGATAACGTGGAAGAATCGACTTAAAATCAAAAAGACTAAATTCTTTTTTGGTAAACAACTCAAGCTTTTCAGTAGAGGTTTCCATTAATAGTCAAAACATCAAAAATGGAATGGAATAAGGTTATTCCTCTAGTATTAGATAAGAATCGATCGTTATTTTTTATTTTAAGCCGATTCCTCCATGTCTTCAGCAATGGTTACCAATAATAATCGAAGCGTCAAAAACCTAATGTAGAATTGTTATTCCTCAAGTATTAGATGAGAATCGATAACTATTTTTGATTTTAACTAGATTCCTCCATGTCCTCAGCAATGGTTACCAATAATAACCGAAACGTCAAAATTCTATGTAGAATGGTTATTCCTCGACTATAAAATGAGAATCCATCATTATTTTTTACTCAAAGTCAACATGAACTGCAAATAGCAAATGATATCTGATTAATAATAAAGGAATAAACATATTAATATTTCAAATGAATTTGGATAAAGTTTAGCAACGATCCGTTGCAGTTTATTAATATTTCTAAAAGAATAAGAGCTATCCATATAATTTACACAAGACATCTATCAAACAACCAAAGAAATGTCTTGAACATTTCTGAATGTTAAAATATTACTGAAAATTGTTAAAATAACAATTCTTTTATCTAATGGGTGAGGGGAAAGATCGTTTTTCTGTTTTAAACCCTGTAAAAAATTATTTAAGGAAATGGTTCTGTGGATGTTTTGTCAGGGAATGACAGAGGTGTTAGCAGGGATTGTTTCTTATCATTTGATTAATTTAATGGAAAGTGTCGAATGAATAAGAAAAGTTTTAATTGGTAAATATTAATTTTAATATAGTCAATTGATTGTTTTAAAATTGAATTGATAATATATACATTTAGGGAAATAAGATCAATGAGATGATTTCTTGATGTCCCTGCAAATGGCGTTTGTGATCTTGATTAAGATGTTCAAATAAAAATACATTCGTCGGGAAATTGAATGAATTGAAAGGTTATTTCAAATGATTTGAGAATATAAAATGAATCTGAAAATTTCTCAAGGATTTCTAAAATGTATTTTTAAATGAGTTATGAGACTTGACTTTTGTGTGAAGGCCTTTGTGCAATGAGCACACTTAAAGGGCCTTTCACCTGTATGTGTTAGCAAATGGATATCTAGACTGTTCTTGTGTCTAAATCTTTTGGGACACTCAGTACATCTATAAGGTTTCTCCCCTGTATGTATCCTTAAATGCTTTGTGAAAGCAGATTTGTCTGAGAAGCTTTTTTCACAATGGGGACATCCAAAAGGCT
Organism: Forficula auricularia; assembly: GCA_024734495.1. Taxonomy (NCBI): domain Eukaryota; kingdom Metazoa; phylum Arthropoda; class Insecta; order Dermaptera; family Forficulidae; genus Forficula; species Forficula auricularia. The sequence continues at coordinate 7,918,190 of JALMQS010000073.1, read as the reverse complement.
TTTCATCGGAATGAATCCTTAAATGCTTTGTGAGATTAGATTTGTTTGGGAAGCGCTTTTCACAATGCGGACATCCAAAAGGCTTTTCACCGGAATGTATCCTTAAATGCGAAGTAAAATTAATTTTTTGTGAGAAGCATTTTTTACAATGCGGACATCCAAAAGGTTTTTCTCCGGAATGTACCCTTAAATGCGTTGTGAGATTAGATTTATTTGAGATGCGTTTTTTACAATGGGGACATCCAAAGGGCCTCTCCACGGAATGTATCTGCAAATGTCGATTGAACTGTGATTTTAATCTAAATCTCTTTTGACATTCTGCACAATGAAAGTATTTCTGACCTGAATGAATTAGAAAATGTTAAATATTTTTCAGAATGGATTTCACTGATTATTAAAGATTAATTTTACCTTTTTTTAATCCATTAATATTAAGGTGATTTTTGAATATAGTGGTTATTTTAATGTTAATACATTTCTTTTGATGCTTTTCCAAAAATGCTTCGCTGATAAACATCATGCTACAATAGCAGCATGGATGAAGTGGCCCTGAAATAAAACAGAATTCATTTTAAATTATAAACCTATCATAATTTTTCATGTGAAACAAGTGACCTAGAAAATCTAACTCATAGTATATGAATATTTGATATAATATTTATTTACATTTATCTTTGTTAAAGATGTTTCACGTTGCACCAACATCACAATCTCTATTAACTTATCATAATTATATCCTAAAATCCCTATCTAAGATTTATCATTTAATGAAAAAAACAACTAATTTTAGATGAATTTGACATTTATAAAAAATAGTTTCTAGAGATTAATTAAAATTAAATATTATGAGAGAATTCTTATTTTATAGTGTGTGGCCCTTCTATATAAATACCCTTCCCTCTTTTACTTCGACAAAAGTCCATTTATTATTTGTACAGCAATAGATTTTATTTACAACAGTTTATTAATTCGAAAATTATGCGTGAATTTTAAATTGCTAGTGATGTGAACTCATTTGTGAATATCTTTAAATTCTTAAATTATTTTAAGGCTTTCGAAAATTAGAAAGATTTGATTTTGCCGAGAAAATCAGAGTTGTTGACTGATAAAGAGAAATTAATGAGGTTGTCCTCTGTTTGATGAAAATAAATATTTAGATAAATATAAAATATTTAAATATATATATATATGCCTATGTAAATATGAATAATACATATCTTCGCCTAAGAGTGTAAACCTGCTAACTCACAACAAGGATATTTTACAGAACAGACAAAAAACAAACAAAATGTAATATTGTTGTTTAGGAAAGAAACAATTTTACACATGTTTTCTACAACATACGATGGTAAATTTAAGTATCAGTTTTACTTGGACGATGCTGTATCTTTTTTTCTTTCGAATGGTATTAATATGTCAAATATGATAAAAAATGGATTTAGCAGGTTTCCACTCTAAGGTGACGATATATAATAATTTTATATTGGTACTTGGTATGACTTGAGAACAGGGCCGTGCCTCCAGGGTGGTTCAGGTGGATCAGGAGACCAGGGCGCTCAAGCTCGAGGGGCGGACTTGTGAAGTCCAGTACAGAAAATTAAATTTAGATATAAAATAAAGAATTTTAAGAAAATATTATTTAAATTTATTTTCGATAAAATATCAATACTATAAGCCAGAGAGCCCTAATCGAAGAGAAACGTCGTCTGGAATTTTGATGGGACAAATTGTTCCATTGTATATGTTGGAAAAAACTTTATTGTCCACAAACCCAGGTCCAAATTTGTTTGGGGGGAGGTATAGAGAAATTTAATCAATTAATTTATAATTATTTACGAAAGCAGCCCCCTTAATTTTTGGTTCGATTTCAACCAAAATCTAATCAGCTCTTAATCTCAGTGCACCGAAACTACATATGAAATTTCGTTTTGATATTCATACTAGTTTTTGAGCAAGAGCTTACACAAAATTTGGTAACTAATAGACATTTTGTCAAAATAATTAATATCTCGAAAAATTTAATTTTTCGATGTTCAATAGGGCTTTTTTATAGACCGAAACGGGATGGTTTCGCTTAATTTTTTTTACAAAATAGTTTCAGCTGTTTTTGAGATATTCCGAAAAAACGAAGCAAAACAAAAACACTTTTTTAATCCAAGATTAAAATACTACCCTATAGGGTAAAGTAATAAAGAGAGATAAGATAAGATTATTGTATTTGTTAATTATTAATGGCTTAGTGGGCAGGAGCCCTTCCAGGGGCGTTATTTTCTATTATTTTTCAGAAAAGACGGCAAATCCTAACTTGCTCCAGGGAGCACAATGGGTCAGGAAAAGCCCTGGGTAGGTATTAAGGTTATCTGTATCAAGCAGAAGACACATTCAGTAATTTTTATTTATCATCTGTATTTTTTGAATATTCCTCCTTCAGAAATAAGTAGCTTATAATTTCATTAATATATGATACAAATAAAAAGTAATTATTCTCAAGATGTGATATTTAAGGTTATTTGATAATTTATTCATCGATACTGAACTTTATAAATCGGATAATGGTTGGGATTATTTAGAATCATATTGATATCAACAATCTGAAAGGTACCCATTATGGTTATTTATATATATATATATAAGTATATATTGAAAAATAAACTGCAACGGATTATGTTTATTCCTTCATTATTAATCAGCTATCACTTGCAATTTGCAGTTCATGTTGACTTTAATTCAAAAATAAAGATCGATTCTCATCTAATACTTGAGGAATAACCTTATTGCATTCCATTTTTGATGTTTTGACTATTAATAGCAACCTCTACTGAAAACGTGGAAGAATCGACTTAAAATCAAAAAGACTATATTCTTTTATGATAAACAACTCAAGCTTGAGTATGCGGAAAAGTTGCCTTATACAAAGTTCATTTATAATACAAAATCTCGGCTAATTCAAATTATATCTTAAGGCGCCCCTTCAAGTGTGTATTGCGCCGGCTCGTCGCGAATGCACTTTTGACGCTGACTGATGAATTCTCTCTGAAAACCACCGAAAAAATGCCTCGCTGGTCAATAAAAATGCACATTGCACAAGCTAGAAATAATTTTAATTGACGTTAAGCATTCCGAATAAGAGTTATATGAGTTTTCGACGGTTTCTGGCTGGTGCTAAAAACTGAGAAAATTGTGGACTTTTTTATATTTTGCTTATAACCCGAAAATCATGCGTCGTCCTACAGAAAATTTTACTCTTATCAAAATGAAAGAGCATAACATTACGCGTCGAATAATCTACTTATAAGTTAAAATTGCTTCAGCCGTTTAGCCACAATCGATCGTCAAAATAGGCAATTTTTACCAAAGTGAATTATGCTCATTAGGTGGTCACAAGAAACATCTCTTCCAATTTTTGCGTCGCTGACCCCCAGAATTGTTACCCATTGGCTAAAAAACGAAATTGGCAATTATTCATCTTAATAATTGGAGAAAGGTGACTCGTGCCGCAATGAGGTTGAAAAAATTGCAGTTTTTCATTCATAAAATGAAAACCACTCATCCTAGAAACTTGATTCTTGTCTCATTTTCGAATTTTGTTGTCTTGAAGTTTTACTTGAGCCACTTTTTTGTTAAAACTTTTAGATGAGAAGATATCCAGCATTTTCCAAGACGGGACATGACCTGACCTTATTGCGGCACGGGTTACCGTTGTCCAATTAAGATGAAACTTTGCCAATCTCATTTTTTAGCCAATTGACAACTATTATGGGGATCAGCACCAAAATTCGAAAAGTGGTTTCTTGTGATCACATAATGAGAATAATTCACTTTTACGTAAAGTTGGTAAAACTTGCCTATTTTTGACGATCGATTGTGGTTAAAGGGCTAAACTGATTTTAAGTTTCCCTTAGGATATTCAACGCGAAATTCTATGCTCTTTCATTTTGGTAAGAGTAAAATTTTCCGTGGTTTTCGAGTTATAAGCAAAAATCTGAAAAAGTCCCAAATTTTCGTGGTGGCAAAGGGGCACCTTAAGATTGCATCGTAGGAAGTACAAATTTCACACACATGATTACACTTATAGGTGGCAACATTTCCGCATACGGGCTAATAAATTGAGCAATTTTTTTTTTTTTGGGGGGGGGGGGTTTCGTTCCACCCTAATGATTAGGCCTGTAGTTTTGGTCCGTGGAAGACCATAAGGTGGCAGTAGTAACATTTAAATAAATTTTAAATTTTAATATGAAGATTGATACATGATATTTAAATCAAAATCAAATTTAAATATTTCTAAATCGAAAGAACGAAATTATTATGTAATTAAAATGTATGATAAATTCACGGGATGTCGGTAACCACGTCCTTTTATTTTCAATATTACTTTGGATGTATTTTAAATTAATTAAAGGAGTTTTAGGTATTTTAGGTAGCGCAACTTTTTAAAAGCTAATTCATTTCATTTTAACCATAATAACGTGACTCAAATATGAGTTTTGAAATATGTACCTATAAATTATAGTTCCTTTTCTACACAATTTCATAAATAAAAGAGTATTTAGGCCTCAGCACATAATATGCCAGCTAATGTATGGGAAACAGGAAGGGTCCAGGGGCAGCTGCCTAAGCGGAGGGGTGGCAGTCCAGGTCTATTTATCATATTATAGTTTATAATTGTTGTAATGAAGAAAATGTTGTTTTTTTTTCAATTAATTTGTGTCCTACTTACTTTTCATTGTAAAAATTTGGTCACCTTAATTAAATAATCTCATATGTTTCCTTTAAGATTAATATATCTTTGAATGTCCCTCATAGAGAGATAAATAGCTTATATTTTAATTAATATATAATACAAATAGATGATAATTATTCACTAAATATTATATGTTAAATTATTTGATAAATTAAACATAACCTACTAACCTTTATGAATAGGGTAATTGTTTGGATTGTTGAAAATTTTATCTATATCAACAATTGTAAATGTATCCATTATGCTTATATATCTTGAGAATATTTAAATTGAATAAACAAAAAAATAATTGTTTAATATTAAAATCTATCAAATGACAGGTGAGAGAGGTAAATGGCAAAATGGAGACAAGTTCAAACAGAAATAATAGATGAGAGTTTCAATTTCTAATCTGCAGACGGCAGTAGTGTAGTGAGTCACGTGACAATATTCAAATATAACTAAATCAAAAAAGTAGAAAAAAATAAGCTGACATGTTCTGATGTGGCCATCCACTTGACTTCATACAACCTGGCCCCTAAAATTATTTATAATCATGTAGGGGGGGGGTAGTTTTTGCATTTTTATACTTCTGGGGTCCCACTGATTATGTATACACAATTTGGTTGAGTTTGGAAAAATGGCCAAGATTTTCATTTTTTGACCCTACACCCTCCCCCCCATTTTGGGCGGTTAGTTTTTGCATTTTTAGACTTCTGGGGGTCCACTGATTATCTATACAAAATTTGGTTGAGTTTGCTCAAATGGCCTAGATTTTTAATTTTTAACCCCTCCTCGACCCCCTTAATTTTGGGTCGATATGCACCAAAATCTAATCAGCTCTTAATCTCAATGGACCAAAGCTACATGTGAAATTTGGTTTCGATATTCAAACTAGTTTTTGAGCTAGCTCGTTCACAAAAATTTGGTAACGCACAGACTAAACGGACAACCAGACAACCAGGCAGACTAACAACAGACATTTTGACAAAACAATTATTATCTCGAAAAATATAATTTTTTCCGATGTTCACTTATTTAAGCTTTTTTGTAGAGCGAAATGCCATGGTTTCGCTCAATTTTTTTAATCAAAATACTTTAAACAGTTTTTGAGATATTTCGAAAAAAAGAAGGAAAATAACCACTTTTTTCATGCACGATATGGTAAAGTAAAAATATGTATAATTGTTAATTCTATTACTACTCTATTTGATACTCTACTGGCCTAATTATTACTGCCTGTTTAACTCTCAAATTTTTATATCATTTTGAAAAGTGGGCGTTACACTTTGGCTTACAACTTCCGGGATTTTAAATAAATTTATAATTTCCTCATTAATATATCAAAGAAAAGTTAATATATTAACGAGAATTGTTTTGATCGCACTTTTTAAACAATATATATATTGTGAGACTACTGCTGATTGAGGCTATCGGAGTCTGCTGAGTCTTAAATCTGGACCAAGAGAGAATGAAAAAGATATGATCCATTTAGCTATAATCCAACGTCATTTCTGTGTTTGATATAAAAAAACGTCATGCGGGCTAAACGAGAAATGACGTTGGATTATAGCTAAATGGATCATATCTTTTTCATTCTCTCTTGGTCCAGATTTAAGACTCAGCAGACTCCGATAGCCTCAATCAGCAGTAGTCTCACAATATATATCTTGTTTAAAAAGCGCGATCAAAACAATTCTCGTTAATATATTAACTTATTCTTTGATATATTAATTAGAAAATTATAAATTTATTTAACTCCATTATTTCAAGTCAGAAATATATAAATTCAGATATTATTTTCACTCAATATTTGACCAAAATCACCTGCTTTTGATTCACGATCGAATCAAATACAGGAAATTTATGATTAAATGATATTATTGGTTATTTTATGATTGTGAGGAGTGTCCTAAATTTTTGACTACACCACTAATTTGGTCATGTGATATATATATTTTGAGAATTAAACTTATTTATTTTCCTTGAATTTTAATTTAAGATGGTCAAGAAATTTCAACCCTTTTCAAGAAAAGCTTTTGAAAATTTAAGGTCTAAATAGCTTTCTTAGGATGGGTGAATTTCCTTTAAGCTCTGGATAATTAAAAAAGGGTTTGGGTTTTTAGTCTCTAGGTATAGACCGGGAGCTGGATGGAGTTGAGTGTGCAAAATATGAAGACCGCAACTAATATTAACTGAGAATATCTCAAAGATTAATAATCCGGATGTTGCCGGCCAACTTTTTGGTCCAATTTTTTTATCGGTGGGGGGGGGGGGGGCTCTTACCTATAATGGAAATTGATGGAGTACATGCTATGGAGCCATTTTAAGGGTTATTTTAATTATAATTTTTTAAAAATGATAATAGGTTGTTAAATGAAGTGAAAAACAAAAATAATACTGGACCATCGCTTAGAACACCAAATATTAGATTTATAGATATCCAGCATTTTCCATGACAGGAAATGTTCAATATTTTCAAAAAATCACAGTTTTTCCTTCATAGAATAAAAACCACTCATCCTAGTAACTTGATTTCTATCTCATTCTCTAGGAGATTTTATTGACTTGAACGTTTACTTGGAACACTTTTTTTATAAAACTCCTAGATTTATAGATATCCAGCATTTCACGGATAGGATATGATCCAAATCCTCAAAAGGGTCAAGGAAAATGCTAGATATCTATAAATCTAGGAGTTTTATAAAAAAAATGATTCAAGTAAACGTTCAAGGCAATAAAATTTCCTAGAGAATGAGATAGAAATCAAGTTTCTATCTTGATTGGTTTTCATTTTATGAAGGAAAAACTGCGATTTTTTGAAAAAATGGATCATTTCCTATAATGTCAATTTTTACTTTATCCAATGCAAAGCATGGGTAAAGTATTGTAATCGCTCTCGGGGCAAGCGTGGCTTCAAAGGGTCCTCAGGTAAAGACTACGGAACCCATGGACTCAATTAAAGTCACAAATTGTAGTATTCAATTAGGTTGAATTTTAGCACGTGACGGTTTTGCCAAAAATAACAAGGGGTCTCGTCGAGAGGCCAAAAAGTGCGATTTTTTCATTTAGTGCGTGCGGATGGATGTATGTATGGATAGATGGATGTATGTATGTATGGATGGATGTATGTATGGATGGATGTTTGTATGGATGGATGGATGTTATCGTTTTTTTGGCCCACGATTTTTTCCACACCGTTGCACAGATTGAAATGAAATTGAAAACCTACCATTAGTTTAACAAAATGAAGCGCTGATTAGTTTTTGGTACATATCGGCCCACAAACATTAGTACTTTATTTCAGTACTTTTTTAGTTTTTTCTAAATATCTTGAAAATGACTTAACCAATTTTGATGAAATTTAAGTACCTAATTAAGTACCTTGGGGACCACAAAAAAGGTTAAATAAAGTTTTTAGTAAAATTATATTTTAAAGTACTTTACTCTAGAGTAAGATGGTACTTTTTTAATTTTTAAATTCTTTAAAATTTATTCATTTGAAAGTTTTAATATAGCTCATTTAGCCTTGCTTAAATAAGAATGGATAGGCTCCTCTCTGTGAAATGCTAAAAATTTGGGAGGAATTTTTATGAGTAACCATAGCAACTGCGTTGTTTTCTTATCCGTTACCTTTGCTGAAGACAGAGAAATCGATTTTAAACCAAAAATAGCGATTGATTCTCATCTAGTACTTGAGGAATATCCATTCTATATTGGATTTTTGACATTTCGGTTTTTATTAGTAACCATTGCTGAAGACATAGAGAAATCGACTTTAAACCAAAAATAGCGATTGATTCTCATCTAATACTTGAGAAATATCCATTCTATATTGGATTTTTGACATTTCGGTTTTTATTAGTAACCATTGCTGAAGACATGGAGAAATCGACTTTAAACCAAAAATAGCGATTGATTCTCATCTAATACTTGAGAAATATCCATTCTATATTGGATTTTTGACATTTCGGTTATTATTAGTAACCATTGCTGAAGACATAGAGAAATCGACTTTAAACCAAAAATAGCGATTGATTCTCATCTAATACTTGAGAAATATCCATTCTATATTGGATTTTTGACATTTCGGTTTTTATTAGTAACCATTGCTGAAGACATAGAGAAATCGACTTTAAACCAAAAATAGCGGATTGATTCTCATCTAGTACTTGAGGAATATCCATTCTATATTGGATTTTTGACATTTCGGTTTTTATTAGTAACCATTGCTGAAGACATAGAGAAATCGACTTTAAACCAAAAATAGCGATTGATTCTCATCTAATACTTGAGAAATATCCATTCTATATTGGATTTTTGACATTTCGGTTTTTATTAGTAACCATTGCTGCAGACATAGAGAAATCGATTTTAAACCAAAAATAGCGATTGATTCTCATCTAGTACTTGAGGAATATCCATTCTATATTGGATTTTGACATTTCGGTTTTTATTAGTAACCATTGCTGAAGACATAGAGAAATCGATTTTAAACCAAAAATAGCGATTGATTCTCATCTAATGCCTGAGAAATATCCATTCTATATTGGATTTTTGACATTTCGGTTTTTATTATAACCATTGCTGAAGACATAGAGAAATCGACTTTAAACCAAAAATAGCGATTGATTCTCATCTAATACTTGAGAAATATCCATTCTATATTGGATTTTTGACGTTTCGGTTTTTATTAGTAACCATTGCTGAAGACATAGAGAAATCGACTTTAAACCAAAAATAGCGATTGATTCTCATCTAATACTAGAGGAATAACCTTATTGAATTCCATTTTTGATGTTTTGACTATTAATGGAAACCTCTACTGAAAATGTAGAAGAATCGACTTAAAATCAAAAAGACTAAATTCTTTTTTGGTAAACAACTCAAGCTTGTTTGCAGTTTATTTATTATAACTACAATACATTATTGGCCTCAATTATTCAACAATCTTGAACCTGTTTTCTCCTTTCAACAATTAAAAAATCAAAATTCTTATAAAAATCCTTTATGTTGTTTAAAAGTAATACAACAACATAGAGAATTTTTTATAAAAATTTTGATTTTTGCTGTTAGGAGAAAAAGGTTCAAGATTGTTGAATAATTGAGTCCAATAATGTATTGTATTTACAGTATAATAAAATAGATTAAACATGTTTCGTCGCATAGTGGAATTGTCTTTTGACAAAGACCAAAGAGTGATAAAATGGGCCACTGAGGAAGTCGAAATAAATCGACGAAACCTCTGGTCGATTTAATAAAAACTGTTTTTTTATTTATTGTCCAATTCCCTGCTATTCCTGTTTTAATTAATACTTATTATGGATGCGAGTGATATTCAGTTATAAATATTTTAAAAAGTAAGTAAAATGTCAAGGAGGGTTTCATGAAATTTTATTTTCTATTTATTTAAAAATATTTCACCTTGAACCGACACCTAACTCTTTAAAAATTATAAATAATTTGTCAACAGAACGAATTTTCCACGATTTTCTTAAGTTGTCGTGGGATCAGAATATTGTTACACAGACACAAAAATAGACAATGAAAGTATAGATAGAAATAATATTTCCTAATTAAAAAATATAATACTATAGATTGCTTCGGGAACAGAAGCGTTAGTAGTCATACTACTCTTGTGAATGATGCTATTGTTGTATAATTGTTGAGAACAATATGCTGATTAATTTTATATTTATTTTCATTTAGCTAATTTTAATTTTATTGTGATATCCAAATAGCGTTTCGGCTAATTAATAGAAGTGAATTTATTAAAATAGTTTTCTTGATCAGAAGATTTTTAAATTATTTTAAAAATTTAGTAGTAGTCTCTTGTATTCAGTCAGACAGTCGTGAGATCTATTATTAAGCCTAAAATTATACTTAATTTAAATTTTATAAATTAAAGGGCTTTTAGTCACATAAAATAAATAAACACAGTACTTTTAATCAATTATCCATATTTATTTGATCAATTTAGCCGACAGTTTTGGTCACCACTGGTTGACCATCTTCAGTAGTACTGAAATTTGAAAAATTTTATAAGATTTTTTATACAATTACATAAAATAAAACAAAACCCAGACAATCTCACATTTATACTTAGAATTTCGTTCAATATTTGGAATAGGTCACTCTGCATACATAACCCATTCTTAATTTATTAACATAGATATATTTCATTGTCATTGATTAGAATTTTGAACTGATGATCAATTAAAGATTTTATTTCTATACCTATTTATAAAATTATAATTTAAACCCTGTTTTTCAATGATGATTTTGTTTGAAATACGGAAGATTAAAATTTGTAATAGGTACCAAAGTTTCAATATGAAAAATATAATTTCAATAAATGAGCCACCTGTGAAAAATATTACAATAAATCCAAGCAACTAAACTTCAATCAAAACTGCTCTTAAAGGAAATCCAAATGCCTTGAGACCATTTTTGGTTCTTGGGTTTAATTACCAAGAAAGCTGCTGATGCCCTTCTAGCATACAATTAAATTTTTCTAATAAGATCTCTGATAACTTTCGAAAATTCTCTTTTTAAATTCAATTAAGTAACTGGACTAATTTAGTTATTTTAGCTTTGAGAGGAATTTAGGAAAAATGCAATTTTTTTATCGAAAAAATTCACTTGCATTTGTTTGAGTTTAACATTTTCAATGAAGAAATATCCTTAATATATCTTTGTATTTGTTTCAGTATAATCTCTTCATTAAGTTGTTATAAGAACGTGATCAAATTTGTATCGGTTATTTCCTTGTCCTTGATTCGCCCATAAATCTTCGAAAGTTGTGTAAACAAAACAAACAAACAAACGTAAATTATCGATACATATTGCATATTTATTGGCACACAAGAGAGGGATGGAAAACAGCAGTCACCCCTCTTTGCAAAATTCCCAACGAGTTTCTTCCTGTATTTCTTCCCCATTCCAGCCTTGGACGTCCGACAGTACGCATCTGTCACTTTGTGCTCCTCTGCGATTCGTGAATATTAACACTCACACTCAATCTTTTATTCCTAATTTGCATGAAAACCCTCAAAATTTTTTTCTTAATCCAGTGATATAAAAATATTATTTTTATTTTCATCCCCTCTAATTTAATTCAATCAATATATTATTTCAATATAATATTAACATCTAGCTAAATCTACCAAGGGCACTTGCCGCCACCACCATCCCTTTTAGCTAGCCAGTCAACCCGACTTACCAGAAACCCATCATAAATCACCCCCTGTCAATCTCCCTCCTTTCAAACAATACATATTTTCTCTTAAAATATTTTCAAGTAGATTTCTTTCTTCTTCGATTTCTTAATTTCTCATTCGTATTTTCATTTTTTTCATTTTTAAATATATACGTATATATATATATTTTTAATAAACTTCGTTTTAATAATATTATTTATTTATTATTGCACGGTTTTTAAATACTAATTGTTCTAAAATAATTCTATAATAATTTCAACTAATATCTTATTTTAAATTTTAAATATTATCTTAACTTATCTATATATATAAAATCCTTAGTGTGTATGTACGCGATCGACCCACGCCTAAACCACTGAACGTATCGAAACCATATTCACACCATATGTTTGCTTAGTGCTGGAGGATGGTTTATCTAAATTTTGAGCCAAATCGGTTTGATTTTATTTTTTATTTTTATATTTAATTGATTGACAGATAAGATCTATAGAAATAGAGCCTCTAAAAGGGCCAAGCAAACAATACATTATCCCTGCCCTGAAAGGTCAGGTCTTAAACAATGAAACCCCTCTTAACAAAAGAAAGGGGGAATTCAGGTACTCAGAAACTTTTTTTTTTTTAAGATAATAAAATCTAATAGAAAATTTTGAACTTTGACACATTTATGATTTGGGTGGGGGGGGGGGATATGTTCTTTAAAAATAAATTATTGAATGAATGTCAGCTACTCAAGAAATTGTGGCCCCAATAGGTGGCGCTGCGGTCGATATAAATATATCTGTAAATACATTTAATTTACTAATTAATATATAAAGTTTGAATTTATAAGTAAAGAAAATTAAAAAATTTTAAAAATATAAAATTCTAGGTATGTTTCATACACCATTCTCTCTTAAGAAAAGAATGTGATTATTTTATTGTTATTAGTTGGCTAACCTGAGCCTGTCGGGAAGAAACATTCTAAATCTTAATCAATGTTTCTTATTATAAATACATTTCTCAGTATCCCAGTGAATTCAAACCATTTTTTTAATGAAATGTTCTATATTGCATTATTTAGTTAATTGAATTTTAAATTAAGGATTTTTCTTTTAAAAAAGTTTTATTTCTATGAAATTTTTAAAAATAAGTTACAACAAACCATTTTTATAAGGTAATGTTCTATGTTGCATTATTTAGTTAATTGAATTTTAAATTAAGGATTTTTCTTTTAAAAAGTTTTATTTCTATGAAATTTTTAAACATAATTTACAACAAACCATTTTTATGAGGTAATGTTCTATGTTACATTATTTAGTTAATTGAATTTTAAATTGAGGATTTTTCTTTTAAAAAGTTTTATATTTCTATGAAATTTTTTTCAAAAAGTTCATTAAAAACGAAAAAAATGATCCCTGTTAAGTTGCAATATCTTTGTTCTTATCAATTAATCATATCAATCTATAAGAATATAATTTTTTTTTTTTTTTTTTTATTCAGTCTTACACTTTCTTTTAATTCAAAAGTTTTATCCAATGACATAATATTAATATAATTATTATACAGGGTGTTTCACAGAACTCACTCATTGAAATTTTCATGGAAAGAGTTGAGAGAAATTTTGAACTTTGACATATTTATGTTTTGGAATATGCTTTTTTAAAATAAATTATTGAAAACTTTTGAACACTTTTCGCTTTGCCGCAGTCGCCATCAACTTTCATCTTTATTCTTATCAATTAGTCATATCAATCAATCTATTGGAATATAATTTTTTTTATTCAGTCTTACAATAATCTTTAAATAATTAAGCATATGTACGAGGGAAATTTAAAACATTTTTTTTATTTAAAAAACTATTCATTTTAGTTATAGGTAATATTGAATAAACTCCTATTGGATTTTTATGTGGAATTAAAAAATATTAAAATTTATGCCATGTTCCATTTGAAAAAGTTGAGTATTTACAACTTTTTGATTTTCGATTATTATGGTCATCCGGAAAATAAAATTTGAATTTTTATGATTAAGTAAGATTTTTAAATGTCTAATTAAAAGTTCCCAATGATCAAATAAATTATACAAACAATAGTTTAATTATTATTAATTTTTAAAAATGAACGCTAAATTGGCAGATTTTACAATCTATAAATATTAATCTGTTAAAATCTTTGTATACAGTGAAATAATATAAAAATGCCTGCACGACGTATTGTCATCGGTCGGACTACTCGACGAAATCAAAATTCACAAAGATATCTAGCAAATCTCACACCAGCACAACGAGCGCAAACACAAGAAAGAACACGAATACGGGTGGCACGTAACCGTGCAGAAGAAATGGAGGAACAACGAAACCAACGTCTAGCCACTATGAGGGTATTAAGGAGAACATCACGTAATTATACAACAGATGTAAATAGACGTTTAAGTCAGTTGACTAATAGATTGCAATTACAATTATCATCATATCATCGAGTTGCATTCAATTATGATCCTGCAATTGAATATTGTGCTCAAGCTGAAATTGTGATTGGTAACATGGATAAAGAATGCAATTTTTGCCATGCTTTAAAATTTAAAAATGAAACGGTAGGAATGTGTTGTTCATCAGGAAAAGTTGTTTTGCCAGCATTAAATGCACCACCGGAACCTTTGAAATCATTAATGTCAGGAGAAAATGCAGAATCAAAATTATTTTTAAAAATAATCAGAAAAATAAATTCCTGTTTTCAAATGTCTTCTTTCGCTGCAAAAATTATTCCTAACATTAATGCACAAGGTGTCAATTACAATACAACGTTTAAAATACAGGGACAAGTGTATCATCAGATTGGCTCTTTGCTTCCACTAGCGAATGAAACTCCGAAATTCTTACAAATATATTTCATGGGAGACGAAGATGAGCAAGTTAATGTTCGTTGTCAATTTCAACACATCCGAAAAATTCAGGAACGATTAATTGTATCAACATTAGAAACTTTTTTGGCAGAAAATAATCATCTCATTCAATTGTTCAAAAGTATGTCAAGAAGATTGCAAAATGACAATTACATGATTGTCATTAAAGCAGACAAAGTTCCATCTGGCGAACATGCACGTCGATTCAATGCTCCAACTGTTAATGAAGTAGGAATAGTGATGGTTGGTGATGCATTTGAACAGAGAGATATTCGCATAATGCGCAGAAACAACACTCTCCAGAACATTCATGATACGCATCGTTCATACGACGCATTGCAATATCCATTAATATTTTGGGAAGGCGAGGATGGATATCACATAAATATCAAACAAACAAATCCAGCAACAGGTACACTAATACTATTTACAAAGAAATTAATATTTATATTTACACAGGAATTAATATTCACAAAATATTTTCGTTATTTTATAGGAGGAGAAACGAATAAAAAAGTAAGCGCCATGGATTTCTATGGGCACAGAATTATGATTCGAACCAACCAAGATAATCATATTTTAAAATGCCGTCATTTATTTCATCAATACATTACAGACATGTATGCGAAAATCGAAAGCGAGCGATTACGGTATATTCGTTTCAATCAAACGAAATTGCGCGCTGAAGAATACATTCATTTACGTGATGCTATAAATAATAATGTTGATGGAAATTTAAATATTAATGACATTGGAAATGTGTGCATACTACCATCATCATATACAGGCAGTCCACGTCATATGCAAGAATACACACAGGATGCAATGACTTATGTTCGTGTTTATGGTCGACCAGACTTATTCATCACATTTACTTGCAATCCGCAATGGGATGAAATTAAAAAATATTTGTTACCTGGACAAGAAGCAAGTGATCGTCACGATATTACAGCACGAGTTTTTAAACAAAAATTAAAATCATTAATTAGCCTCATTGTCAAACATCACGTATTTGGTGAAACACGTTGCTGGATGTATTCAATCGAGTGGCAAAAACGTGGTTTGCCTCATGCTCATATTTTAGTTTGGTTAGTAAACAAAATTAGACCTGAGGAAATTGATAAAATAATCTCAGCCGAAATCCCTCAACAAAACTTTGATCCAGAGTTATTTCAAATTGTGACTGCAAATATGATCCATCGTCCTTGCGGTTCTATAAATATGAATTCGCCATGTATGAAGGATGGTAAATGCACAAAACGGTTTCCAAAAGATTTGTTATCGGATACTATCACTGGAAATGACGGATATCCGTTGTACCGTAGACGATCAACTGAAAATGGTGGACATTCCTTTATGTTAAAGTCGAGAAACGGACAAAATGACATTGAAATCGATAACCGATGGGTTGTACCATATTCACCACTACTATCAAAAACATATAAAGCGCATATTAATGTTGAATTTTGCAGCTCAGTCAATTCAATTAAATACATCTGTAAATATGTGAATAAAGGCAGTGACATGGCCGTGTTTGCAGTTCAAGGTGTCGACGTAAATGATGAAATTGCACGTTACCAAATGGGCAGATACATAAGTAGTAATGAAGCTGTATGGCGAATCCTTTCATTTCAAATTCATGAAAGAGAACCAGCTGTCACTCATTTAGCAATACATCTTGAAAACGGGCAACGTGTATACTTCACTGAACAAAATGCAGCAGGACGAGCAGTAACTCCACCAAAAACAACATTAACTGATTTCTTTCGATTATGCCAACAACAAAATGTTTATGGTCAATTTGCAAAAACATTGCTCTATTCAGAAGTTCCAACCTACTTCACATGGAATAAATCAAGAAAATCATGGGAACCTCGCAAAAGGGGTATGGCAGTTTCAGAATATCCAGGAATTTTTTCTACGAATGTTTTAGGCAGACTGTACACTGTTCATCCCTCGCAACGTGAATGCTTTTACTTACGATTGTTGCTGATTAATGTTCCAGGACCAACATCATTCGATTATTTAAAAACGGTCAATGGTGAATTACATGCAAGGAATCATGATGCATGCCTAGCATTACGATTGTTAGAAGAAGATTCGCATTGGGATACAACTCTTGCCGATGCTGCTCTCGGTTCATCGCCACATCAAATACGATGTTTGTTTGCCATTTTATTGACAACGTGTTTTCCAACTAACCCGTCTAAATTATGGGAAAAATATAAGGCTTCAATGAGTGAAGATGTATTACATGCTCTACGTACAATTCGAGGAGATCAAGATATAAATTTCTCGCCAGAAATATATAATGAATCTTTGATTAAGTTGGAAGATTTATCCATGATCATTTCGAATCAACCACTAATTAAATTGGGGATGCCATCAGCTAATCGGCCAGCAAGTGATTTATTTAATCGCGATATGCAACGTGAACAATCGTACAATCTTGATGGTTTGAATGCATATGTTCAAGAAAATGAACCAAAATTGTTACCAGAGCAAAAATTAGTTTATGATGAAATTATGCATGCAGTCGCTGCTCAAGAGGGCGGTTTCTTTTTTTGGATGCACCAGGTGGAACAGGGAAAACATTTTTAATTTCGCTCATATTGGCACAAATACGGTCTCAAGGTGATATTGCTTTGGCAATGGCATCATCTGGAATTGCTGCGACTTTATTAGACGGAGGAAGGACAGCACATTCCACACTAAAATTGCCATTGAACATACAAACAAATGAAAATGCTGTATGTAACATTAAAAAGAATTCCGGTATTGCTGATGTGCTTAGGAGATGCAGCATTATTATCTGGGATGAATGTACAATGGCACATAAACATTCTTTGGAAGCATTAAATAGAACATTAAAAGATTTGAAAGGCAGTGAAAGACTTTTTGGTGGTGCTCTCATTTTATTGTCTGGAGATTTCAGACAAACATTACCCGTTATATCACGCTCAACATATGCAGATGAAATCAATGCATCTTTGAAGGCATCATCATTATGGCGCACCGTTCATAAATTGAAATTATCAACTAACATGCGTGTCCAAATTCAAAATGATTCGTCTGCTGCACGATTTTCTAAACATTTGCTCGATATTGGCGATGGGAAAATGCCTATCAATCCAACAAATCAAAAAGTGAAATTTCCAGATGGTTTTGTAATATTATGCCATCAAGAGATGCATTAATTGCGAATGTTTTTCCAGATATTCGGGTTAATTTAAAAAATCATCAATGGTTGAGCGAACGTACAATATTATCTGCTAGAAATGTTGATGTTGATTCCATCAATATTCAAATTCAAAACATGATGGAAACTGAATCATTTTCATTTAAATCAATTGATACAGTAGTAGAAGGAAATGAAACTGTTAATTTTCCTACAGAATTTTTGAATTCACTGGACATCTCAGGTCTACCTCCACATAATTTACAATTGAAAATTGGTTCACCAATAATTTTGTTACGAAACATAAATCCGCCAAAGCTATGCAATGGAACAAGATTGGTTATTACAAAAATTTTAAACAACATTATTGAGGCAACAATCATCAATGGGAAGTTCAAAGGAGAACATGTTTTGTTACCACGAATTCCAATGATACCAAACGAAGCACCAGTTCAATTTAAACGATTACAGTTCCCGATTCGTTTAGCATTTGCAATTACCATCAATAAGGCACAAGGCCAGTCTATGCAAATATGCGGCTTGGATTTGGAAAATGCATGCTTCTCCCATGGACAGCTCTATGTAGCCTGTTCGCGTGTTGGTAAACCCGATGATTTATTTGTTTTTGCCGAAAATGGAGAGACAAAAAATATTGTACATGATTTGGTATTAGAATAAAGTTTTACATTAAAACCCATATCAAACATTTATTTTTATTAAAAAAATTACATTTTAAACAAATTTAAACCACACAAATTTTTAATCCATGAATTTCATTGTTCTAAACATTAATTACTATTGAAGAGCCTTATACCGTATATTCGAACGGAGGAATGTATATTAAGTGTTTCCCTCCTAAATTCAAAAAATAAATTAATAGCCCTAATGAAAATGTATTAAGATCATTGTCTAAATTTATAATTAACAAGCTGCGCCAGGCTCCCTCTGCACGCCCTCTGCACCTTGGCCCTCCGGGCAGGTCAATTTTTTGTTAAATATGCTCAAAATAAATAATATCTACAATCTATAAAAAATATTTTTTATTTTGCTTTCGCAATGGGTTAAATTATTTCTTGGGGCCGATTTTTAATTAATCTAAAAAATTTAATGATGGAAAAATATGAATTTTTATGTTAAATATTCTCAAAATAAATTTTTTGGGAGGGTGGGGGATCGGCCAAGTTAAAATAAAAATCAAAGATTTAGAATGAAATTTGCCATAAATAGAGTTGAATAAAATTATATTGCAAACAAACTTTTGGCCGTCTCGAGACGCTGCCCGCCAGGGCCACCCGCCCGGAGGGCCAAGGTGCAGAGGGCGTGCCGGAGGCGCGCCAGCGCAGCTTGTAACTTATAATATATCTACTATAAACACTAGTATTATTCTTAAGTAATTATTAAGCAAATAATATACAATTTCTTTCTCCACAGATTAAACATAAATAATTAAGTGTGAGATTATAATATACAAATAGCTCATAATTTTCCCCCTACTAACAATAAATCCAAGTGGTAGATTTAAACCTTTTCAAATCATCCGGTGGAAAACCACTGTCCAATTTCTAAGAGCTCACTGATATTGAATATATTCAAAAATATATTCAAGTTCGGAGTTTTAATTGGTTTTCCGGCTCTCTTATCTTTACTTTTCTTGTCACCCTTTTCATTTCCACCTCAAATTCTCCTTACTAATGACATCAATTAAAATCAATTTCTGCAACATTCGCGGTCTATCTCGCAATTCGAATTTACACGACGTACTTCAACATCTCGAACATGAAAAACCTGCCCTTTTAGGCCTATCCGAAACTATAATTGATGCGAATAAATCTAACGGTCGTGACTACCAATTCGAAAACTATACACTTCATTCAAAATTTCGAAAAAAAGGAGGGGTCTGCTGTTATATTAGAAAGGACATCCCTAGTAGGCGTTTAACTAATCTAGAATCCAATGAATTCGATGCCATATGGATCAAAATCACGTTAGGCCATTCTACTAAATTCTTCTGCATAATATATTTGCCCCCCAAAGACCCCAGATACAAACAATTTTTTGACTACCTCCTTGAGTGCCATTGCAATATCCTGAAAGAATTTCCATCTTCTGAAATATCTTTCCTAGGTGACTTTAACGTCCACAACAAAAATTGGCTAAAATTTTCTAGCCATAATTCCCCCGCAGGCTCCGACGCTGAAATCTTCTCAACGGCGTGTGGCCTCACACAAATTATTAACGGCCCCACAAGAATCCCAGACAAAGCCAATGAAAAATCCAATCTTCTCGATCTTTTCATCACTTCCCACCCTTCGTCCTATGAAGCAAAAATTTCGGCCCCTTTAGGTAAATCTGACCACAATCTGATAAAAATTAAAACCTCCGCCAATTTACCAAAACCCCCGTCACCCCACTCCAACCCCAGAAAAATATGGCTAGTCGATAACGATAACATTAATTGGAATGACATGCGTAACTTTTTTGCCGCTTACCAGTGGAATGAACTCTGCATCAGAGATAAAAACGCTTCAGAATTCGCAGACGCCCTTAACGAGGCAATTCAAATAGGCTTAGAAACCTATATCCCCTCAAAATTGATTAAAGGGAACAAGGATTCTAAGCCTTGGTTTGGTAGACAATGCGCAGATTCCGTCCGTGAAAAAAACAAATCTTTTCAGAAATGGCAACTTTCACGGCTAGAATGTGACCGAGTTGCATTTACCAAATCGCGAAGCTCATGCAAAAAAATCATCTCTGAGGCAAAGAAATCATTCGACCAGAGGATAGCAGACCGTCTCGCATCTTGCCCCAATGGAAAACGGGCCTTTTTCTCGTTACACAAGGCAATAAATAGAAATTTCGCGTCCCCCTCACTTCCGCCCCTCTTTCACCCAAATGGTTCAGTAGCCACGACCCCCGCTGAAAAAAGCCGAATCACTAGCATCCTATTTCGCAACTAACTCCACTTTAGATGACAAAGGGCTTAACCCGCCCACTTATACCCCCCAAACCAACCTCATGGGCAAAATAATTTTCAGGCCCCAAATAATCATAAAAGCCATTAATAAATTAAATTCCAAATCCGCCGCTGGCCCAGATAACATCCCACCAATTCTCATTAAAAAATGCGCCCCTGAACTTGCCCCTATCTTATCCAAGCTATTCCAACTCTCTTACGAGTCGGGCATATTCCCCAAAAGCTGGAAAATAGCCAGAGTCACACCTATTCCTAAAAAAGGAGACACATCACAAATCTCTAATTACAGGCCTATCTCGATCACCTCTGTTCTTTCCAAATTAATGGAATTAGTCATAAACCAACACGTCCTTCATCACTTAGAAAACAATAAATTAATTCACGATAGACAATATGGATTCAGACAAAATCGTTCCACAGGCGACATCTTAACCTATGTCACCCACACCTTGAACAATACTCTAGAGGCCGGAAAAGAAACCCTCGCTGTAGCCCTTGATATCTCCAAAGCTTTTGACCAGGTTTGGCACAAAAATCTTCTTGCCAAACTACCAGCCTTTGGATTCACACCAACACTTCGCAAATGGATAGAAAGCTTTCTGACAAACCGAAGTATAAAAGTTGTGGTGGATGGAACATCATCTGAATCGTTCTCCACAAACTCTGGTGTTCCCCAAGGCTCTGTAATCTCCTCCACACTCTTCCTTATTTATATAAACGACCTTATTGATCAAACGGCAAACCCCACTCATTGTTACGCCGACGATAGCACTCTACACGGCAAACCCTCTCTCCCAAATAATCGAATCAATATTGCCTCCTCAATTACTCTCGACTTAGACAAACTGAATAAATGGGGCTCTCAAAATTTAGTTAACTTTAATTCAAATAAGACTCAATGTTGTCTAATTTCTAGGCGCGAAAATAGAGATTTCCCTGATATTCACTTCGATTCGAATACCCTGAAAATGTGTGACAGCCTATCCATGTTGGGCGTCTCTGTCGCATCTGACCTGTCTTGGAATGAACACATCTCCTCTGTGGCGAAATCTGCAGCAAGGAAGATTGGCTTCTTATTCAGGTCCAAGCGATTTTACAAACCCCCACAACTTCTCACCATCTACAAGGCCCAAATCCGCCCCTGTCTCGAATACGGCTCTCATCTATGGAGAGGAGCCTCAAAATATTCTCTTGCTACCCTTGATGCAATTCAGAAACGAGCCGTCAGGCTAATTGACGATTCTACCCTCACCGACTCCCTCGACTCGCTAGCTCATCGAAGAGATGTCTCTGCCCTTTCCCTTTTCTATAGATACTATCACGGCAGGTGCTCTGACGAGATAAAATCAATAATTCCCCCCAAAGCATGCTTTGCACGCAGCACACGTTTTGCCGACTCCCAACACTCTTTCGCTGTCAAATTGGAAAAGTGCCGGACCACTTCATTCGCGAATACATATATCCCCATGACTTCAAGGAACTGGAACTCTCTCCCAGCCTCTATCTTTCCCAGCACCTATGATCTTCAAACCTTCAAAACCAGGGTGCATAGACACCTGCGTCTACATCCTCTCTCTTAATCAACTTTCCCTTCTCTTCGGTAATGCAAGGGTCTTTCGAGATCCATAGGGGCTACATCTTTACTGGTGCACCCCTTCTTGCATTCGATTGCATTAAAAAAAAAAAAAAAAAAAATCCAAAAACCAACCAACTGACTATCATTATACCCACTGAAACCTATTGTTTTTTGAGAAAGTCTCTTAAATGGTGGAAAACAATGTTTTTTTGGGGCCTGGAAGTGTCTGTAATTAATTCATATATCTTATATAAAATTGAAAAAACAAAACAAAACGAAAAACCATTGACACATTTGAAATATGTTAAACTGTTAGTCGATCAACTGAATAATAATTTTCGACAAGAAAAATCTAGAGCCTCTACGTCATCATCTGAGATCAGGTTAAACGGAAAAATTCATGAAATGCGCAAAGGTTAAAAAAGAGATTGCATTGTTTGCTCCAATAGACAGAAGAAAGGTGAAAGACGAGAGACGAGTGAATATTGTGATACTTGCCCTGGTAAGCCAAGAATGCATCTTGGGGATTGTTTTTCAAGATACTATAAAATGAAGAAATCTAAAAAGTGATTTTTATAAAATATATTGTATTTTTATATTTTCATAGTAATATTGTATTAATAAAGCATATTTTTAAAGTGTATTCACGTTTTTTTTAATGACAAAGCAATTTTCAATATTCTACAGCGGCGCGCTCGCGCCATTGAAAATAGCCTGGAGTAGCTGATAGCCCATAGGAAAAATGAGTCGGATTTGCTGATAGGTCATATTAAAAATTGTTCGGAGTGCAAAGGGTTAATAAAAAATATCATAAGTTTCCTGTATTTGATTCGATCGTGAACAGGCACGGATCCAGACCTCTGATTTGGGGGGGGAGGTCAGAGACTCCGCCCCCCCCCTACATAGAACTTTATTTTCTTCAATTTTCAAATTTAATGTTATAAAAAAAATTAAATAAACATATAAAAAATGTTGATCTCCAATGCTAAAGCGCGATCAAAAACAATTCTCGTTAATATGTTAATTATTCTTTGATATATTAATGAAAAAATTATAAATTTAATAAAAATGATGTTTTCTGCATTTTCGAAGTGCAAGTTCCAAAGCCAAAGAACCCAAAATCTTATCAGTTTTCGGTTTTAGGAATATACCCTAGTAGCACAATGTTTCAAACTATATCGATTTCGAGAATCTTTATTAATTCATTTTTTACTTTATCCAATGCAAAGCATGGGTAAAGTATTGTAATCGCTCTCGGGGCAAGCGTGGCTTCAAAGGGTCCTCAGGTAAAGACTACGGAACCCATGGACTCAATTAAAGTCACAAATTGTAGTATTCAATTAGGTTGAATTTTAGCACGTGACGGTTTTGCCAAAAATTACAAGGGGTCTCGTCGAGAGGCCAAAAAGTGCGATTTTTTCATTTAGTGCGTGCGGATGTATGTATGTATGTATGGATGGATGTATGTTATCGTTTTTTTGGCCCACGATTTTTTCCACACCGTTGCACCGATTGAAATGAAATTGAAAACCTGGCATTCTTTTAACAAAATGAAGCGCTGATTAGTTTTTGGTACATATCGGCCCACAAACATTAGTACTTTATTACAGTACTTTTTAGTTTTTTCTAAATATCTTGAAAATGACTTAACCAATTTTGATGAAATTTAATATCCTAATTAAGTACCTTGGGGACCACAAAAAAGGTTAAATAAAGTTTTTATTAAATTGAAGGGTTGGTTTTGTCACAAATATAATAAAACAATAATTTTAATAACTATTAGAATTATTTAATTGATAACTATACAGTTTCGGTCACCACTGGTCGACCATCCTCAGTAGTTCTAAAAATTGAAATGAAACATTTATTTACATTTTTTCTTTTTATAGAGAATTATATAACACAAAATTTTTTTACAATAATTTGAAATCATACATACATCTCGTTCAAGAACCGGAATTTGTCATTTCACATGAAACATTCATTCTTAAATCTTCAATATAGATAGATCACACAATTCATTACAATCACACACACATATATACATATATAGCAACAATTTATAAAAACGTTTACTAGTGAACTAGAAACTATTTTGAATTAATGATTATATTAAATATTATTTTCAATTTTATTTTTTTCTAATTATCTCATTGCATCGTCAATTATTATACAATTAAAAAACCCATTATAAATAATCCATTCTAAAAACACATTATAAGTTAAATTCATTCTTTATTTTTAATTTTTTATTAATGAAATATCAAAAAAACATACATCTTCCTATTGCGTTTTTCTTTCAAAATCAATACTTGTTTAATCAACACACCAAATCAAATCAATATTTTTACAACAATGACACAATTAGACTATAACATTCTGATATGCTTTCAGAATCCATTTTGAAATTTACAGAATTATCGATATCCTTCAATATATAAAGAGATTCTTTTATTTTTCTCTTGGTCCAATTTTTCTCATAATCTAGTATTTTTACTCCTTCAAAATCGAAACTATGCTCGTTGTCAATAGCATGAATGGATAACGCGGAGACCAATTTATTTCCATTAATCGATGAAATATGTTCTTTAATTCTTTGTCTCAAATGTCTTGAAGTCTCACCTATATATTTGTGTGTTTTTTTATCTTTTTTACATGAATCACAAACTATCTCATAAACAACACCCATTTTATCAAGTTTTTCAAGATGAGTCTTATTATTGAATATGTTCATGAGTGGCCTGCCAACACTGTGTACTAATTTTATGTCATTATTATTCAGAATTCTCAAGATTTTCGCAGATAAATCATGAATATATGGGATGGAGCCTTTAATTTAAGACAAAGAATTAAAGAACATATTTCATCGATTAATGGAAATAAATTGGTCTCCGCGTTATCCATTCATGCTATTGACAACGAGCATACTTTCGATTTTGAAGGAGTAAAAATACTAGATTATGAGAAAAATTGGACCAAGAGAAAAATAAAAGAATCTCTTTATATATTGAAGGATATCGATAATTCTGTAAATTTCAAAATGGATTCTGAAAGCATATCAGAATGTTATAGTCTAATTGTGTCATTGTTGTAAAAATATTGATTTGATTTGGTGTGTTGATTAAACAAGTATTGATTTTGAAAGAAAAATGTAATAGGAAGATGTATGTTTTTTGATATTTCATTAATAAAAAATTAAAAATAAAGAATGAATTTAACTTATAATGTGTTTTTAGAATGGATTATTTATAATGGGTTTTTTAATTGTATAATAATTGACGATGCAATGAGATAATTAGAAAAAAATAAAATTGAAAATAGTATTTAATATAATCATTAATTCAAAATAGTTTCTAGTTCACTAGTAAACGTTTTTATAAATTGTTGCTATATATGTATATATGTGTGTGTGATTGTAATGAATTGTGTGATCTATCTATATTGAAGATTTAAGAATGAATGTTTCATGTGAAATGACAAATTCCGGTTCTTGAGCGAGATGTATGTATGATTTCAGATTATTATAAAAAAAGTTTTGTGTTATATAATTCTCTATAAAAGGAAAAAATGTAAATAAATGTTTCATTTCAATTTTTGGAACTACTGAGGATGGTCGACCAGTGGTGACCGAAACTGTATAGTAATCAATTAAATAATTCTAATAGTTATTAAAATTATTGTTTTATTATATTTGTGACAAAACCAACCCTTCAATTTAATGAAAAATTTAAATCAAGTCACTTAAGTTCTGGAAGAAAATTAATAAATAAAGTTTTTAGTAAAATTATATTTTAAAGTACTTTACTCTAGAGTAAGATGGTACTTTTTTTAATTTTTTTAATTCTTTAAAATTTATTCATTTGAAAGTTTTAATATAGCTCATTTAGCCTTGCTTAAGTAAGAATGGATAGGCTTCTCTCTGTGAAATGCTAAAAATTTGGGAGGAATTTTTATGAGTAACCATAGCAACTGCGTTGTTTTCTTATCCGTTACCTTTGCTGAAGACAGAGAAATCGATTTTAAACCAAAAATAGCGATTGATTCTCATCTAGTACTTGAGGAATAATCATTCTATATTGGATTTTTGACGTTTCGGTTTTTATTGGTAACCATTGCTGAAGACATAGAGGAATCGACTTAAAATAAAAAATAGCGATTGATTCTCATCTAGTACTTGAGGAATAGTCATTCTATATTGGATTTTTGACGTTTCGGTTTTTATTGGTAACCATTGCTGAAGACATAGAGGAATCGACTTAAAATCAAAAATAGCGATTGATTCTCATCTAATACTTGAGGAATAACAATTCTACATTAGGTATTTGACGTTTCGATTATTATTGGTAACCATTGCTGAAGACATGGAGGAATCGACTTAAAATCTAAAATAACGATCGATTCTTATCTAATACTAGAGGAATAACCTTATTGCATTCCATTTTTGATGTTTTGACTATTAATGGAAACCTCTACTGAAAATGTAGAAGAATCGACTTAAAATCAAAAAGACTAAATTCTTTTTTGGTAAACAACTCAAGCTTGAGTATTAGATGAGAATCGATGGCTATTTTTGATTTTAAGTCGATTCCTCTATGTCTTCAGCAATGGTTACAATAATAACCGAAATGTCAAAAATCCAATGTGGAATGGTTATTCCTCGACTCTTAAATGAGAATTATTTTTGAATTAATGTCAATATGAACTACAAATTGCAAGTGATATCTGATTAATAATAAAGGAACAAACATATTAATATTTCAAATGAATTTGGATAAAGTTTAGCAACGATCCGTTGCAGTTTATTTACTTTATCCAATGCGTAGCATGGGTAAAGTATTGTAATCGCTCTCGGGGCAAGCGTGGCTTCAAAGGGTCCTCAGGTAAAGACTACGGAACCCATGGACTCAATTAAAGTCACAAATTGTAGTATTCAATTAGGTTGAATTTTAGCACGTGACGGTTTTGCCAAAAATAACAAGGGGTCTCGTCGAGAGGCCAAAAAGTGCGATTTTTTCATTTAGTGCGTGCGGATGGATGTATGTATGGATGGATGGATGTTATCGTTTTTTTGGCCCACGATTTTTTCCACACCGTTGCACCGATTGAAATGAAATTGAAAACCTAGCATTCTTTGAACAAAATGAAGCGCTGATTAGTTTTTGGTACATATCGACCCACAAACATTAGTACTTTATTTCAGTACTTTTTTAGTTTTTTCTAAATATCTTGAAAATGACTTAACCAATTTTGATGAAATTTAATATCCTAATTAAGTACCTTAGGGACCACAAAAAAGGATAAATAAAGTTTTTAGTAAAATTATATTTTAAAGTACTTTACTCTAGAGTTAGATGGTACTTTTTTAATTTTTTAAATTCTGTAAAATTTATTCATTTGAAAGTTTTAATATAGCTCATTTAGCCTTGCTTAAGTAAGAATGGATAGGCTTCTCTCTGTGAAATGCTAAAAATTTGGGAGGAAATTTTATAAGTAACCATAGCAACTGCGTTGTTTTCTTATCCCTTACCTTTGCAGAAGACATAGAGGAATCGACTTTAAACCAAAAATAGCGATTGATTCTCATCAAATACTTGAGGAATAACCATTCTATATTGGATTTTTGACGTTTCGGTTTTTATTGGTGACCATTGCTGAAGACATAGAGGAATCGACTTCAAACCAAAAATAGCGATTGATTCTCATCAAATACTTGAGGAATAACCATTCTATATTGAATTTTTGACGTTTCGGTTTTTATTGGTAACCATTGCTGAAGACATGGAGGTATAGAGTTAAAATCAAAAATAGTGATTGATTCTGATCTAATACTTGAGGAATAAGCATTCTATATTGGATTTTTGACGTTTTGATTATTATTGGTAACCACTGCTGAAGACATGGAGGAATCGGCTTAAAATCAAAAATAACGATCGATTCTTATCTAATACTAGCGGAATAACCTTATTGCTTTCCATTTTTGTTGTTTTGACTATTAATGGCAACCTCTACTGATAACGTGGAAGAATCGACTTAAAATCAAAAAGACTAAATTCTTTTTTGGTAAACAACTTAAGCTTTTCAGTAGAGGTTTCCATTAATAGTCAAAACATCAAAAATGGAATGGACTAAGGTTATTCCTCTAGTATTAGATAAGAATCGATCGTTATTTTTGATTTTAAGCCGATTCCTCCATGTCTTCAGCAATGGTTACCAATAATAATCGAAGCGTCAAAAACCTAATGTAGAATTGTTATTCCTCAAGTATTAGATGAGAATCGATCACTATTTTTGATTTTAACTCGATTCCTCCATGTCCTCAGCAATGGTTACCAATAATAACCGAAACGTCAAAATTCAATGTAGAATGGTTATTCCTCGACTATAAAATGAGAATCGATCATTATTTTTTACTCAAAGTCAACATGAACTGCAAATAGCAAATGATATCTGATTAATAATAAAGGAATAAACATATTAATATTTCAAATGAATTTGGATAAAGTTTAGCAACGATCCGTTGCAGTTTATTAATATTTCTAAAAGAATAAGAGCTATCCATATAATTTACACAAGACATCTATCAAACAACCAAAGAAATGTCTTGTACATTTCTGAATGTTAAAATATTACTGAAAATTGTTAAAATAACAATTCTTTTATCTAATGGGTGAGGGGAAAGATCGTTTTTCTGTTTTAAACCCTGTAAAAAATTATTTAAGGAAATGGTTCTGTGGATGTTTTGTGAGGGAATGACAGAGGTGTAAGCAGGGATTGTTTCTTATCATTTGATTAATTTAATGGAAAGTGTCGAATGAATAAGAAAAGTTTTAATTCGTAAATATTAATTTTATTATAGTCAATTGATTGTTTTAAAATTGAATTGATAATATATACATTTAGCGAAATAAGATCAATGAGATGATTTCTTGATGTCCCTGCAAATGGCGTTTGTGATCTTGATTAAGATGTTCAAATAAAAATACACTCGTCGAGAAATTGAATGAATTGAAAGGTTATTTCAAATGATTTGAGAATCTAAAATGAATCTGAAAATTTCTCAAGGATTTCTAAAATGTATTTTTAAATGAGTTATGAGACTTGACTTTTGTGTGAAGGCCTTTGTGCAATGAGCACACTTAAAGGGCCTTTCATCTGTATGTGATAGCAAATGGATATCTAGACTGTTCTTGTGTCTAAATCTTTTGGGACACTCAGTACATCTATAAGGTGTCTCCCCTGTATGTATCCTTAAATGTGTTGTGAAAGCAGATTTGTCTGAGAAGCGTTTTTCACAATGGGGACATCCAAAAGGCTTTTCACCGGAATGAATCCTTAAATGCTTTGTGAGATTAGATTTCTGTGAGAAATGTTTTTCACATTGGGGACATCCAAAAGGCTTTTCACCGGAATGTATCCTTAAATGCGAAGTAAAATTATTTTTTTGTGAGAAGCATTTTTTACAATGCGGACATCCAAAAGGTTTTTCTCCGGAATGTACCCTTAAATGCGTTGTGAGATTAGATTTATTTGAGATGCGTTTTTTACAATGGGGACATCCAAAGGGCCTCTCCACGGAATGTATCAGCAAATGTCGATTGAACTGTGATTTTAATCTAAATCTCTTTTGACATTCTGCACAATGAAAGTATTTCTGACCTGAATGAATTAGAAAATGTTAAATATTTTTCAGAATGGATTTCACTGATTATTAAAGATTAATTTTACCTTTTTTTAATCCATTAATATTAAGGTGATTTTTGAATATAGTGGTTATTTTAATGTTAATACATTTCTTTTGATGCTTTTCCAAAAATGCTTCGCTGATAAACATCATGCTACAATAGCAGCATGGATGAAGTGGCCCTGAAATAAAACACAATTCATTTTAAATTATAAACCTATCATAATTTTTCATGTGAAACAAGTGACCTAGAAAATCTAACTCATAGTATATGAATATTTGATATAATATTTATTTACATTTATCTTTGTTAAAGATGTTTCACGTTGCACCAACATCACAATCTCTATTAATTACTTATCATAATTATATCCTAAAATCCCTATCTAAGATTTATCATTTAATGAAAAAAACAACTAATTTTAGATGAATTTGACATTTATAAAAAATGGTTTCTAGAGATATATTAAAATTAAATATTATGAGAGAATTCTTATTTTATAGTGTGTGGCCCTTCTATATAAATACCCTTCCCTCTTTTACTTCAACAAAAGTCCATTTATTATTTGTACAGCAATAGATTTTATTTACAACAGTTTATTAATTCGAAAATTATGCGTGAATTTTAAATTGCTAGTGATATGAACTCATTTGTGAATATCTTTAAATTCTTAAATTATTTTAAGGCTTTCGAAAATTAGAAAGATTTGATTTTGCCGAGAAAATCAGAGTTGTTGACTGATAAAGAGAAATTAATGAGGTTGTCCTCTGTTTGATGAAAATAAATATTTAGATAAATATAAAATATTTAAATATATATATATGCCTATGTAAATATGAATAATACATATCTTCGCCTAAGAGTGTAAACCTGCTAACTCACAACAAGGATATTTTACAGAACAGACAAAAAACAAACAAAATGTAATATTGTTGTTTAGGAAAGAAACAATTTTACACATTTTTTCTACAACATACGATAGTAAATTTAAGTATCAGTTTTACTTGGACGATGCTGTATCTTTTTTTCTTTCGAATGGTATTAATATGTCAAATATGATAAAAAATGGATTTAGCAGGTTTCCACTCTAAGGTGGCGATATATAATAATTTTATATTGGTACTTGGTATGACTTGAGAACAGGGTCGTGCCTCCAGGGTGGTTCAGGTGGATCAGGAGACCAGGGCGCTCAAGCTCGAGGGGCGGACTTGTGAAGTCCAGTACAGAAAATTAAATTTAGATATAAAATCAAGAATTTTAAGAAAATATTATTTAAATTTATTTTCGATAAAATATCAATACTATAAGCCAGAGAGCCCTAATCGAAGAGAAACGTCGTCTGGAATTTTGATGGGACAAATTGTTCCATTGTATATGTTGGAAAAAACTTTATTGTCCACAAACCCAGGTCCAAATTTGTTTGGGGGGAGGTATAGAGAAATTTAATCAATTAATTTATAATTATTTACGAAAGCAGCCCCCCTTAATTTTTGGTTCGATTTCAACCAAAATCTAATCAGCTCTTAATCTCAATGCACCGAAACTACATATGAAATTTCGTTTTGATATTCATACTAGTTTTTGAGCAAGAGCTTACACAAAATTTGGTAACTAATAGACATTTTGTCAAAATAATTAATATCTCGAAAAATTTAATTTTTCGATGTTCAATAGGGCTTTTTTATAGACCGAAACGGGATGGTTTCGCTTAATTTTTTTTACAAAATAGTTTCAGCTGTTTTTGAGATATTCCGAAAAAAACGAGGCAAAACAAAAACACTTTTTTAATCCAAGATTAAAATACTACCCTATAGGGTAAAGTAATAAAGAGAGATAAGATAAGATTATTGTATTTGTTAATTATTAATGGCTTAGTGGGCAGGAGCCCTTCCAGGGGCGTTATTTTCTATTATTTTTCAGAAAAGACGGCAAATCCTAACTTGCTCCAGGGAGCACAATGGGTCAGGAAAAGCCCTGGGTAGGTATTAAGGTTATCTGTATCAAGCAGAAGACACATTCAGTAATTTTTATTTATCATCTGTATTTTTTTGAATATTCCTCCTTCAGAAATAAGTAGCTTATAATTTCATTAATATATGATACAAATAAAAAGTAATTATTCTCAAGATGTGATATTTAAGGTTATTTGATAATTTATTCATCGATACTGAACTTTATAAATCGGATAATGGTTGGGATTATTTAGAATCATATTGATATCAACAATCTGAAAGGTACCCATTATGGTTATTTATATATATATATATATATATATATATATATATATATATATATATATATATATATGTAAAATACTTTCGTATTTCCCGCGTTCTACTCAATTTAGATTTATTCCAAAGTTGGTATTAATTTGTTAATTCTTAAATTTGTTATAACCTTACCAAGACAAAGGTTTCTTTTTTTTTTTTTTTTTTGCTTTTCGGCCCTTGTAGGCATAAGCCAATTTACGATACTATATATTTTTTAAAATTTGTCTCTACCCCGGGGGTCAGATTTTAGCCGAATGCCTCGAGTCGGATTCGAACCCGGGTCCACCTGGTTAGCAGGATGATACGCTACCGCCTAGCCTATCTGACCCCCACAAAGGTTTCTAAATGTCAAAAACACACTATTGTATAATTGTTGTATTAATGTTATAAACTATATATAATTATGGACTATAAAAATCGATTTGTTTTAGGTAAGATATTTTAATTAATTGTAAATCTCATTTGTAAATATATTTTAATTTAATAAATTAATTGTTTTAGCAACACATCCATTTATAGTCATTTCAAAAACCTCTTAGGTTAGAAAGACACATTATAAATCGATTTTTTCGTCAAAAAAAAAAAGAAAAAAACAAAAAAGATGGAAGCGACAAAAGTTCAAATATATTTGGAAAAAGAAGAAAAGGAGAATAAACTGGTAACAAGAGTGAAGACAATTCGTTTATTTAAAGAAGAAACGACATATATTTTCCCAGAAAATCAACAGGGTCAAGAAAAGCATGTGGAACTATTCGAACTCTCTTCAATAAAAAACTGCTCTAAAAGTATGATAAAAAAAGGTCAGTTTCGAAATATTACTTTAACATTACCATCAGAAATTGTTCCGGTATATTTTGATCAAGATATGAACTTTGTTTTCAATGAAATTTATTTGGAGGAAAATGTAGATAAAACTCCAAAAGTTAATTCATCTCATGTTGACAACAGAGAAGAATTACTTGAATTATTTAAGACAATGATATTAAACCTTAATAATAAAGAAACAAGCATTTCTCAAATCGAGAAATCGTTTGTACTGGAGAAATTTAACGAGAAAAAAATGCGATTCAATGGATAGATTGCTTTGAAAAGGAATGTGAAAGACACCATGTGCGTTGTAACGAGAGAAAAATTCAAACGTTACGATTTTTTTTGGAAGATAATGCCATTGATTGGTATAGCTCTACACTAATAAAATTGTCAATAAATGGAGACTGGACAGCATGGCGCGAATCCTTTCTCCAAGTATATGCCGACAATGGATCCATAAAGGATTACGTATTAAAGAAGGAAAGAAATAAAGACAATCTAATCCAAGAAGAAAAGAAAAATGAAATAATCGAAGAAAATTCAGCTGAATCAAATGAAAATACAAGAGATCAATTATTAATTGATGATCATCCGATGGATACAACTAAAAATAATGAAGATTCTGAAAAATTGAAAATTAATAGTGAAGTTTATAATAAACACCCAAATGAAACAAATATTAATCCATTAGAAAAATTGAAGGATCAAAAAACAGAAACTTTGCCTGCCAAGAAAAAACGATCAAGATCAAAAAAGAAACATTTACTTATCAAAGAAGAAATCAATATAAAAAGCGAACAAAATTCTGATTCAATTGAAACAAATATTAATCCATCAGAAAAATTGAAATTAGAAGTTCAAGATAAAGAAACTGATTCTCAAGTAAATGAAGTTAAAATAGAATCTGGTGAAGGAGAAACTAAGAAATTGGAAATTAAATCTAATACTAGTACAAAAAAGAAGCAAAAGAAGAAAAAGAAAAAAATAGCTGGCATTCCTAGTGAAGAAAACAACAAAATGAAAAAAAATCAAACAAAAAAACTAAAATTCAATTCAAAAAAGAAATTGTTTGGCAAATTAGATCCAATCAGATCAAATTCATATAAAATATTAAGAGGAATTTCAAATAGAATATGTGAAGTGGACAATGGATGCCGAAGATCTGATTCAAAGTTGTACCATATCAGTAAGCTCTTGCCATACGATATGGAGCCGGATTGAACAGTGGACAATTCTCCGAATTCCCCTCTGGTGGGGAGATGTAAAATACTTTCGTATTTCCCGCGTTCTACTCAATTTAGATTTATTCCAAAGTTGGTATTAATTTGTTAATTCTTAAATTTGTTATAACCTTACCAAGACAAAGGTTTCTAAATGTCAAAAACACACTATTGTATAATTGTTGTATTAATGTTATAAACTATATATAATTATGGACTATAAAAATCGATTTGTTTTAGGTAAGATATTTTAATTAATTGTAAATCTCATTTGTAAATATATTTTAATTTAATAAATTAATTGTTTTAGCAACACATCCATTTATAGTCATTTCAAAAACCTCTTAGGTTAGAAAGACACATTATATATATATATAAGTATATATTGAAAAATAAACTGCAACGGATTATGTTTATTCCTTCATTATTAATCAGCTATCACTTGCAATTTGCAGTTCATGTTGACTTTAATTCAAAAATAAAGATCGATTCTCATCTAATACTTGAGGAATAAATAACCTTATTGCATTCCATTTTTGATGTTTTGACTATTAATAGCAACCTCTACTGAAAACGTGGAAGAATCGACTTAAAATCAAAAAGACTAAATTCTTTTATGATAAACAACTCAAGCTTGAGTATGCGGAAAAGTTGCCTTATACAAAGTTCATTTATAATACAAAATCTCGGTTAATTCAAATTATATCTTAAGGCGCCCCTTCAAGTGTGTATTGCGCCGGCTCGTCGCGAATGCACTTTTGACGCTGACTGATGAATTCTCTCTGAAAACCACCGAAAAAATGCCTCGCTGGTCAATAAAAATGCACATTGCACAAGCTAGAAATAATTTTAATTGACGTTAAGCATTCCGAATAAGAGTTATATGAGTTTTCGACGGTTTCTGGCTGGTGCTAAAAACTACGAAAATTTTGGACTTTTTTATATTTTGCTTATAACCCGAAAATCATGCGTCGTCCTACAGAAAATTTTACTCTTATCAAAATGAAAGAGCATAACATTACGCGTCGAATAATCTACTTATAAGTTAAAATTGCTTCAGCCGTTTAGCCACAATCGATCGTCAAAATAGGCAATTTTTACCAAAGTGAATTATGCTCATTAGGTGGTCACAAGAAACATCTCTTCCAATTTTTGCGTCGCTGACCCCCAGAATTGTTACCCATTGGCTAAAAAACGAGATTGGGAATCATTCATCTTAATAATTGGACAACGGTAACTCGTGCCGCAATGTGGTTGAAAAAATTGCAGTTTTTCATTCATAAAATGAAAACCACTCATCCTAGAAACTTGATACTTGTCTCGTTTTCGAATTTTGTTGTCTAGAAGTTTTACTTGAGCCACTTTTTTGTTAAAACTTTTAGATGAGAAGATATCCAGCATTTTCCAAGACGGGACATGATCTGACCTTATTGCGGCACGGGTTACCGTTGTCCAATTAAGATGAAACTTTGCCAATCTCATTTTTTAGCCAATTGACAACTATTATGGGGATCAGCACCAAACTTCGAAAAGTGGTTTCTTGTGATCACATAATGAGAATAATTCACTTTTACGTAAAGTTGGTAAAACTTGCCTATTTTTGACGATCGATTGTGGTTAAAGGGCTAAACTGATTTTAAGTTTCCCTTAGGATATTCAACGCGAAATTCTATGCTCTTTCATTTTGGTAAGAGTAAAATTTTCCGTGGTTTTCGAGTTATAAGCAAAAATCTGAAAAAAGTCCCAAATTTTCGTGGTGGCAAAGGGGCACCTTAAGATTGCATCGTAGGAAGTACAAATTTCACACACATGATTACACTTATAGGTGGCAACATTTCCGCATACGGGCTAATAAATTGAGCAATTTTTTTTTTTTGGGGGGGGTGGGGTTTCGTTCCACCCTAATGATTAGGCCTGTAGTTTTGGTCCGTGAAAGACCATAAGGTGGCAGTAGTAACATTTAAATAAATTTTAAATTTTAATATGAAGATTGATACATGATATTTAAATCAAAATCAAATTTAAATATTTCTAAATCGAAAGAACGAAATTATTATGTAATTAAAATGTATGATAAATTCACGGGATGTCGGTAACCACGTTCTTTTATTTTCAATATTACTTTGGATGTATTTTAAATTAATTAAAGGAGTTTTAGGTATTTTAGTTAGCGCAACTTTTTAAA
The DNA here is from genome assembly GCA_024734495.1 of Forficula auricularia. NCBI lineage: Eukaryota > Metazoa > Arthropoda > Insecta > Dermaptera > Forficulidae > Forficula > Forficula auricularia. Next base: position 7,881,475 of record JALMQS010000073.1, on the reverse strand, counting down.
AGCTAATTCATTTCATTATAACCATAATAACGTGACTCAAATATGAGTTTTGAAATATGTACCTATAAATTATAGTTCCTTTTCTACACAATTTCATAAATAAAAGAGTATTTAGGCCTCAGCACATAATATGCCAGCTAATGTATGGGAAACAGGAAGGGTCCAGGGGCAGCTGCCTAAGCGGAGGGGTGGCAGTCCCCAGGTAACACACAATATCCTCAGAATATTCTAAGAAGATTTAAATGTCCTTAGAATATCCTTAGAATATTCTTAGGATATTGTGGTTACCTGGGTCCAGGTCTATTTATCATATTATAGTTTATAATTGTTGTAATGAAGAAAATGTTGTTTTTTTTTCAATTAATTTGTGTCCTACTTACTTTTCATTGTAAAAATTTGGCCACGTTAATTAAATAATCTCATATATTTCCTTTAAGATTAATATATCTTTGAATGTCCCTCATAGAGAGATAAATAGCTTATATTTTAATTAATATATAATACAAATAGATGATAATTTTTCTCTAAATATTATATGTTCTGTCTTATCCAAAATCATGGAAAAGGCCATCAACGAGCAAGTTCTACGACACTTAGAGTCAAATAAATTTATCCACGATAGGCAATACGGCTTCAGGAAATTCCGGTCGACTGGTGACATCCTAGCATATGTAACTCATATCTGGAACAAAACCCTGGAGGCCGGGAATGAAACCCTCGCGGTAGCTTTAGACATTTCAAAAGCCTTCGATATGGTCTGGCACAAAAATCTTCTTGCCAAATTGACCTCCGTCGGCCTTGCACCGAAACTCTGTAAGTTGCTCGAAAGTTTTCTTTCAGACCGTAGTATTAAGGTTGTCATCGATGGAATATCATCTTCCCCCTTCCACACCAACGCTGGAGTTCCTCAGGGATCGGTTATCTCCCCTACGCTTTTCTTATCTATATCAACGACCTTCTAAACTTGCCCTCCAATCCGGTACATTGTTACGCAGATGACAGCACCCTACATAACGCCCCTGCATCGCATAAAAACCGTGCAGACATTGCCTCTTCAATTAATTTAGACTTATGCAAACTTAAAAACTGGGGATCCCAAAACTTAGTTAACTTCAATGCAGGGAAAACTCAGTGTTGCCTTATTTCTAGGCGCGTCGACAGAAACCTCCCAAACACATCATTCGACTCAAACTCACTAGAATTCAGGGATAAAATTTCAATGCTAGGCGTAACTCTAGGGTCTGACCTTTCATGGAATGACCATATCTCAACCACTGCTAAAGCTGCAGCGCGCAAGCTTGGTCTCCTATTTAGGTCTAGACGCTGTTATACTCCCAGTCAACTTCTTATGCTGTATAAGGCTCAAATTCGTCCCTGTCTCGAATATGGCTCTCATCTGTGGAGGGGTGCATCCAAGCATTCTCTTGCTACACTGGATGCAATTCAGAAGCGAGCAATTAAACTAATAGGAGACCCGGCTCTAACCAACTCACTCGACTCCCTGGCTCACCGAAGAACCGTTTCTGCCCTTTCCCTGTACTACAGATACTATCACGGTGTCTGTTCAGTCGAGCTGAAATCTCTTATCCCCCTAATGCCCTCTTTACGAGAAACACGCGGTTTTCTAACGCTCAGCACCCCTTCGCTGTCAAATTGGATAAAAGTCGAACAAGCGCTTTCGCCAACTCTTTTATTCCTATGACCTCCAGAGACTGGAACTCGCTCCCTGCCACCATCTTTCCCGCGACTTATAACCTTAAGCTATTTAAGACCCGTATCCACAGATACCTTCGACCTCCGCCCAACCCATAAAATTCTTTCTTCTTCTTTTCACGATGGAGGGGCCAACTGAGGCCTTTAGGGGTTGCACCTTTTTGGTGTAACTCCTTCTCTCATCATTATCATTAAAAAAAAAAAAAAAAAAAAATGTTAAATTATTTGATAAATTAAACATAACCTACTAACCTTTATGAATAGGGTAATTGTTTGGATTGTTGAAAATTTTATCTATATCAACAATTGTAAATGTATCCATTATGCTTATATATCTTGAGAATATTTAAATTGAATAAACAAAAAAATAATTGTTTAATATTAAAATCTATCAAATGACAGGTGAGAGAGGTAAATGGCAAAATGGAGACAAGTTCAAACAGAAATAATAGATGAGAGTTTCAATTTCTAATCTGCAGACGGCAGTAGTGTAGAGAGTCACGTGTCAATATTCAAATATAACTAAATCAAAAAAGTAGAAAAAAATAAGCTGACATGTTCTGATGTGGCCATCCACTTGACTTTACCATACAACCTGGCCCCTAAAATTATTTATAATCATGTAGGGGAGGGGGGTAGTTTTTGCATTTTTATACTTCTGGGGTCCCACTGATTATGTATACACAATCTGGTTGGAGTGGAAAAATGGCCAAGATTTTCATTTTTTGATCCTACACTCCTCCCCCCCATTTTGGGCGGTTAGTTTTTGCATTTTTAGACTTCTGGGGGTCCACTGATTATCTATACAAAATTTGGTTGAGTTTGCTCAAATGGCCTAGATTTTTAATTTTTAACCCCTCCTCCACCCCCTTAATTTTGGGTCGATATGCACCAAAATCTAATCAGCTCTTAATCTCAATGGACCAAAGCTACATGTGAAATTTGGTTTCGATATTCACACTAGTTTTTGAGCTAGCTCGTCCACAAAAATTTGGTAACGCACAGACTAAACGGACAACCAGACAACCAGGCAGACTAACTAACAGACATTTTGACAAAACAATTATTATCTCGAAAAATATAATTTTTTCGATGTTCACTTATTTAAGCTTTTTTGTAGAGCGAAATGCCATGGTTTTGCTCAATTTTTTTAATCAAAATACTTTAAACAGTTTTTGAGATATTTCGAAAAAAAGAAGGAAAATAACCACTTTTTTCATGCACGATATGGTAAAGTAAAAATATGTATAATTGTTAATTCTATTACTACTCTATTTGATACTCTACTGGCCTAATTATTACTGCCTGTTTAACTCTCAAATTTTTATATCATTTTGAAAAGTGGGCGTTACACTTTGTGTTTGATATAAAAAACGTCATGCGGGCTAAACGCGAAATGACGTTGGATTATAGCTAAATGGATCATATCTTTTTCATTCTCTCTTGGTCCAGATTTAAGACTCAGCAGACTCCGATAGCCTCAATCAGCAGTAGTCTCACAATATATATCTTGTTTAAAAAGCGCGATCAAAACAATTCTCGTTAATATATTAACTTATTCTTTGATATATTAATTAGAAAATTATAAATTTATTTAACTCCATTATTTCAAGTCAGAAATATATAAATTCAGATATTATTTTCACTCAATATTTGACCAAAATCACCTGCTTTTGATTCACGATCGAATCAAATACAGGAAATTTATGATTAAATGATATTATTGGTTATTTTATGATTGTGAGGAGTGTCCTAAATTTTTGACTACACCACTAATTTGGTCATGTGATATATATATTTTGAGAATTAAACTTATTTATTTTCCTTGAATTTTAATTTAAGATGGTCAAGAAATTTCAACCCTTTTCAAGAAAAGCTTTTGAAAATTTAAGGTCTAAATAGCTTTCTTAGGATGGGTGAATTTCCTTTAAGCTCTGGATAATTAAAAAAGGGTTTGGGTTTTTAGTCTCTAGGTATAGACCGGGAGCTGGATGGAGTTGAGTGTGCAAAATATGAAGACCGCAACTAATATTAACTGAGAATATCTCAAAGATTAATAATCCGGATGTTGCCGGCCAACTTTTTGGTCCAATTTTTTTATCGGTGGGGGGGGGGCTCTTACCTATAATGGAAATTGATGGAGTACATGCTATGGAGCCATTTTAAGGGTTATTTTAATTATAATTTTTTAAAAATGATAATAGGTTGTTAAATGAAGTGAAAAACAAAAATAATACTGGACCATCGCTTAGAACACCAAATATTAGATTTATAGATATCCAGCATTTTCCATGACAGGAAATGTTCAATATTTTCAAAAAATCACAGTTTTTCCTTCATAGAATAAAAACCACTCATCCTAGTAACTTGATTTCTATCTCATTCTCTAGGAGATTTTATTGACTTGAACGTTTACTTGGATCACTTTTTTTATAAAACTCCTAGATTTATAGATATCCAGCATTTCACGGATAGGATATGATCCAAATCCTCAAAAGGGTCAAGGAAAATGCTAGATATCTATAAATCTAGGAGTTTTATAAAAAAAATGATTCAAGTAAACGTTCAAGGCAATAAAATTTCCTAGAGAATGAGATAGAAATCAAGTTTCTATCTTGATTGGTTTTCATTTTATGAAGGAAAAACTGCGATTTTTTGAAAAAATGGATCATTTCCTGTAATGTCAATTTTTTTTCAACAATTCTTTCTTTAATTTTCAATTTTTTTTTTTTTTATTGAGTAGCTATAAGTATCTTTAATCATAAGAAACAATTGGATATTTTCAATAAAACAACAATTATAATTGTTGTAAAGCATTTGTACAGTCCATTTACTCGATATCCAAGCTTGGATGGGATATAAAATAAACTGCAACGGATCGTTGCTAAACTTTATCCAAATTCATTTGAAATATTAATATGTTTATTCCTTTATTATTAATCAGATATCACTTGCTATTTGCAGTCCATGTTGACTTAAATTCAAAAATAGCGATTGATTCTCATCTATTACTTGAGGAATAACAATTCTAAGTTAGATTTTTGACGCTTAGATTATTATTGGTAACCATTGCTGAAGACATGGAGGAATCGACTTAAAATCAAAAATAACGATCGATTCTTATCTAATACTAGAGGAATAACCTTATTGCATTCCATTTTTGATGTTTTGACTATTAATGGCAACCTTTACTGAAAACGTGGAAGAATCGACTCAAAATCAAAAAGACTAAATTTTTATGGCAAACAACTCAAGCTTGAGTTCAGCTGACTAGTCGAGTCGTGGCGCGGATGCGCCGGTGACCTCGGTTGGTGCAGGCGGTCGAATGCTTGGCGCCGGTGGCCGCGGGTAGATAGAGTCGCGGGCTCGAGGTCGATGTGTCGCAGAGTAGGATGACATCGGAGCCATGGCATCGAGATGCGGTTCTAGTTTGATTGATGTGCTTCCGCTGATAAGCTCGCGAGGTTCAGCGTCATTTTGCTGGGGCTTCGGCGATGGCCGAGTAGTCGATGGTTGCCTCTGTGATAGCGTCGACGCGAGACAGTGCGTCGGCGACTACGTTGCTGAAAACCGCTGATGTGCTCAATGGAGGTGGAAAATTGTGCGATGAAACTGATTTGGTTCTGCTAAACTGGTGGCAGTTTTTCGCGGCGCTGACGGAAGGCTTGTGGTCTGTGTAGATGATGCAGTTCTGGCTTCGAGAATGTCTCTGAAGTGTTGCACTGCTTCGTAAACCGCGAGAAGTTCGCGATAATAGGCCGGCCACTCTGTTTGCTTTTTAGTTAACTTTTTTGAGAAGAAAGCTAACGGTTGCCAATTGTTGTCGACGCGCTGTTGTAGCTTGGCGGTGGTGTCCAGTGGAGTCTCTGGTTGGCCCCGTATGATTGCCTGGACGTGGGTTGGCAGGCGCTGGAGCCAGAAGAACCCTACGAGGTTTTCCGGCATGCTCGATGGGGCCGCCAGCGTTCTCATTGAGCGGAGTAGGTCGGATGGCTTGCGGTCGCCCAGTGGTTTAGCCTCGAGGAGGCAGCGGAGGTTTTGTTCCTCCGTCGGTGATAGGCGGTCGATCAAGGCCTGCTTGATCGCCTTGTATTTATCCGAGTCTGGAGGCTGATCGATGATGTCGGCGACCAGGGCATGGTGGCGTCTGCTTGAGTCTCCGGTCGCGGGAGAGCTGGTCGCGGAAGAACTGGTCGCGGAAGGCACGGGTTTCGGTTCGCGGTTGCGTTTTAATCGCTCTTAGTGCGGGGTCACCACTAAAGGATCTCGCGTGAGCTGGAGGGATATTTCGGGGCGAAATAATTCTCAAACAAAGCTTCCTTTAATAATATCTTTATTTACAAAAGTTAAGAAATATGTACAAGTTGTTCGAAGCGATACTGGTGCCTCTCTGGTATCTGAGAGTTTTTGTGTGTTGACAGGATGGACGCTGGTGTAGTACTCTGGCTATGCGTACAGCTTCCGTCGGCTTGGTGGCGCTGGGGTGTTGACCTGAGCTCCCGCGGTGGCGCGCTCTCTTGAAGTCTTATTGTGGGGGAATATGTTCCCCACAAGTCTATGATATTCTACCTACAACTACTAATAAGGATACCATTTATTTCAAAAATATTATCAAATCAAAAACAATATTTAACAAAACATTGATAAATCTATTCAAGAAAAAAATCAATAGGATATCATATATATATATATATACTTCATTCTTCATATAAAGTTTTTATTCTAAAAATAAAAAATAAAATAAGTATGTTTACCGCCTTTACGTATTTTCCGCCGGGGGCTATAGACCCCGGTTAAGCCAGCACCGTAGAATAATGCTTAAGGAATAACCATTGTACATTGGATTTTGAAGTTTCGGTCATTTTTGGTAACCATTACTGGACCAGACCTCTGATTTGGGGGGGGGGGAGGCGGGGCCGGTATATAAGATCTACTTTTGATCTCGGAAGTGTGTCGCGATCGAATTGTCCAAGCGTGGGGGGGGGAGTCAGAGGCGCACCTCTTACATAAACCTTTATTTTCTTCAATTTTAAAATTTATTGTTATAAAAAAAATTAAATAAACATATAAAAAATCTCCAATGCTTTATAGTTTGACCATTAATGGTAACCACTACTAAAAACTTGGAAAAATCGACTTAAAATCAAAAAGACTGAATTCTTTTTTGGTAAACAACTCAAGTAGGGAGGAGGGAAAAATAGGGGTCAGTGGGATGGCTGGGGATGAAAAGAGGCTACCTAGCAAAAGAGCCACCTCCCGCTCGAGAGGGCCGCGAGCACAGGAGGATCCTAGCATTTATTATTACAAAATGGTTCAAATTAAAATGGTAATAAAAAGTTGTTCTTCAATCTAAATTATTATTTAAAATATTTAGGTATATAATATGTAATTGTGTATACATATTATAATACCAAATACCTCTATCTATAGTAGGTAGTAAGCTTATTTAAAGTACTATTTTATTAGATTCTTGGTGTGACAGCAAATTTTTAAATCATTAAAAGTGTTCCACGAGGGAAAAGAGGTTAGAATCACTGGTCTATATAATCTATTAAAATTAGAACAAATAAATAATATGCAATAAATATTTTATTATAATATATTAATATGAATATACAATATTTATTTATTAATTACATTATTCAGAATTAACATTTTTGAAGAATAAAATAAACACTATATCTACTCTCTTTGTTATTATTAAAAGTAATATTAAAAAGTACATCTTTCGTAGTTTAAGTGTATTTTCAATTCAAAATTTAATTATAATCTATCAACATACATATAAATATTTTAGATATAAACTAATTTAGTTAAAATTGTTTAAATTAAAATAACATTTCTTCATACATATATGTATACACATAATATTTAATAGTAATAGGCCATCCAAGAGTAAATATTAGGATCTTTTAGAATATAATTTGTTCTAATAGGGTCCTTGGGTTCCAGAACTGAATTATTTTGTACTTTCTCTTTCAAACCATCCACTTTGTTATCACAAGCTTGCCTGTGATTTCAACTACTTATTCGGATTTTCTATCGTCTATTTCACTTACTTCTTTTTTAAGAATTGCTTAAACGATACGTTTAATAGGTTCTAGAATTTTTCTGGAATTTTGGCACCGATCATATTTTTTAATTACTTCTATCGAATGGTAATATTTTGTAATCTTTAAAGAATTTGGCGTCGGTTCTAGATGAAACATTTTAATAGATAATAAGTAAAAATATATTTTTCTAGGTGGGATATTTGTTTTATTTGTGAAACCCACCTAGAAAAATACATTTTTACTCATTATCTGGTAATATTTTTGATGTTTTTCTCGCTTTAAGGACTGAATTTATTGTTTCATTAGGTGGTATCATTCTATAGTCGACTCCACCCCAGTGTACTTTCTTTTTCGGCTTATTCCTGACGGCAGATTTATTCGATTCTTGAATTTCTTTGTCAGGTGATAGTGATGTTGTATCGCTACCCACGAGATATATATCAACATGTTCTTTTTCATTACTATTTTCTGTATATATTTCGGAATTTGTAAGATTAATTTCGATGTATGCGCTACTTAGTCTTGCTGCAACACAACTTCCAGAGGCGTTTGGTAAATTTTCTTCAGACACTCAATGGAGGGTGACTCGAACAATTGGGCGGATTTGGCATCGAACCATTTTCAAAATTGGCCATCTGACCATTATTTTCATATACGTTGGTATTTGTTGGCATTGGCAAATCTTTATCAATATTATTCTTGGTGACAACATTGATAAAACACTCCATTTTGATTATTATGTTCGATCCAAATCTTCTCAAATGTTTAAAAATGAACCGAAGGAACTTTAAAACTATGTTGATAGAAGATTCATTGACATGACATTCATTAAATCTTTTAGCTAAATCTTTTTCGAGTTGCTTTCTAGTTAAATTCATTAAATGTGGATTCTTTAAAAACTCTTTCTTCGCTTTGCCTTTTAAATTGAATAAGATGGCGAGGACATGTTGGCTGTCATTCCAATTAAATTTCTTTTTATATTCCCTGATATTTTCTAGATATTCTTCCAGCGTATAATTAGTATTTTCTCCATTGTAAGGTCGAATAACTGGAAACTTTGGGCTTCCATTGTCATCTTCCAATTGACCATTTATACTTATTATCTTCATCTTTTTCGAATTAAATAATCCTTCTAAAAAGAAGTAAATAAATACAATTTTTAGACCCAAATTAAAAAAATTAATTAAATATTTTATAAAGTAGGGATAAGTAATACTCGTAAACCTGAATTTTCGGCATAGACCAAAAAAACATCATATTTAAGTATAATTATTACAAATTAATTTATATGTATATTTAAATGGTTTTCGTAAAAGTGTTTTGTTTTTTGTAATTTATATTATTTTAAATACGTAAATTATTCAATATGTACTAAAATTGTATCAATCAAGAAGAAAGATGAAGATTGCAACAAGTTTTAACAATATTAAAATTGATGGTTAGTCACTGAAAATGAGTAAACTAGTACTCGAAACATGTTTGAATAATTAAACTTGTAAAAGATTGAGAGAGTGATTTTATATTTTAATATAAAATTATATTGAAAAAGGATAATAATAAGTATGATTAAAAAAACTAAAAATTATTTTTAAAATATTCAAAATTAACTCCGAGTCTGAATTTTTTGCCTTCTCCTACATAGTTTGGTTACTTATGAATGAATGCAGTGCCGACAGCCGGGTTAAGACATTTTGAAACCCTAACTTTTAATTCTTGACAAATAAAAAAATTCGTTTTTTCAAACATAATACAAGTTATTTATGATATGTGTTAAAAGTATTTTGTGAGAAAGAAGTTTTGAACACGACACAAAGCGTAGTGCTCCAAACCTTCAAACAAAATAAAATCCCTTTTAAAACGTATATCGTACACTATTATTTCTACAAACACTATTTTTTAATAAAGTTTTTTTTTTAAATATAACAATACTAGATAGATTTCACATAAATATTTATTTATATTATAATATAATATATAATATAATATAATATTTATTTATGTGAAATCTATCTAGTATTTTATACATAAAAATTTTTTTAAAGTTTCAAAAATTTTCTTTACTTTATTTAAGTAATATGTTTCACCAAGAACCTACACCATTCTCCCTCAACAAAACTATTTTTTAATTTGTATTTCTAATAGTTTGTTGGCATATGACAATTTGTTGTTTTATTCGTCATTACCAAGGTAGTTTTTAAGGAATTTGGTGTTGGTACTTGGTGAAACATTTTTTAAAATTATTGGATAAAAAATACTTGGTAGGTTTCACATTAAGATATAAAAAATAAAACGAATTTATTTTTAGAGAATCTTTAATCTCGATATATATATTTCGGAGTGACTAACCCATCTTCAGGAGATACAGGAAGTAACTGATCTGAATAAGTCGAAATTGAATACAAGTCAATGGTAAAAAAATAAATTTTACCATTGACTTGTATTCAATTTCGACTTATTCAGATCAGTTACTTCCTGTATCTCCTGAAGATGGGTTAGTCACCCGAAATATATATATCGAGATTAAAGATTCTCTAAAAATAAATTCGTTTTATTTTTTTATATCTTAATGTGAAACCTACCAAGTATTTTTATCCAATAATTACCAAGGTAAATAAATCGCTTTTAACACTAGTGTTAAAAGTAATATTGTTCTGTCACTTTGTAACACTGGTGTCATAGTGATTTGTAAAAATAGTACATTAAAATACAAGTTTCATAAGACATTTCAGCGCACTTGTGGCCTTAGAAACAAGGGCGCTGAAATGTCTTATGAAACTTGTATTTTATACTATTTTTTCTATTTTGGTTCATTTGTCAAAAAATATTTATGTTAATTCATAAAGTACATTTTAAAGAACCAAATAGAAAAAACTGTTTTAAATTTTATTATAAAGGGTCCATTTTTAATCTCTAGGTAGTTGAGAAATTTTATTATATTGTTAAGAAAAGTCTAAATAGTTTTTGAAAATTTTATTGAATTAAAAAGGTCTTTTAATTTGAAACGGTCTAATTAGTAATGAAGGGTAAATATCTTTTGGGCAGTTTATACAAGAATTTTATTCTTTGAGAAAGGTTTTGAAACTCTTGAAATGTCTATGGGTCGACACTCTTCTATAAGTCTATGATATTCTTCCTACAACTACCAATGAGGAATAAACCATTTATTTCAAAAATATTATCAAATCAAAAACAATATTTAACAAAACATTGATAAATCTATTCAAGAAAAAAAATCAATAGGATATCAAATATATATAGGTACTTCATTCTTCATATAAAGTTTTTATTCAAAAAATAAAAAATAAAATAAGTATGTTTACCGCCTTTACGTATTTACCGCCGGGGTCTATAGACCCTAATAGCCCCCCGGTTAAGCCGGCACTTTATGAAAGCTATTATGCTATGATTCCTTGATGGAACCAAACCAAGATACTGAACCCACACCTTTTATTCTGTTTACACACTAGAAACGGAGATTTACCAAATTTATAATGTAATTTTATTTCTATATAAACATTGTACTAAATTCACTTTTCTATTATATTCAATTAGATAATTTAATGTCAAACTTTAATATATATATATAATAGGGATATAATTATCACTTAGATTAAGAAAGAGTATTATTTTTTTATGAAATAGTTTAATTTTAATTAAAACACTTACTTGTAAAAAGAAATGTAAATCCTTACTGTGCTGAAAACTCGATGTCAAATTGTAGCAAATAATGAGAGCGTCTTAATTGGAAGAGAGATGATCTGAAATTACAATTTTTTCTATAGTTTATATGCAGGGGGAAGGTGTTACCAAAATATCGATGCGGGCGCTCTGGGTGAGCATCGCTCTAAGCTTTTAACTGGCTTCAAAATAAATTGAACTAAAAACTCTTGTAAAAAGTACAAAATAATGTAATACTTAATCAAAAAGTGTTGGGCGCAGAAACATGTACTTTTAATTAATTTCTACAAAGTGTTTGATTAAGTATTAGGTACATTATTTTGTATATTTTAGAAGCGTGTTTTTTAGTTTTTTAAAACATAATTTATGTTTTTTACTTTTTAGTCTCAATTATTTTTATAGAGAAAAGTTTGCGGAATTTAACAGAATGAAATGTATTTATTTTTATATAATTTCATTTAAATTGAGAAGGTAAACCAATTACTTTTATAGAGAAATGTTTGCGGAATTTAAGGTAGTTGTTTCGCGATAATACTAGCAAAAAGTTCATGCTTGAGTATATAGTACAGACAATAAGGATTCATAATTCATAAGCCCAAAGCTTTTTGATGTTTATGTATCACTACTAGCCAATCACGTGCTCGTTTGACATATCTGGCAACACTGACCGAGCTTGTATATATTTTATCATAGAAATTTCAGATAAAGTACTTTATAAAGAGATATTTATAAGACAAAAAGTTCTTAATAAGCGATTGCAAGCTGTTGCGATAATGGCTGAAGCGAAAAACGTCAAAAAAGTACTAAAATTAATCCACTTTTTAGGTTAAATAAATGCCTTGTTGCAAGCTTCTTTTTTACTGTAAATTTTTCTTTATACATTTTGCGTTATTTATTCATTATTAACTGAGTAACTATGAATTAAAATACATATTCTTAAAAAATGTATTAGTTATTGCTTAATGTTGGTTTAATTTTTTATAACAATGGTAAGAAGAGTTTCTCAATTATAATTAAATATGCATGTAAACTTTCTGATATCCCGTATAGTGTAATGTAGAATAGTCTGAAAAACTCTATCTTTGGAATTTAATATCTCCGGAACTATAATGTTAATAAATTTCATTTTTGCCACCAATCGATGCAGAAGTATTTAAATAATAATTTTAAAAAAAATCCTAAGAAAACATATATGGTGAAACAACTACCTTAAGTAAAGACCAAAAGTCATATTGATACATAAATACATACAGGTGAAGCTAATATAAAGCGTGTAAAAAAGAGGGGTTACCAATTCATCGGAATCTTTTTTTCGACCATAATTTTCAATTTATGTTAGTTAGCTCTGTTGATTAAAAGTGCAAATAGTTATAATTTCATAAAGTTTTCTAATTACAAATTTTCAAATCAGGTACGCAAGATTACAAGCGCCATAGTTTGAGGTTATGATATGCTGTGAATGTAAAACATTAATTATTTCTTTGTTATACGCTTTAATTAAGGAAAAAATATATAAAATAAATAATTTTCACATACCTTTTATTGTAGACTCTTTATACTTTTAGCGCACACCTAAATTAAATGCTATCTGTTTATTTAAAAATTTCTCTGTATGACTTAATGATAAAATCCAGATTTTTGCTTATCTGTTTTCCGCTAGAGGTGCTAGTTGGCGTCGTGCACACAGCTTATAGTCCAAGAGAATATACTGAGGTTCTAGCCCAACCCTTTTCTCTTTGAACCCTGACGTCAGTGTCGCCACTCTTGAAATTGTTTTCTCCTAAGAGTGATATTAAAACCCACTAAAATTAAAACAATACCCCCTAAGCTGACACAGGGTAGGTATTTCGAAAATGGAATTTTTCTTTAGATTCTATAATTTCAAATAAATTAATGTAATTCGAATAAAAATGATAAGAAAGTAGCAGACATCCGAAAACTTATTTATTGTAAATAAAAAAATTAAATATTTATAGAGTAAAAATTTGAAAAAATGCATGGAAAGTATTTTATCCCTAAATTTTGTCTGGAAAGCCTCTAAGTTGGCTACACTGGTTAGATGCTATGGTGTGAAATACTTGACCAGATGTCAGGATTGTCATCAAATTAAGATGGCAAAAAATTTAAATATGTAATTTGATTTTTTCAGTGTTTTTAAAAAAAAAATTTACCCCACCTCCACCTGTGTAACATTTTCGTTGAGCCCCCCTTCCTGTGTTGTGACGTCACAATATCACTTTTATACCCTAAAACTTTCAGGTAAGAATAATAATAACCTGAAATCTAAAATTTTTTTGGAACTTCCTCAAATAACCAATAGAAGATCGTTTAGCTTACTTTTTGCACAAAAATATTTTTTTTCTTTTTGTGTATGTATTAGAAAGGCGTCCCTTCCCCTTTACTTGCTTCTTATCGAACAAAATATTAAGGTACTAAATGGTCAGATCAGAGGCGTAGCGGTAAGGACAAACCTTTTCTTATGGCAAACTAATCGTAATTAAATATATTTCATATAGCCCATTATATAGAGGATCCAAAAAGTGGTTCTGCTTAGATTAATTGCGGGAAAATATTCTTTTCCTAGGGTCGTTTGGTATGGTGTGGGTATGCCAAATCTAAGTTTGCGACCTCGAAAGTGTGGGGGACAACTTTTGGAGGCCTCAAAACCTCGGAAATTTGGTACATTTCTCAGTTTTTTGCTTATAAATCGAAAACAGTCTATATTTTGTAAATAACCATTCTATGGTAAATTAAAGAGGACAAAATTTCGCGCTGATTAAACAAAATGCAAAAGTAGTTCGATTTTTTATGGGGGTCTAAAAAACAGCCCCCCCCCCCCCCCCAAGATCACTTTTAAATATTCCATTTTTTCGATTTTTTCCCATTTTGATCATGAACAAGCACGTTTCCGACAAAGACCACTCCATACATTTTCATAGTAGATTAAATATGATACAACTTAAACAAAGTTTCATTTTAATTTGATAATAGTAACCCGTGCCGCAATGAGGTTGAAGTTTTGAAAAAATGCAAAATCTCAGTTTATCTTTCATAAAATGAAAACCACTCATCCTAAAAACTTGATTTCTATCTCATTCTCTAGGAAATTTTATTGACTTGAACGTTTACTTGGTCCACTTTATTGATAACACTCTTAGATTTTAGATATCCGGCATTTTTCATGACACAGGATTCGGATTACTCTATATTCTGTCCAGAAAATGCTGGATATCTATAAATCTAAGAGTGTTATCAATAAAGTGGACCAAGTCAATAAAATTTCCTAGACAATGAGATAAAAATCAAGTTTTTAAGATGAGTGCTTTTCATTTTATCAAGGGAAAATTGAGATTTTTTGCAAAAAATTGGAGATTTTCAAAAGTTCATCCTTGGGTTACCATTATCCACTTAAGATGAAACTTTGTTTGAATTGTATAAATTTTAATCTAGTTTAAAAATGTATAGAGTGGTCTTTGGCGAAAACGTGCTCTTTCATGGTCAAAATGGGAAAAAATCGAAAAAAGTGTGAGTTTTTGGGATTTGCGGAGAAAAAAAATACTCAATTTTCAACTAGCTCTTGAGCCCGAATGAACCGTTCATTGGAGAAAAAACCAAAAGGATGAAATTTATAGGAAATTTTATGAACTTTCATTTTCCATAGGAAGATTATTTACAAAAAGTTGATAGTTTTCCAGTTATAAGCAAAAGACCGCCAAAAAATGAGATTTTTATTGGCATTTTTGACAATGTTTCCTCACGAAATTTTGTTAGCAAACATAAGATTGGGATTTAGCACACCAAAAAACATGAAGGGTCGAAGAAATTACAACTAGCCCAAAACCTTCCGAGAAAAAACACAATTTAACTGGACTAAGTATTTGTTTTAATAAAAAAAAATTGCCACTAAATATTTTGCTTTGTGGATTGACCCCCCTCCCCCCTCCCCCTCCCTGAAAATTTTCCAGCTCCTCACAAAACATTATTATTTACACTTTATTTCAAATTAAAATTAGACATACAATGAAAATGAAAAGGGGGCGATAGGTGTTAGTCAACCTCCAGAAAGGGGCGATGAGCCACAAAAGGTTCGGAACCACTGATCTAGAAGTTACAAAATGATATTAACTTTTTTCATCTCTGAGATAGGAGCTCTCAAAGAGTCAGGACCCAGACTGGCCATCGAAATACTCTCCCATTATATTCTATGAATATAAATGTGAAAGTAAAAAGGAGTCATAACTCCTAGACCCTTTGATCAATTTGTACGAAATTTTGCTTAGGCATCTAATGACCTTAAGAAAATGACTCACACTCCTTATGAGTAGATACCGGATATTTTTGCAGTAAAAACTGACAAAATATGCAGTTAAAAAGGCTGAAATATGCAAGTAATACCCAGAATACGTTGAAATATTCAAATATATCCAGTAAAAATTGGCAAAATAAATTTTTTATGGACTAAAAAATTAAAATTGAAGACAAAAAGAATATAAATAGGGTAGAGGCTACAGTCGTTGGCCCCCTCAAGCAACTCCTAGCAGCTTTCAATGCATATCCGGGCAAATTGTGGAACAATCTGGGTCAAATTAGGAATACAGCACATAGATACTATGACCATTTTGATAAATAAAACAAAAATGTTCATTTTCTCATGACATTTTCATAAAGTACTTTTATTTGAAAATTTCTAAAAAATGCAGTTATTGGCCCCCTATAATAGTTATTGGCCTAGGTATTCCATAGTGTAAACAGTGTTCAAAATTGCCACAATTTTTCACATGGTCAAATCAGTCCCTATATTAAAGCACTCAGACCCCTATAGGCGGCATCTGCAACTACCCTCCCCACCAACATTTTTTCTCTCGAGGTCCAGGCGACCATGCCAAATCATTCTTATACTATAAACTAGCAAAGAGTAAATATCACTTAGATTTACTCTGTGTGCTATTAGCTAGGCTTGTACGAGTCTGAAGGTAAGCATGTTCTTTCTGATAGCTAAAATTCATATCATTTACGTGTTCATTTCTTTAATTATTTTTCTCTTCCTCTGAAGGTTACCTCATTGTATATGTCCTTGCCCAACCAAGCGGCAACCCTTCTCTTTCTGAACAAATTCAGAAAAGGGACATTTTTGCGCTCCATCTTGAGCAGCGCTCCCAGCCTACACACGGCGTATTCAATTTTTGAGTAAGGAACGCGGAACGGGAACCGGTCTTCAAATGGCCTGTACCTTCCTCAAACACTGATAATCAATCAACCTAACTCCTCTTCTATCAAAACCTTCCCTTTATTAATTACTGAATAAATTTTATATCAAAGTTAAATTGTTTTATCTTTTTTATTTCATACGCTTTTTGCAGAGAATTACCTTGTCTCAATTTGCTCTTTTACAGGATATCATATATGTATAATATTAATTAACTAGATAATCGAACCCAGCAGCCCCTATCGAAACATTCTATTTTTTTTATAAAGTAATTAACAGCTTCCTTGAGGTCTTACAAGCCTCATAACAAAAAGGAGCGATACTTTCACTTTACAAACAGAATTGCCAACATGACAATAATTAATGGCGCAATTTTTATAATATTTTTTTTGGTTGATTCACTGATTCAATCTCTTATTATTTGTGTTTTAATGATAGGGGGCCAACGAGTGTAGCCGCTACCATATTTGAAGGAGTGCTATGAATGGAATAAAATGATAAAGTAAGCTATTATAGATAACAAGTGTCAAATATGTAGGTACTTTTATTTAGTAAAAAATTTCACAAAATTCTTATTAGATTTAATATATTAAAAAATCCTCAGATGTAATGGGCAGTGCCGTTCCTGGGGTGGCGAACGCCTGCGTGCAAGAATAATTTTGTGCGCCCCTATATACTATGCTTAAATTTTGATGATAAGGCCATTTTTCTAATCATTTTTAGTTTGAGGTTTAAACTGAATAGTTTCCTTATAGACTAAAGTCACTTTAGTGTAAGTGTTTGGTTATGAAAATGGGCGTAATAAAATAAAACAACGAAAAAATATGACAAAAAATTTATTTTCGACATCAAATAAAATAGACTATTAACGTACAATATAGGTCATAAATAAAACACGTCCATTCGGAAATTAACAAAAAATCTAATATAACTCAATTCACTCAACTGAGTGAATTGAGTTAAAACTCTCAAACGGCGCTCAACGCAAACAAATCCGTTAACTTGAAAATGTGCAAGATCTGTCTAATACCTAAGTACCTAATTATCAAATAACAAGGTAGTTTTAGAACATAACACGTCTTGCTTTTGCAGATGCAAGCTCATTGATCAATTTCATTGTGATCGATGGCTTCACATATTTTATTTTATTTTTTATTTTTAGTAAATTCCAGTGTAGAAGCAAAGTGTAGAAGTTACTTCTTATATTAGTTTACTGTTTCTTCCTGTAATCAAAGTTTACAGACTTTGCTATAATTTGATTTTTAATACCTTTAATGCCGATTTTTCTTCCAATTAGAAGTGCGTTTTTGCAAGAGTAGCGAATAGTTGAATTTGAGGCCCCTTAAATTGGGCGCCTGCGTGCGGGGCATTCGCTGCATATCCGCCAGGAACGGCACTGGTAATGGGGTTCAAATTTAAAGGAACTATATATATATCCTTCAAATATGCAATATTACTCAAATATGCAAAAATATGCAGTATAAAATTTAACCCACAGTATCCTATTAGATGCATGATTCGGATAGATAATTGATCCCTTGGGCCGTATGTTGGCGGCAAACAAAATATGCAATTTGCATAGGAATCCGGTCTCTACTTATGAGTAATTGATAGTGACCTTTCGTAAATGATTATGAAGTATTTTATTAAATATTAAATAAAAGAGAGAGGCCAAAGTGTATGGTAAAGTCATCAGCTTATTTTATTTACATATTTTGTTAGATGCTAAAATAGATCTGTGTATATCATGATTCTATTTAATTTATGTTTAAAATAGACATAATCCAAATTTTTTTATATTTTTTAAATATACAAAAAAAAATTCCACGTATTTTTTAATCCATGAATTTTGAAAAAAAATATATATATATATCGGGTGTTTTTTTAGAGGTATAGAACTTCGAATTGAAATAAAACACAAGAAAATCGTTTTAATGTCCATCAATTTGGCTTTATTGGAAGGATAATTTTATGCCATTAATGTTTAAATATGATTTCGGGCATGTGGCCGCCGCGGCTGGCTCGAATAAATCCAATTCTACAGGTCCAATTTTCAACCACTTTTTCGAGCATATGGGGCCGTATGTTGGCAATAACGCCACGAATGTTGGCTACGTCAACAAGCAAAATTGCCGCATTTGGAGTGAAGAGAATCCACATGAGACCCTTGAGACGCCATTACATCCACAAAAACTGACTGTTTGGTGTGCTCTATGGGCTGGTGGAGTCATTGGGCCATACTTCTTCCGAAATAATGCTGGAGAGTCAGTTACCGTTAATGGAGACCGGTATAGAGCCATGATAACCGACTATTTTGTTCCCGAATTGGATGGCATGAATGTGGATGAGTTGTGGTTCCAACAAGACGGCGCTACATGCCACACAGCGCACGTCACATTCGATGAGCGCATAATTTCGCGGAATGGACCTGTCAATTGGCCACCAAGATCGTGTGATTTGACACCATTGGATTATTTTCTTTGGGGATATGTGAAGTCGCTCGTCTACGCCAACAAACCAGAAACGTTAGGGGACTTGGAAGCCAACATTCGTGGCGTTATTGCCAACATACGGCCCCATATGCTCGAAAAAGTGGTTGAAAATTGGACCTGTAGAATTGGATTTATTCGAGCCAGCATGCCCGAAATCATATTTAAACATTAATGGCATAAAATTATCCTTCCAATAAAGCCAAATTGATGGACATTAAAACGATTTTCTTGTGTTTTATTTCAATTCGAAGTTCTATACCTCTAAAAAAAACACCCTATATATATAAATGTGAAACTATAAATAAAATTAAGCAGAGGCCAACCACTTTGACTTCTCTTTATGAATCAACAACTCTGCCATTCTCGGCTAAACAAAATCTTTTCAATTTTCTCTATTTATTTATATTTAGATGACCTTAGAAAAATTTTAAATAAATCAGTTTTTAAAATTTGTTTTCAATTTGAAAGAAAAAATGTCTATTCGGTTTAAGTAAATGTGAGCTAAGCAAATGATACAAGCCCGGGTTGTAACCTGGACCAGCGCTTTCTCAGCTGGAGTGAATCATTTCACTTGATTATTTAAATTCAAATGAGAATATTTAATTTTCAAAAACTATTTAAAATAATATTTTTTCTTTATTTATTAGAATTATATTTTAAAAATCGTAGGAAAAGAAATTCTTCAATTTTCCACAAGAGAGCGCGACAAGCCTGTCTTTCGAATTCATCAGTTCAGTTTGAGGCATGTATCTTTTATCTATGGTTTGAGGCCTTGATTGTGTAAAGTCGCCATTTTACTTTGGCTGTCAATTGTTTTCTTCTGATTAATAAACTAAGAATATATTCATATATAATGGATAATTTTATAATTATTGATATCAATATGATTTTAAATAATCCAAATAATTACCCTATTTATAAAGGTTAGTTTTGGTTAAATTATTATATAATTTAAAATATCTCATCAAGAGAATAATTACTTATTTATTTGTATTATATATTAATTAATTTATAAGCTATTTATCTCTGTTGGAGGAACATTCAAAAAGTTATTAATCATAGAGAGAAATCAATGAGGTTCACCTCCGATTGATACAGATTAATATACACATAGTTAATGACAATTTATTGTTCGAATATCAATTTATTTGGTGGAAGCTGCCAATCGTTCGTGAGAAATGTCAGAAGGGCTTTCACTCTTGAGATGTCCAACTATAGTGTTAATGATTTATTTTCCTTTTTTACTGAATTTATTTTTGTTTTATTTATGTTGGATTTCACGAATCAATGTTATTATGAAATCTAATTATGTGAATCATGCGCGGATCCAGGGGGGGGCGATGGGGGCGCCCCCCCCCCCAAAGCATTGGAGATCAACATTTTTTATATGTTTATTTAATTTTTTTTATTTTTTTAATAACATTAAATTTTAAAATTGAAGAAAATAAAGTTCTATGTGGGGGGGGGGCGTCGTCTCTGACACCCCCCCCCCCGCTTGGACAAATTCGATCGCGACACACTTCCGAGATCAAAAGTAGATCTTATATACCGGCGACCGCCCCCCCAAAACAGAGGTCTGGATCCGCGCCTGATGTGAATTGTATGATAAGAGTTAAGGGAGTCATTCCATATCAAGTCCATGCGCGTAGCTAAGGGGGGAGCAAGGGGCGCACTGCCCCCCCCCACCCTCTAGAAAATCGAGTCACTATCTCAATAACTATTTATGCTATGGGATTAATTTTATTCTTAAAAAATCAATTCAGATTGAAAAATGTAGATCTAAAAAAAAATTAACTTCCCATATAGCCCAGTAAATAGAGGGGGGAAGGGGTTCAGCTTATATTAATTGCTGGAAAAGATTTTTTAGGGTCGTTTGGTATAGTGTGAGTATGCCAAATCTAAGTTTGTGACTTCGGAAGTCTGGGGGACAACTATTGGCGGCCGAAAAACCTCGAAATTTTCGGACTTCTTCCAGTTTTTCGATTATAACTCGAAAACAGTTCATATTTTATAAATAACCGTTCTATAATAAATTAAAGAAGACAAATTTTCGCGTTGATTAAAAAAAAGAAATACGGAATTGGTCTAGTAGTTCGATTTTTAATGGGGATCCAAAAAACAGCCCCCAGGATCCATTTTGAATATCCCTAAACCTCGCACTTTTTTCGATTTTTTCTCATTTTGACCATGAAGGAGCCCGTTTTCAACAAAGAAGATTCTATACATTTTAAAACTAATCGAATGTCATGCGGTCTATACGCAAAATGACGTTGGATTGTAGCTAAATGGGTCGTATCTTTTTCTCTCTTGGTCCAGACTTAAGACTCCTCAGACTCGATTAGTTTCATCCACAGTAGTCTCGCGATATATATCTTTTTCAAAAAAGCGCGGTCAAAACAATTCTCTTTAATATATCGATTATTCTTTGGTATATTAATGAGAAAAATTATAAATTTATTTTAAAACTAGATTAAATTTGCTACAATTTAAACGAAGTTTAATATTAATTGGATAATGGTAACCCGTGCCGCAAAAATATCAGTTTTTCCTTCATAAAATGAAAACCACTTATCCTAGAAACTTGATTTCTATCTCATTCTCTAGAAAATTTTTGTTGACTTGAACGTTTACTTGGACCACTTTTTTGTTAAAACTCTTTTGATTTATAGATATCATATACAGGTATGATCCGAATCCACAAAAGCGTCATGGAAAATGCTGGATATCTATAAATCTAAGAGTATTATCAAAAAAGTGCTCCAAGTAAACGTTCAAGTCAAGTCAATAAGATTTCCTACAGAATGAGATAGGAATCAAGTTTTTAGGATCAGTAATTTTCATTTTATGAAGGAAAAACTGTGATTTTTTGCTCGCTCAAACCTGGCCACTGCGGCTGCCCCCCCCATAGGATATTTCCCTAACTATGCCAATGATCAAGTCATCCAGGGAATGTCACCCACCACCTCCGATTTTGATGAAACTTTATTTTTTATCTTCTCACATAGTTATAAAAGTATGCCAAATTTTATCTCTTTATCTCAACTGGTTTTTGTTTTATAGGACTTTGAAATATAGGTTGTCGTTTCCTAACTTCCGAAAAGAACTTGTACTTTCAATGAAAAATATTTGTATCTTGGACATTTATGGTGCAATTCTTAGGAAACTTTTCAATTTGTTGAGTGAACTGTGATGATTCCAAAAAAAATATGGCAACGTTTATTTGTTTTATGAAAAAAAAATATTTTTTAAAAACTTTTTAGCACGAAACGGTGTTTTACAAAAGAAATCATATCTCTATGAGGCAAAGTGATAATTAAGTCAATTTTTTTTTGTAAATTAAACAACAAATAGCTAAAAATTTGTAATAAAATATATAATCACAATTATACTAAATAAACTGCAACGGTTAATGCTAAACTTTATCCAAATTCATTTGAAATATTAATATGTTTATTCCTTTATTATTAATCAGATATTAGTTGCAATTTGCAGTTCATGTTGACTTTAATTCAAAAATAAGGATAGATTCTCATTTGATAGTCGAGGAATAACCACTCTACATTGGATTTTTGACATTTCGGTTATTATTGGTAACCATTGCTGAAGACATGGAGGAATCGACTTAAAATCAAAAATAACGATCTATTCTTATCTACTACTAGAGGAATAACCTTATTGCATTCCAATTTTGATGTTTTGACTATTAATGGCAACCTCTACTGAAAACGTGGAAGAATCGACTTAAAATCAAAAAGACTAAATTCTTTTATGATAAACAACTCAAGATGAGAATCGATCGCTATTTCTGATTTTAAGTCGATTCCTCTGTGTCTTCATCAATGGTTACCAATAAAAGCCGAAACGTCAAAAATGTTTCATATCTCTATGAGGCAAAGTGATAATTAAGTCAAATTATTTTTAAATTAATCCACAACATATTTCCTTTTTTGCGAAACAACAAAATACTTGGCTCTTTATTTGCATCAGTGTATAAAAATATTTTTAATTAAACTATTTTTTTACTAATACTCTTGAGTTTTATAGGTACCACATTGTAAATTAAACAACAAATAGCTAAAAATGTGTATTAAAATATATAATCACAATTATACTATAAAAAAATTAATATGCCTGTTAAAAAACCAAGACGAACCTCCGGCAATCCATGGGAAACTCACGAACATTCAGTATTCATTTTGTAGTGAATTTGTAATTCCATTCGCGCTAAAAATTACAGTAAATTTAATTTACATAAAAACGTATTTTTGAATGTAATATTATTTGACATCACAGGGTTGAGTATTATGAAATTACATTTCCTATACGTTTAGAAATACATGGTATACATTTGGTACAATATTTCATTTCAAAATAAAGTCAAGAGAATAATAATAATTTTACAACTTACCATCATAAAAATTAATTGTTTTCTATTTTTCAAGTCCTTCATAATTAATTTCTTTTTTAATTGGAAAGTTTTTATTTTGCCAAGAGTTTCAGAGTTGTTGATTCTTAAAATGAAACAAAGAGGTTGTCCTCTGCTTGATGCAAATAAACATACCATACACACATCCGATCTTTTGAACCTTTCCCATGGCACTTAGGCGTATGGAAATGGCTGGTTGAGTAACACCCAATTGCTCGGCAAGCATTTTTTGCGATTGGGCCTAAAAGGGACTGCAATTGATGGTCCTCAACGTTCCTGGGTCGATTTTCACGCTTCTTGTCGCTCAGCTCAAAATTGCCGTTTTTGAACCGATGAAACCAATCACTGCACGTTGTTTCCGATAAAGCACAGTCGTCATAGGCCTCCACAAACATTCGGCAACCGATTTTTTCAAATTAAATCAGAAAAGCTGAACTTGACGCATATGCTTTTTTTGACAAGAAACTAGACATGATTACCAAAGGAAAAATTTATGTTGCTGTATGAAATTGCTAGTGATTTGCACTGATTAATGTTCACAAATGTCAAACTCATAAAAAGAGGTTATAACCTGACGGTAAAGTAGCTTAAAACGCTCACTATGAGCGATGCACCGTTTTAAACTTATACACCTGGTATATATGTCGGGAATTAATTAGGGTTAGTACTAAGCTTTGTGCTAGTGAAGACAGCTGTGTTGATTATTGGTTAACCAGTGGACTTGAACCGTGGCTGGAATGGGGTGTCTGTTTGTCTCAAGAGAGGGCGAGTCGGCTAGCTTCGTGGCGAGGGAACGAGTGGGCCAGGGATTCTCGGTTTTGACAACAGAGAATGGAACAGGGAGTGTTATTCATCCTCTACCACGGGACTTGTCGCTTCTTCGTCTAGCCTGGCTACAACATAATTACTACTTTAAAACGAAGATGACAGAGAGAGAGAGACGCACTCCCAAATATATATATAATATGTATATAGTATATATATATTTTATTTATTTGTTTAAGAGTATAGTTTCGAAGGCTTCGCTTTCATCATCAGTCTTTTTTAACTATAAATACTATTTTTCATGGAGTCAATATCCACTCGATACTGACCCCATGAAAAATGAATGTTCGTGAGTTTGCCATGGACCGCCGGAGGTTCGTCTTGGATTTTTAAAAGGCCTATTAATTATTTTTTTAGTATAATTATTATTATATTAAGATTGGAGTAATTTTTGGAGACGGACTGATAAGTGAATTAAGTGGATATTGATGAGGCAGTCCAAAAAAGAAGAAGATAATTTACACTATCTTTTTTATTCATAAAACCGACGTTTAATTACATTATAATTCTGCTGAGAATGAAATACAAGATATTATTGTTACTGCCACTGAAAAGAGGAGACAGGGGAATGCCGCATTGGATTTCCTTCACTGACTTTTCAAAACCCTGAAGAAGGAGGGAATAGCCTCCGAAACGTCGGTTTTATGAATAAAAAGATAGTGTAAATTATCTTCTTTTTTTGGACTGCCTCATCAATATCCACTTAATTATTATATATTTTAATACACATTTTTAGTTATTTGTTGTTTAATTTACAATGTGGTACCTATAAAATTCGAGAGTATTAGTAAAAAAAATAGTTTAATTAAAAATATCTTTGAAGCAAATAAAAAGCCAAGTATTTTGTTGTTTCTTATAATAGGAAATATGTTGTAAATTAATTTTAAAAAAATTTGACTTAATTATCACTTTGTCTCATAGAGATATGAATTTTTTTTTGTAAAACACAGTTTCGTGCTAAAAAGTTTTTAAAAAATATTTTTTTTGTATAAAACAAATAAACATAAAATGTTGTCAATATTTTTTCCTGGAATCATCACAGTTCACTCAATAATACTGTAAATTTTCATAAGATTTGCACCATAAATGTCCAAGATACAAATATTTTTCATTGAAAATACAAGTTCTTTCTCGGAGGTTAGGAAATGGCAAAACCGCTATTTTATCAATAATTCAAACTCCTATAAAACAAAAACCACTTGAGAAAAAAGTTAAAATTTGGCATATTTTCATAACTATGTGAGAAGAAAAAAAATAAAAAGTTTTATCAACATCGGAGGTTGTGGGTGACAAATTTTGTGGATGATTTGGTGTAGAATGACCCTTAGAATAAATAAATAAATATATATATTAGATAACCCCAATGACATATGTATTGCAGTAAATATTTCACTCACTTTCCAGTGCATCTAATTTACATAGAGTGTTTGTATATACACATTTATATTCGTTATAAATATGTATGTGTTTATTTGCATCAAGCAGAGGACAACCTCATTGATTTCTCTTCATGATTAAACAACTCTGTTACTCTTTTCAATTACTTAATATTAAAATTGCCAAATAGAGAGTTGATTTATGATAAGTTAAATTGGGATCTATGATATTTTAGCATTAGTTCCAATTGTCTAAACTCATTATTTAATATTGATTCAAGTATTTGTTATATGGTCGCCTTAGAGTGTAAACCTGCTAACTCACAACAAGGAAAATTTACAGGGCAGAGAAAAAACAAACAAAATTTAATATTGTTGTTATGGAAAAAAATATTTTTCACATTTTTTTTCTACAATTTAGGATCGTAATTTTATGTAGAAGTTTTACTTGGAAGTTTTTTCTTTCGAACGGTATTAATATGTCCTATATGATAAAAAATGTATTTAGCAGGTTTACACTCTTAAGGCGACGATATTAGTTATGATAAATTATTTATCATTAATTTATTCTATATTAAATAATGAATTATTATCCATTTATAATTATAAATTAGCTTAGCCTCTGGGATAAATTTTGATTCATCAAGACTTATATATGTATTATTATTTATTAATTATTAGTCATTAAATATTTCTTAAGATTAAATTTGTAATTTTAAATGATTTGTATTTTATTTCAGGGCCACTTCATCCCTGCTGCTATTGTAGTATGATATTTATTAGCGAAACATTCCTAGAAAAGCATAAAAAGAAATGCATTAATATGAATATATGTCTTCTATTAAAAAATCAATTGAATATTAATTCATCAAATAAAGGTAAATTTAATTCTTAATATTCATTGAAATCCATTATGAAAAATAATTTCAGATTTTTTTTCATTTCATCCAGGTCAGAAATTCTTTAAGTCTACTCAATGTCAAAAGAAACTCAAATCAAAAGCAACGCTCGATCAACATTTAGGCGTGGACTCAGGTGAAAAACCCTTTGGATGTCCCCATTGTGATAAATACTTCTCACGAAAATTTGGTCTCACAAAGCATTTAAGGACACATACTGGGGAGAGGCCCTATAGCTGTGGTCAGTGTGAACAACGCTTCTCACTATCATCTAATCTTACAGCCCATTTAAGGACACATACTGGGGAGAAGCCTTTTAGCTGTGATCACTGTGAACAACGCTTCTCAAGAAAAAATGCTCTCACAAGGCATTTAAGGATACATACAGGGGAGAGGCCTTATAGCTGTGATCATTGCGAACAACGCTTCTCAGAAAAGCCAAAACTCACAAACCATTTAAGGACACATACAGGAGAGAGACCTTTTAGCTGTGATCAGTGTGAACAACGCTTCTCAGTAAAAAATGCTCTCACAAGGCATTTAAGGACTCATACAGGGGAGAGGCCCTTTAGCTGTGGTCAATGCGATCAACGCTTCTCACGAAATTCTCACCTCACAATTCATTTAAGAACACATACTGGCCAAAAGCCCTTTAGCTGTGATCTCTGTGAACAACGGTTCTCACAAAAATCATCTCTCACAAGCCATTTAAGGACACATACAGGGGAGAAGCCCTTTAGCTGTGGTCAATGCAAACAACGCTTCTCACGAAATTCTCACCTCACATGCCATTTAAAGACACATACAGGAGAGAGGCCCTTTATTTGTGCTCAGTGTGAACAACGTTTCTCAGTAAAATCTCATCTCATAAGGCATTTAAGGACACACACTTAAGGGAAGCCATTTAATTGTACTCATTGCACAAATCCCTTCATTCAAAGGTCAACCCTCATAAGTCATTTAAAAATAGATTTTACAAATTCTTGAAAATTTTCAGATTCATTTTAGATCCACAAATAATTTTAAATCTCATTTTAATTCCTTCAATTTCTAGACGAGGCTATTATTGTTTGATCATCTTAATATTTAAGTTGTAATACTCAATAGCATAGTAGATTGTCACTTGTAGTATTTTTGTTGGACGAATACTTTAATTTTCTCTTTGATTTTATGTTCATTTGTGAAACCTACCTCGCATCTTGCTCAAGTTTTATTATTATATTAAAATGTTTCACCTAGAACCAACACCTAACTCCTTAAAAGTTATCATTAGGGGCCGTTTATATTTACGTCACATCAATTTCAAGATTTTTATACCCCCCCCCCCCCCTGTGTCACATTCTGTCACATTTTCGTTGAATCCCCCTCCTGTATTGTGTCGTCAACAATAAGAATAATCACCTGAAATCTAAAAAATATATTTGAAATTTATTTAAGTTTTTTAATTTGACTATTCATCATAATTTTAAGATCCCCGGGCCCCCCTGTTATATTTTGCTACAAATCTGAGTTGCCCCCCCCTTTCTGGGTGACATGATTTATTTTAGGGTGGCCTTTGAACAATAATATTTTTGCAGCCACTTCTCTATCCATTGGAAATAACGTAATATTGATTCAAAAACCTTTTTTCGTAAAATTGATTACATTGATAGATATTCTTACCTCCTTATATTTTATTGTTTAAGAAATTAAAAAATAAATTGTAAATGAATATCCTTGATCTGATGATTAGAACTGAAGTTATGTTCCCATGGCGGACTTAAAGTAATAAATTTTACCAATTTTGACACTGTAACCGGGGAAGCGTATTTCGAAACCCTTGTACCATACAGTACAGAGCGCGCGGTTCGCACGATGCTCTGAATCACTCGGGGTTTTGTATATGGTTACGCTGTGTTGTGTCTGACAAAATCCAGTCTGATACAGAGCCACCTTTAATTCTTTGGAGTTTTAATGCTGCAGAAAATTTAGTTTTATGTAAAATGGAATAACTATTGGAATAATATAAGTATAATTGTTCTAATTTTAATTTTGTTTCATAAATGATCTTGCCTATGTATTCAGCTGAAAAATAAGTTGTTTTTATAGGAAGTAAAATGCAGTAGTTTAGCCCATTTGGGACCACTCTTCCCATATGGAACTATTTTTTGAACGCATCCCACAATTTCAATTAATTTAATATACCGATTTTTTCTTTTTTTTCTGTTAAAGTTGACAATTCTGTAATAGCTCATTTCTATTTGATAGCTCTAACTATCATATTTCCGATTTTATAAGTAAATGAATTTATGGAAAATGCCTCCTAAACGAATCCAAAGAAAGAAGTATTTGTTATATATTTATTTATTTATTTCAACGGCTAATGCCTGATAATACATACATTATAATAGCTTATAAACTAAGGTAATAACAATAACAAAAACAAAATATCACATTAAAATAACTCATAAAATCTAACAATATTAATAATACGTCATAATAACAATATAATGTTCACTCATAGAATAATGTTAGCTTTTTGAGCAAAATTGCAGCTCTGTTAATACTTAATGAGAAATCCAGAGGATTATCCAGTCGTTGTGACAAATTATTGTAACATTGAGATAGTCTGAATACAGGATTTGCTTCAGAGTGCCTACTGCAAGGCATCTCTGGATAAAATGATAATCTGTTTCTTAATATATAATTTGAACTGTGTATAGGAAACAGGTTTTGAAGTTCTGAACATTTCACCTGGTTGGACTTAATCTTATACAAAAACAAAACATCAGAAGCAATCATAGAAGAAGAAACAGAAGGCAGACGGAAAGTTTCAGCACTAGAGGCATAATCATGGTCAAACCTTGACATAGGATTGCCGGAAAGGAATGTCAATTGTCTCATAACTTTGTGCTGAATTCTCTCTAGGCTGTCCATGTTAATCTTTCCGATAGGCCTCCAAATTGTTGATGCATACATTAATACAGATTTGATCAAAGTTATGTACAAGTATTTAATTGATTCTGGATTTTTAAATGACTTCGTGTTACGAAAAATGAATCCCCAAATTCGATTTGCTCTGCCTATAACGCAATCTAAATGTTCATTAAATGTGAGTTTAGAATCGAAAATCACTCCCAGATCCTTAATAGAGTCGACTCTTCTACATCTAGTGTTAGTTTTAAGTAAATAATCAAAAACAATGTGGATAGTGGATCTCGAAAAACTAATGGTGAGACACTTCTCAAAGTTGAGGAAAAGCAGTTTCGCGTTACACCAGTTCATTAATTTATACACATCAGATTGCATCTTTAAGCAGTCTTGTATGCTTGAAATTTCCAGATATAATTTTATGTCATCTGCAAATAGTAAAACATTAAAAAATTCAATTATATAAGGTAAGTCATTAATAAATAACAGAAATAATAAAGGACTAAGATGACTCCCTTGTGGAACTCCTGATGGAGCTATAAATTTTCGGGATTTGGTTCCTTTTATTTGTACGTATGAATTTCTATCTAATAAATAGTTTTCAAGCCATCCAATTATTGAAGTTGGGAAATTATATTCTTTAAGCTTCAATAGTAAAATCTTATGGTTAATTAAATCAAAGGCCTTCCTGAAATCCAAATATATCGCACCTAGCTGATTATTTCTTTTAAAACTGGAAAAGATTGAGTTTGTAAAGAGAGATAAGTTAGTAATTGTTGAACGACCTGGAACAAAGCCATGTTGTTTTTCCGAAATATTTTCTAGGCAGATTTTTAAAATTTTGTTGTACATAATCTTGTCTAACATTTTAGGTATAGCACTTATTATTGCTACAGGTCTGTAGTTACCTACGATGTTGCGAGAACCATTCTTAAATATGGGAGTTATAAATGTTGTCTTCCATATTTCAGGTAATACCCCCTCTCTAAGAGAGTGGTTAAAGAGAATGTAAAGTGGTTTGAGAAGCTGACTAGAACAACCCTTAACCAAAAATGCTGGAATACCATCTGCTCCTAACGAGAAAGTTGGTTTTAGATTTTTTAAGACATCATTTATTTCCTCCATTGTTATAGATTCAATCGCGTCATCGAAGATACCACAAAGCTGGGCGTTTTTACAGAACCCTGTAATACTATTTGAATCAAACCGTAAATTAGTTGCGTCATTTTTATACACACTTTCAAAAAAGTCTGCAAAAAGATTCACAATCTGAACATTGCCCACTCCAGTTATGTCATTTAAATACATACTAGATGGGTATCCTTTAGTACTTTTCTTTTCATTAATATAACTCCAAAAATATTAATATTTGAGAATACATTAGTCTCAATATTTTCAATATGTTGGGAGTAACAAAGAGAAGCTTCAGATTTAGAAGAAGTTCTAAAGATATTATAAATCAGCATTACTTTTACTTAATTTATAATTTTTGTGTGCTATTTTTTTTTTTATCAAAAGTTTGATTAGTTTACTAGAAAACCAAATTGGATATGTTGAATTGAAGCAACGCATAATAGGAATTGAAGTAGATATGATTTCATTAACAATTTTATAATTATCAAAGTAAAGATTTGAGCATCTTATTTTTGAAAAGAGTTGGAATGTTTTTCAAAAATGAGCTCGGATTCAGATTAACAAATCAATTTTAAACTAGAAAGAATTTAATTTTTAGGACAGAATCTAAGATTTTAATAGAAATATTATTAAATTGCGATATCAGAGGGGATGAATCCCCCCAGGAGTCGAACCTGAGAACTAACACGCTATCCGGGCAGTCAGCTCTGATGAATCCCTCTGATATCGCAATTTAATAATATTTCTATTAAAATCTTTGATTCTGTCCTAAAAATTAAATTCTTTCTAGTTTAAAATTGATTTGTTTATCTGAACCCGAGCTCATTTTTGAAAAACATTCCAACTCTTTTCAAAAATAAGATGCTTAAATCTTTACTTTTATATTAAAATAGCAGGACTTGTATGAAAAACTTTTTTTCATTTTAAGCTAAATTTTTTAATTTCCGTTATATATTAATGGAGCGAAAGATTTATATGCTTATATCAAATATTGCGATTCAGAGGGAGTTTTTTGTCTCGAGGGTGTGAGCTAACAGCCCGGAAAGCAAGTTAGTTCTCAGGTTCGACTCCTGGGGGGATTAATCCCCTCTGATATCGCAATTTAATAATATTTCTATTAAAATCTTAGATTCTGTCCTAAAAATTAAATTCTTTCTATTATAATTATCATTTGAATATGATATTTGAGCGATTATTTTTAGTTGAAGGGATATAAGAACAATCGCTTGGAAAGGATTTATTCATAAAGAGGATATAGTAGTGTGATAAGTACAGTCACGTTAAAAAAACATAACCTAAAATTTTAGTACCGTTCATGTGTATAGAGTGGTTACGAGGCTAAAACTTTGTGTGGATTGTCGCGAAATAACTACCTTAACACAAAAAATTAATCAATAAAAAAATAACTTTTTAATTAAATCTAAACTAAATCTTGATGATCGGATGAATAGAATTAAAGATAGGAAGGACTCCATGGCGGTCTTAATTGATGAATTTTTTTCCATTTTTGACGCTCTAACGGAATCACAAGATTTTATGGATTATTCGCAAGGGAGATAATTCGTTGAGAATTTCCTTAATCAACTTCATTTCGAGATTGTTTTTATAAAAGAATTAATATTAAAATCAATCAATGAATTATTTCAATATAAGTGTAAGTACATATATCTTTATTTACATCAAGCAGATGACACACTTTTTGATTTACGATTATAATAATAAATCAAAACCATCCTTTTTTGTTTTCTATAAAAAATAAATAAATAAATGAAACTACTAACACAAAATTATATTAATTATATTAAATGTAATCATCAACAAATTATAAATCTATTTCACTAATACTTTAATATCAAATATCAAATATTTTTTTTAATAATATATAATAAAATTGTTTTATTATTTTAATTTAGTTGTTTCTTTGTTTTAGGTAAAAATATTCATTTTTATAATATATAGGGATTATGTTTAAATCAAATTCACTTTTTTGACAATATAATATTTCCAAGTCATTTTATTGTCAAATATTATTCGTAGAAATTTGTTTTTTTTCACCAATTTGAATATTTATATTATTTTTTAAAAGAAATCTTAAATTATCCACCTTGAATCCTCTTGTAAATATAATCGCTTTAGTTTCTTGCAGTTCCAATTCAAGTTTTAAATATTCTTGAGACAGGGACAGATTCATCCAAGGATCCAGTTTATTTGAATTTTCCTAGATGTATTTGCTCGAATACCAGAGAATAATATCATCTGCAAACTGGAGCATTTAAACTCCATGACGTTTTAAGTTCTTTTGTGTACAAGTCGTATAGTAGGGGGTGAGTCTAACGCCCCTTGACCCAATCCCTGCGATATATTATTCTAGCTGCCAAGTTTTCATCATCCAATTTAGAATATAATTATTTTATTACTTACAAGTCCAAATTCAAGTGTGTTTTTTAATAGGGTCTCAAATAACTTCTCTAAATCATAATAAAGAACAATAGGCCTATATAAGATGATTTTTGTCAGATATTAAATAATAATATCCGAATTTATATACCTATTTCTGTGTTGAAATAATGAATTTAAATAATCACCTACATTCGATTCGCGATTGAATCAAATATAGGAAACTTATGATTCATTGATAGCAAACACCTAACATACGTGTTAACAGATCGAGCGCGCTGGACTGGGGGATTGAATATACCGGATGAGTTTTTTCATCTTGAGACAGTCTAATAACTCAAAAACACTGGATAATATGAAAAAGTTTCAAATAAAAGTTTATTTATATCAGGGGAAACTAATCTATTGTTTAACCTATCTTACATAGATTTATGTCGCTATTAAATAACACGTTTGCTCAATGTTGATTATTAAATTTTGATTATAGAATCGACCGCCTATACATAGCATCTAATTGAAATAATCTTTCGTCTGATATTTTCAAAACACAGATTTTCTTTTAACGACTAGTTTACAAACACCAATACTGTTTCTGTGGTATTTCATGAAATGAATAAATAAGCATTATTAACAAATTAAAAAAAATAAGTGGGCTGAAATTGTGTC
The DNA here is from genome assembly GCA_024734495.1 of Forficula auricularia. NCBI lineage: Eukaryota > Metazoa > Arthropoda > Insecta > Dermaptera > Forficulidae > Forficula > Forficula auricularia. Next base: position 7,847,700 of record JALMQS010000073.1, on the reverse strand, counting down.
GCATATCCAGGGCCGCCCCGTGCCAGCCAACACGCCCCTGATTTTAAGTGAATTTGGATAAAGTTTATCAACGATTCGTTGCAGTTTATTTGATTTAGTTTTATTTGAATATTGTCCCAAATGACTACACTCCTGCCATCTGCAGATTAGAATATGGAACTCTCATCTATTGTTTGAAGAGTCCATTTTGCCATTTACTTCTCTCATCTGTCATTTTATAGATTTTAATATTAAACAATTTCTTTTTTGTTTATTCAATTGAAATATTCTCAAGATATATAAGCATAATGGATACATTTAGAATTGTTGATATCAATAAAATTCTCAACAATCCAAACAATTACCCTATTCATAAAGGTTAGTAGGTTATGTTTAATTTATCAAATAATGTAAAATATCACATTCAGAGAATAATAACTATCTATTTGTATTATAGAATAATTAAAATATAAGCTATTTATCTCTCTATGAGGGACATTCAAAGATATATTAATCTAAAAGGGGCAAGGCCGTAGCCAGAAAACAATTTCGGAGGGGGTTTGATTTGGTGGAACAGTAGAAAAAAACATAAAATTGTTTTAATAAACGAAATAAAATGGTGTTACTCATCATATATATTTATTAGAAAACCATTAGATAAATATTAACCTTATTACAAAGGTAAATTTAGTCTTCTAGCTTTCTTTGCAGCGAACAAACCAATTACCTTCTCGGTGTCGATGTCAATTCTGAGGTGGATTGACATTAACGCCAAACCGTTTAGTCTTTCTTGGCCTGAGTTTCTTAAATAAGTTTTGAGGCGTTTCAGAGAAGAGAAATTCCCCTCAGGCGTACATGTGGAAACAGGCAATGTGCCCAAGATCTTTAAAAGTTTGTGAATGTTTGGAAATACGGCCTGGTTGCATTCTCCGAGAGCTTCAGTAGCACCTGTTGGACGATCTAGTTCAGATTCTTCCAGCCATTTTATCCGCCACATGTCTAATTCAGCTTTTACAAAATCCCATTCCAAATACATCATTTTTATATAGCTCAAACTATTTTTCTTGATAATTACGATTAATTTGTTCTTTTCAACACACAAACTGAATGAAAATGTTGAGAGATGATAATGTGCCTTTATGATTTTGAATCATTATCGTAATTCTAAAATAAGTTTCAGGATCTTTTGTGCTTGTAGTTTGCCCTATGCTCTTGGCGTGACGTTATTCCCGGAATTTTCATTTCCTCGTTTACAATACTGAGCAAATTCTGTGCATTCTTGAAAAGTTCATCAAATTTTGATTCTAAATATTTTGGCGAACATCATCATTTGTCTTTATAATTAAATCGACATGTTGTAAAGAGTAAATTTATCAAATAATTTACAATATAACATTTAGAGAATAATTACTATCTATTTATATTAAATATTAATTAAAATATAAGCTATTTATCTCTCTATCAGGAACATTCAAAGATTTATTAACTTAAAGGGATAAAATTAGGTTATGTTCTGTTTGGTGCAAATAAACATATAAAGTATATTAGTATATATTATGAAGATAAATATGTATATATAAATACAATTTATTTATTAGTGACGGTAGTTTCAAATTCTATTGTAAAGTAAGCTTGCTATTACAACAAAACTAATTTACAAAGAGAAACAAAGAGGTTGTCCTCTGCTTGATGCAAATAAACATATACACATATATATCAAGATGATATATCTGTATATATATTATTTATTTGTTTGAGACTATAGTTTCGAAGACTTGGTCTTCATCATCAGTCTTTCTTCAATTATAAAATATAAAATTATAAAGAGTTCCTAGCCTTCCAGTGACGAAGGAACACCAAGTTTTCAATATCCATATGATATTGACTCCATGAAAAACATTTATAATTGAAGAAAGACTGATGATGAAGACCAAGTCTTCGAAACTATAGTCTCAAACAAATAAATAATATATATACAGATATATCATCTTGATATATATGTGTATATGTTTATTTGCATCAAGCAGAGGACAACCCCTTTGTTTCTCTTTGTGAATCAACAACTCTGCTACTCTCGGCAAAACAAAAACTTTTCAATTAAATCTAATTTACCTAAACCTTATCGAGTAATTCACCACATGAGAAATAATAGATTTAATATATTTCTAAATAAAAAGCCTGACGATGAAGGTAAACCCTTCGAAACTATACTCTCCAATCTTAATAAATGATTTCTATTTCTATTCATTGCATCCATTGTTATACAATATAATTTCGATCAAATAAATCAATTGAATCCATTTTCCTTTTCTTCTTCTCTCTCTGTCGTCCCTTCATCCTTCCTTCGTTCTTTCTTATTTCCTCCATTCGTCCCTCCTCTCCACCACCTTATCCTTATCTTTCTCCCTGTCCTTCTTTCCACTTCTCTGCATCCAGGGCGTTTTCTTTTTCTTTTTTCCCCTCACCCTCTCCACCTCTACTCTCTTCTTCCCTCCATATTATTCCCACATCGCCCTCTCTCCCATAATTTCTTCTTTTCCCTCGTCCTTAGTCTCGTCGTACAAATATTCCTCTCCACTTACCAAATGTCTGTCTTCAAGTGTCTATAGTAAGTATGTCGAGTTGTCTATCTTTACCCAGTCCGTAATAAATAAATAAATAATAAATATATTCATTGCATCAATCAGAAGACAACCTCATTGATTTCTCTTAATGAATCAACAACTCTGTCGCGATCTCAGAAAGCTAAATCTTTTTCAATTAGATATTATTCAAATAGAAAAATAAAAATGAAGATTTAAATCTTTGAATGAAATATTTGGCACGATACATATGTCAGATGGGTTCACCTCACAGGTTAGCCAAATGGGCTGAATTTCTAATTTTAGCATTAGTGAGGGTTAAAACGTCATTTCTGACACGAGTAAAAATATTTCACTTTTAATATATCAACTTTGAATGCAAAGATCCATCTATGGTTAGCTCTAACATTGATTGGTTATAATTTGTCAATGAATAAATGTACAATCTATTGCTGAATAAATCATAGATGTGTACTTTGATTGAGCTAAATATTGCAAGTCCATTTACAGGGAGTAGCCAGAACTTTGTTCTGGGGGGGGGGGGGTCTACTACATTAGTTTTTTAAACAGAATGTTTTTATTTCAAAATTAAAATTTACATATTTATTTTTATTTTACAATTACTTGAACATCCAGCAATAAATAATAGTTGTAATTTCTTCGACCCTTAATCTTTTTGGGTGTGCTGAATCCGAATTTGAGGTTTGCTAACAAAATTTCGTGACAGAACAAAATGCAAAAAAAGGTAAAAAAAATTTCATTTTTTGGCTTTTTTTTGCTTATAACTCAAAAACTATCAACTTTTCGTAAATATCCTTCCCATTCAAAATGAAAGTTCATAACATTTCAATATTTAGGTTTTTTTCTTCGACCAACCGTCCGGGTTCAATCAAGCGTTATTTGAAAATTGGCGTATTTTTTTCTGTTTCCGCAAATCCCAAAAATTCGCACTTTTTTGGACAAATCTCAGTTTTTTCTTCATAAAATGAAAACCACTCACCCTAGAAACTTGATTCTTTTGTCTCATTGTCAAAATGCTGGATATCTATAAATCTATGAGTTTTAACAAAAAAGTGGCTAAAGTAAACGTTCAAGTCAACAAGAGAGAATGAGACAGAAGAATCAAGTTTCTAGGGTGAGTGGTTTTCATTTTATGAAGAAAAAACTGAAATTTTTTTGCAAAAAAGTGCGAGTTTTTGGGATTTGAGGAAACAGAAAAAATACGCTTGATTGAACCCGGACCGTTGGTCGAAGAAAAAATCTAAATATTGAAATGTTATGAACTTTCATTTTGAATGGGAAGGATATTTACGAAAAGTTGATAGTTTTTGAGTTATAAGCAAAAAACCGCCAAAAAATGAGATTTTTTTACCTTTTTTACTTTATCCAATGCGAAGCATGGGAGTAAGTATTGCAATCGGTCGCGCGGCAAGCGCGACTTCAACGGGTCCTCAGGTAAAGACTACGGAACCCATGAACTCAATTAAGGTCACAAATTGAAGTATTCAATGAGATTGAATTTTAGCACGTGACGGTTTTGCCAAAAGTTACGTCGAAAGGCCAAAAAGTGCCATTTTTTTGGAAGTGCGTGCGGATGGATGGATGGATGTTATCGTTTTTTTCGTCCACTATTTTTTCCACACCTTTGCACCGATTGAAATGAAATTGAAAACCTACCATCATTTTAACAAAATGAAGCGCTGATTAGTATTTGGTACATATCGGCTCACAAACATTAGTAACTTCTATTTCAGTACTTTTTTAGTTTTTTCTAAATATCTTTAAAATGACTTAACCAATTTTGATGAAATTTAATATCCTAATTAAGTACCTTGGGGCCGACAAAAAGGTTAAATAAAGTTTTTAGTAAAATTATATTTAAAAGTACTTTACTCTAAAGTAAGATTTTTGAATTCTTTAAAATTTATTCATTTGATCTGTTTATGGTAATATAACTAACTAACCTAACTAAGTAAGAGTGGATAGGCTTTTCTCTGTGAAATGCTAAAAATTTGGGAGGAAAGTTTATAAGTAACCATAGCAACTGCGTTCTTTTCTTATCTGTTACCTTTATAGAGGAATCGACTTAAAATCAAAAATAGCCATCGATTCTCATCTAATACTCGAGGAATAACAATTTTACATTAGATTTTTGACGCTTCGATTATTATTGGTAACTCATTGCTGAAGACATGGAGGAATCGGCTTAAAATAAAAAATAACGATCGATTCTTATTTAATACTAGAGGAATAACCTTATTGCATTCCATTTTTGATGTTTTGACTATTAATGGCTACCTCTACTAAAAACGTGGAAGAATCGACTTAAAATCAAAAAGACTAAATTCTTTTTTTGTTAAACAACTCAAGTTTGATGAAATGAAGGGGTGAAATTTATTATAGTCTTAATTAACAAATAGTGAAAATAAAATAAAGCTAGAATTCTGAAATCTGGCATACTGGTAAAGATTGGAACATTAATAAAGGAGAAAAATGAAAAACCGAATCTTCCCCTTCTTCGGGATCCGAAATGAAGGGGTGAATTTTATGAAAAACTGACCGGGTTTTTAACAGATATTTTATGATAAATATTTAATAATTATTAATATAAATGTTTAAATGTAATTATTTAGATAAATTAAAGGATAAAACTTTTCAAAAATAAATGATATCTGACCAAAAATAAAGTTATAATAGTCAACAAATTACGTTTACGTGATGATATTTAATACAAGCTTAAAATTTATCTTTGCTAGTTGTTCTATTTAATACTATAAACAATTTAGTTGGATTTAAAACTTGCCAAGTTATAAATTCAATATCAAAGAACGTAACGAATTTTGTACATCATAATTTAAGCAACTGCTATGGAACTTGGTACCCGTTTAGATCTCAACTCTTTTGTCGGCAAAGCCGTTTGTACCGAACTTGGCCCCTTTTTCACATTTATGTTTTTTGTCAGATATCATTATTCTTAGTTATTAACTTTTAATTTATAATTAGAAAAGTTTTTTATTTTTAGATTCATGTAATAATATATACTTACTTAATTATGATGGCCAAATCGCTCTTGTAGGGCTCGAGCCTCTCGCCTGATGCATCTCCACATCCCTCTATCCTGATCCAATCGCTCCCATTCCACCCCCACGTCAAGCTCTCGTAGATCTCTGACGACATTATCTAGCCATCTATGTCATGGTCTCCTTCCAGGTGGGTAGCTCTCGTGGAGGTTCTTTATGTCCCTGGAATATAATATATGTAATAATATATTTTCATATTAAATTATAAATCATAGATTAAACTTCTAGAATATAAGATTAGGTTTATAATTTTATTTAATTGGTGTTTTTATTTCAGGGCCCCTTCATCCCTGCTGCTACTGTGCAATGATGTTTATTAGCGAAGAATTTCTGGAAAAGCACCAAAAGAAATGCATTAATATGAATATATGTCTTCTATTAAAAATTAAATTGAATGTTAATTTATCAAATAAAGGTAAATTTAATTCTTAATATCCAGTGAAATCCATTATGAGCAATAATTTTAGATTTTTTCTTTCATTCAGATCAGAAAATCTTTAACTGTTGTCAATGTCAAAAGAAATTCAAAACGAGATCAAAGCTCAATCAACATTTGCGGGTACACTCAAATGAAAAACCCTTTGAATGTTCCCAGTGTGAAAAAAGCTTCTCAATAAAATCTAATCTCAAAAAGCATTTAAGGACACATACTGGAGAGAGGCCCTTTAGCTGTGGTGACTGTCAAAAAAGCTTCTCACAAAAATGTGATCTCACAAGCCATTTAAGGACACATACAGGGGAAAGACCCTTTTTCTGTGATCATTGTGAAAAACGCTTCTCAAAAAAAACTCATCTCACAGACCATTTAAGGACACATACAGGGGAAAGACCCTTTTTCTGTGATCATTGTGAAAAACGCTTCTCAAAAAAAACTCATCTCACAGACCATTTAATGATACATTCTGGGGAGAAGCCCTATAAGTGTGCTCATTGCACAAAAGCCTTCAGACAAAAGTCAGCTCTCAAAACTCATTTAAATATACATTATAGAACTAATTGAAAATTTTTGAGATTCATTTTAGATTCACAAATAATTTCCTATCTCATTTTAATTCCTTCAAATTTCAGACGAGTGTATTATTATTTGACCCTCATAATTTTTAACTTGTAATACTCAATAGAATATTAAATTTGCCACTTGTAGTATATTTGTTCGACGAATACTTTATTTTTCTCTCTGATTGTATGTTTTTTAGAATACTCGTTAAACAATAATATTTTTGCAGCTCTATCAAAAGGAAATAACGTAATATTGATTTGAAAATTTTTTCGTAAAATTAATTACTTAGTATTTTCTTGCCTCCCTAATTTTTTTTTTATTTGAAATTAAAAAATAAATTTTAAATCAAATGTAAAAAAAATCTTGTTGTTCGGCTGAATAGAATTAAAGATATGTCCCCATGGCGGTCTTAAATGATGATTTTTTACGTTTTTTGACACTGTAACCGGGAATAACTATAGATTTCGTAGTGAGATATTGGTCTGGGTCAGTTCAAGCCAAAGGTATTCCCCACCACTGTGCTAGCAGCCCGCGGAGCCCCTATCAAGAACTCGACAGACACATGCAAGGGGGGAAGTTCACTCTCTGTTATCTCTGTTACAAATGAGTTATTCAGTTTTAATTTGCAAATGACATGTTTGTTTAAAAACAACATAAAAATAAATCGACGAAACGTCTGGCCCATTTAATAAAAACTCTGTATTTTATTTATTGTCCAATTCCCTCCTACTATTCCTGTTTTAATATTTTAATATTTATTATGGATGCGAGTAATATACCGTAAAAATATATTTTTAATATAATTTAAAATAAAAAAAATGAATACAAAATTAGAGATATGGTCCCATTGCGGTCTTAATTTATTGATTTTTATCAGATTTTATCAGGGATTAACAAGAGATTTTATGTAATAAACGCAGGGGGTATAATTTAGAGAGAAGTAGCAAAAGACACAATTCCGATAAGATACCTGATGAGAGTTAAAATAATATATTGATAGAAGCTGCTGCTGCTGGCAACTCACAGGGACATCATCTTCAACCTTGAATAATTGATAAACTCACTTCCCCCCTCAAAAGACTCAATTTGAATTTTAAGGGTTTTTTTTAATTAGTTTAATTTTTAAAGTTTCCCTTCGAGGCACACCCTATCCCGTCCTAGCTCTCTCATGTCTAAATATTTATTTTATTTTACCTACACGAGGTGAAGGAGAATATAGGATTCCGTAGGTACTAATCAGTTGCTCTGCCACACCCCATACAAAATCTAAACCTGAGTGCTTGGTAAAACCGATACGACAACTACTGTGCAGGTTTGGAATCTAAATTAGGTGAAAATTGCACATTGTGCAAAGGTAACAGACAATACTCAATCAGTATTAAACATCTATATACTCTTACTTTCAGTATCAGGGCCGGATTTAAGCACAGGCTGCAGCCTATAGGCCCGCACGACAAAGGGTCAACTTTTTTTTAAACTTATTTAACAAGGTTTTATTAAAGCTTCATGCACATTTATTTTTAAGTTTTTAATTAGATAAGTGCTGAAAATGCGTTTTTTTATGTTAATATAAAAAAAATATATTTTCCCCGGTAGGGCCCATCGTTTCTAAATCCGGCCCTGTTCGGTATAATCAAATTTTAAGTGACATGAAGAATAAAATGTTTGAAATTGATCCATCATTTTGAGTCACACTGTATTCCAAGAATCTGACTAGCCATTGTAAAATTTACTCTGACAATTGAATTTCGGGAAAATTATATTATTATTTGACAATTTTAATTTTTACAATATAACTAATACTGAATCTATCTATCTACTCTTATTAAACGAGCAAAAATTATATATATATATATATATTTATTTATATATATATATTTGTATCTTGGTTCTATTTTGAAAACGACTCTACCGATTTTGATGAAATTCACGGTTTAGGGGGTTTTTGGGATGGCAATTCGATCTGTCACGGTCTCATCTTCGACAAAATTGTTTTTGATGGGTTTTTTCGTAATCAAATTAATTATTCTCAGGTAGACAAATCCCAATCTTGGAAGTTAAAAAAGGTTTCTCTTTTGTACCCAGACAGACAATGGGTTGGGTTAATCCTTTATTCTCATAGGCCTTGAAGGAGTATTGTGATTGTGGATTTTAACATATTTTGTTCTCCCTAAACGTTAGAAATATTAATAAACGTTTTATAATTGTTTTTATAAAGAACTTTATTTATTTAATAGAATAAAAAATAATCAAGAATTTATTTTAAAATATATTTCGCATAAGCCGGTCTCAATTTTCTGAAAAAACAACACATTTTTGATAGGTTTTATTTATTAACAATTGGATGAATAAAAATGAATCATATGGTTGAATCAAAACAGGTGCAGTGGTGGGGGATCCGGGTGTCGGGGTGGGGTCGAGCGTGGTGGGGGTGTGGTCGGGGGTACAGTGGGCGAATATTATATATTTTTTAATTTGAAAACGGCTCTCAAATAAAAATCGACCTTTTTATCAGAATTTTAAATTAAAAATAATATTAAAATAAAACTTTTAACTGAAAGGAAGTTGTTACCGAACATCGCTCGCTGCCTCCAGATACTATGTATATTGTTAGACTTGTGAGACTAATACATAGTTTAATATGTTCTATAATCGTATGTTTATAATTTCGAAACGTTGATATAAAATTAAAATGTTCATATTTTAAGAAAATACAACAGAAATTAATCAGAAAAAACCCAACTGGGTACGTATTGATAATTGAAGGGGCCCGGCACTTTTCAAATTTAACTGCGAAAGGGTGTTGTGAGTCGGAAAAACGCGTGCTACGCCCAAATAATGCTTTCACAGGAATTACTGACTTGACTCATCACAGAACATGCCGTGATTGTATTTATAAAATAGGGAAAGTGCGGAAACACTACTTCGATGAGCTAACAAGTCGAGGGAGGCGGAAAGTTTTGGATAATAAATACTTGAAATTCAATTCAATTAACCAATCGTGCTTTTATTTTTAGTCATGAGAATATATGTATTTTTAATTTACTTTAGAAGACTTTTATTTTCTACTTTTTACTATAGTTTTTTTATTTTTAATATTTTCCTATATGTGTACACTCCTGCCATCTGGCGATTAGAATATGAAACTTCCATTTATTGATTATTCGCCATTTTAGATTTTACAAGTTACCTTCTCTGTCAATTTCTTTCACTGTATTGTTTAACGAAGCATTTTTATCAAATATATATTCATTTATTATATAAGCATAATGGATAAGTTTATGTTTGTTGATATCAATATGATTTCAAATAATCCAAATAACTATCCAATTCATAAAGGTTAGTATTTAATTTTAATTTATTAAATAATTGAAAATATCTCCTCTAGAGAATAATTACATTTTATTTCTATTTTATATTAATCAATTTATAAGCTATTTATCTCTGTTGGAGGAAAATTCGAAGAATTTATTAATCATAAAGGGAAATCAATAAGGTTCACCTCTGCTTGATACAGATAAATATCCACATATTTAATGACAATTGTTCGAACATAAGTTGTCAATAGTTCGTGAGGAATGTCAGAAGGGCTATTCACTCTTGAGACGTCCACTCATAGAGCTAATGATTTATTTTTCTGTATTTTCGAATTTTTACTCTGACAGAGGCTCATATGGTTTGAAATAAATAAAAAAAACAATATCCCCCCAATTCCAAGCCCTATCTCAATTTCAACCTCTGCCCCACAGCGATTCAGAGTTTCCCATCTAAATAACATGCGGTTTTTGGCATTAAAATATCAATTTTTTTATTCCGACCAAAGCAATGGTTCAAAAAATTTGAAACTCTGCACACTTTATCCTTATAATAGTAGCTATCTCTAAGAATTTTTACAGATTTTTAACTATTATAATTTTGGAGTTACAGCTAGATAAAATACTGCTATATTTCATTCTTACTAAGTTATAGACTCCAAAATTATAATAGCTAAAAATCTGTAAAATTCTTAGAGATATCTACTATTATAAGGATAAAGTCTACAGAGTTTCAAATTTTTTGAACAATTGCTTTGGTCGGAATAAAAAATTGATCGTTCATTGCCAAAAACCCCATGTTATTTCAATGGGAAACTTTCAACACTATCGGGGTACAGGTTAAAATTGAGATAGGAGCTTATCTTCGGGGATATTTTTTTTTTAATTATTTCCAACGCGATTGGAATTAGGTGTACACCGTCTTTGGAATTATTTGGAATTCATTAGATAATCTATTGTATTCTATATGTCGTCTACTTGGAAGTGCAAATAGGTGTACACGATTTTAGGTCGCGGTCCACCCCTCGTTTCCAACCATATGAGCCAGACTTAGTGTAAAAATTCGAAAATACGTAAAAAAACAACCACCATAACCACCCTTATATATATATAATTAATTGTGTTATTTCTGGTTTTTCTGGATTCTCTGCGTTGATTTGCGACGTTTTCTCTACGTTTCGCCTCCTATTTTAGAGCCATTTTCAAGAGACAGGATATGATCTGAATCCTCAAAAGTGTAATGGAAAATACTGGATATCTATAAATCTAAGAGTTTTAACAAAAAAGTTGTCAACAAAATCTCCTATAGAATGAGATAGGAATCAAGTTTCTAGGATGAGTGGTTTTCATTTTATGAAGGAAAAATTGCGATTTTTTGAAAAAAATTGGAGTTTTTCAAAACCTTAACTACATTTCGGCACGGGTTACCATTATCTAATTAAGATGAAACTTGGTTTGAATTTTAACAAAATTAATCTAATTTAAAAATGTATAGAGTGGTCTTTGTCGAAAACGTGCTCCTTCAATGTCAAAATGGGGAATAAATCGAAAAAGTTCGAGTTTTCGGGATATTCAACCGGGTGGGGGGGGGGGGGTTTGGATCCCCATAAAAAATCAAACTATTTGAACAATTTTGCATTTTTTTTAATTGACGCGAAATTTTGTCCTCTTTAATTTAATTTAGGACGGTTATTTACAAAATATGGGCCGTTTTCGAGTTATGAGCGAAAAAGTGGAAAAGGTCAGAAAATTTCGAGGTTTTTCGACGACCAAAAGTTGTCCCCCACACTTCGAGGTCGCAATCTTATATTTGGGATACCCACACTATACCAAACGATTCTAGAAAAAAATCTTTTGCCGCATTTAATGTAAGCTGAATCACTTTTTGGATCCTCTATATACTGGGCTAAATTGAATCTTCTATATTTCTTTTAGTCCAAGAGCTGGTGACAAATTTTGACTACGGATTTGATACATCTAACAAAACCCGAGTGCATAAACACCTACGTCTCCACCCCCTCACTTAATCAACTTTTCCTTCTCTTCGGTAATGCAAGGGTCTTTCGAGATCCATAGGGGCTGCTTCTTTACTGGTGCGCCTCTTCTTGCATTCGATTGCATTAAAAAAAAAATAATAATAATAATGCTTAATAGTACCGTCTATGATAGTTTATGAAAGATTTCAATTTGCCGATGGTAATAGATTCAAATTTTCTTAGATAATCATAAGATGGTGTCATCTATTAAATTCGATGGAATTAATTATTTTTAATTAAATATCAGAAGGGTTGTTTTTCATCCCCTCGATTCCCGAGAAAAACAAAAATAATTAATTCCATCGAATTTAATAGATGACACCATCTTATGATTTACTATGATAGTTGTATAGGGGATGGTCAATCTGGCTGACTATAGCAGGTGGACCAGGTACTGCGCAAGGTGAGAGTTAGGTAAAAAATATGTGTTCAAAAATATTATTGATTCACAATGAAATTATAAAAATTATAATTTATAATCAATTATAAACATAATAAGTTCACCCCAGTCCATTTGAGTAGGATGATGTGAACCAGACTACCCCAATGTGTATTTTCACAATATGAAAAAAAATATATTTTTCATGCACGCTGAAATTTTAATAGCGTGTTAAGTAAATTTTTTTAATAATAATTCCAAAAAGTCAGACCCTACGTGTGGTGTTAAAAAACTGCCAGGCGCAATAAAAAACATTCCGTGGGCAAGAGTGAGAAAGGCTTAGTAGGGAAAGAACGAATGTGAGAGAGAGGGTTTATCTGCAGGTTCTTAAGGCCCTGATGTAATGCGTTTTCATTGGCTCTCACCAGTTTCAAAGACGGGAATTTTGGCCTGAGCGACAAGAAGCGTGAAAATTGACCCAGGAACGTTGAGGACCATCAATTGGAGCCCCTTTTCGCAAAAAATGTTTGCAGAGCAATTAAAGATCGGAAAATGGGTGTCCCATGAATTGAACGATAGGCAGATGGAGCGACGCAAAACACATGTGAAATCTTGCTCGCCAGACAAAAAAGTCGTCCCTGCATCGGATTGTGACTGGCGATAAAAAATGGAAATAAGAGAATCCTAAACGCAAGAAATCATGGGTTGATCCCGGCCAACCATCAACATCTTCCCCAAGACTTCGGACTGAAGACTTTGCTGTGCGTTTGCTGGGATCAGCAGGGTATCGTCTACTATGATTTGTTGAAACCTAGTGAAAATATCAATGCTACCCGCTACCACCAACAAGTGATCAAATTGCACCGTGCTCTGCGTGAAAAAAGACCAGATTATCAACAAAGACATGACAAGCTTATTTTCCTTCACGACAACGTGCCATCGCACACGTCAACAATAGTCCGAAACTACTTGGAGAGACTCAACTGGGAGGTGGTACCCCATGCCGCTTATTCAGCAGACCTCGCCCCTTCTGACTACCACCTGTTTTCGTCGATGGGCCACACGCTCGCTGAGCAAAACTTCGATTTTTACGAAGACGTCCGAAAATGTCTTGAGTGATTTGCCTCGAAAAAGAAGGAATTATTTACCGTGGTATCCACAAATTGTCCAAGAGATTTTTTTTTATGATAATGATGAGAGAAGGAGTTACACCAAAAATTGTAACCCCTAAAGGCCTCGGTTGGCCCCTCCATCGTGAAAAGAAGAATAAAGAATTTTATGGGTTGGGCGGGAGTCGAAGGTATCTGTGGATACGGGTCTTAAATAGCTGAAGGTTATAAGTCGCGGGAAAGATGGTGGCAGGGAGCGAGTTCCAGTCTCTGGAGGTCAAAAATGTGTAGCTAGTGAGGGCCAATAATTTGAATAAATTTGTTTTTGCTTTCTATGAAAAAAACATGTGTTTTTCTGACTAAAAAACACCGGATTCAAACTTATACACCTATATTAATCATTGAATTTGGTTCATCCTAGCAAATAAAATTAAGGTCTATTTTGCAAAATACGAATTTCTGGTCACAGTCGATATGGCCTCTTTCTGGTCGTCTGGTTCGTTTATGAAAATATATATTGCGATCTCTGATATTTTAGTATTAGTTCCAATTGTGTAATCTCAATATTTATGATTGATATAAGTATTTGTTATATTCGTTATGATAAATTATCATTAGTTTATTATGTATTAAATCATGAATTACTATACATTATTGATTATAAATTAGCTTAGTTATAAAATTTTATTTATCAAGTCTTATATATTATTATTTATTAGTCATGCAATATTTATTAATATATTAGGTTTATAATTTGATTGTGATTTGTGATTTTATTTCAGGGCAACTTCATCCGTGCTGCTATTGTAGAATGACGTATATTAGCAGAGACTTTCTAGAAAAGCATCAAAAGAAATGCATAAATATGAATATATGCCTTATATTAAAAAATAAGTTGAATATTAATTTATCAAATAAAGGTAAATATAATCCTTAATTTCCAATCCATTATGAAAAATAATTTTAGATTTTTTTTCTTCATCCAGGTCAAAAATTCTTTATCTGTACGCAATGTCAAAAGAAATTCAAATCAAAATCAAATCTGAATCAACATTTACGTGTACACTCAGGTGAAAAACCCTTTGGATGTTCCCATTGTGAAAAAAGCTTCTCAATAAAATCTAATCTCAAAATGCATTTAAGGACACATACTGGGGAGAGACCCTTTAGCTGTGGCGAGTGTGAACAACGCTTCTCATTAAAATCTATTCTCACAAAGCATTTAAAGACCCATACAGGGGAAAGGCCTTTTAGCTGTGCTCAGTGTAAACAACGCTTCACACGAAAATCTGCTCTCACAAGGCATTTACTAACACATACAGGGGAGAGGCCCTTTGGATGTGGTCAGTGTGAACAACGCTTTACACGAAAATCAGCTCTCACAAGTCATATAAGGACACATACAGGGGAGAAACCCTTTAGCTGTGATCAGTGTGAACAACGTTTCTCACTAAAATCTGATCTCACAAAGCATTTAAGGACTCATACAGAGGAGAGGCCCTTTAACTGTGATATGTGTGAACAACGCTTCTCAAAAAAATCTAATCTTACAAGACATTTAAAGACTCATTCAGAGAGAGGGCCTTTAAGTGTGCCCATTGCACATATGCCTTCAGTCAAGGGTCAACTCTCATAAGTAATTTAGAAACACATTTTAGAAATAATTGAAATTTTTTTAGATTCACAAATAATTTTAAATCTCATTTTAATCCATTCAATTTCCAGTCGATAGTATTATTGTTTGACCATCTTAATATTTAACTTGTAATACTCAATAGAATATAAGATTTGTCATTTGTGGTATAATTTTTAGAGTAATAATTTATTTCTCTATCTGATTGTATGTTTATTAGGGTGGCCGTTAAACACTAATATTTTCCAGCCACATCACTACCAAAAGGAAATAACGTAAAATCGATTAAAAAAAATCTTTCTTAAAATTAATTACTTTTGACAGATTTTTATCCGGTTAAATGTTTTGGTATGCTTTTTATAAAAGAATAGTATTTATTTATTCGCCGAAATCGATCAATAAATTATTTAATTGCCCTGGGTATATCCCAAAAGACAATAAACGATCTAACATATAGGGCGATGAGGAGATCTCTCCTTAACTTTTACGCTTTTAGCAGAAGAACAATTAAAGCGGGTGGAGTATAATTATTTTATTGTAAATCCATCTCTCAGCCACCCGCTCTGAATTTTAATTTATTTGTTCTGAAGTTGAAAGTGTGAACGTGAAATGTTGACTATGGCTATTCGATCTATTCTGTCTTATTTTTGTAAGAGGCGGCCCGCTTCTCGGAGGCCCAATAAACAAAATAAATACCTTGTTTATTTGCATCAAACAGATGACACATTCTTTGAAACACGATTATAATAATAAATCAAAACCATCGTTTCTTTTCGTTTTCTATTAAAAAATATAAAACCCCTATTATTTTCCAAAATTAGTTGATATTGGTGGGTATTTCCATGCGCTTCTGCAGTACTTTACCAGATTATCCCAGTCTCTCCCATTAAGGCCCACTCTATGAATTTAGATCTGGACAATGTTTCTTCTCCTCTAAATTCTCTCAGAATAGGACAAACCGAAACATAATGAAAAACTTCTTCATCAACTCCCAGATTACACAATAAGCGCTTGCTGATTTCCTTAGAGTAGGAGTACTTATTCAAATAGAGCAATTCACCCCTCATTTTCAGCAGCCAGCTAATGGAGTTATTTTCCAGATTACCGAATATAAATTGTCTAGAATATTCCGGTTCCCCAAACAATGCATGATTTGCACTATTAGTGGCCCTCTTCTAAATTCAACCTCCATCTCATTTTCCATTAAGCTCACAATATAGGCCGGTTCAATTTCTCCCATCAGTATACTAACAATGTTGATATTAAATTTTGTACATATATTTAGCCACCCCTGATACCAATATAATGTTCTGTTGACGATTTCCTTTGTTAACAAATAAGGATATCTATCTCTATAGGCATGTTTAAACATTTATTTATTTACTTCAAATTCAACTGATATAATATAAATAAAGGAAGGATATATGGTACATTCATTTCTAAATATATAATATAATCCGGAGTGTTTCTAGGAAGATTAAAGCGCCTGTATTCGTTATGATAACTACTCTTTAGTTTATTCTGTATTAAATCATTAATTACTAATCAACCATTTATAATTGATTGATTAGGTTCAAACATTGATTAGATTAATATTTAGTTTTCTCTCTTATCATCAAATTATTTATAAATATATTATTACATTAATGTAATTTAGTTTTGTTTTTAGTAAAAGCTTTTTAATTAATCGACCAACTTCCAAAACATATCTAGGATACAAAATGGGAGATATTTCAATTCCAGTAGTATGCTATGCAGATGACGCAGTCCTGTTTTAGCAGAAAGTCAAGAGGATCTACAGACACTCCTGAGTCTCTGATCGGATTAATATGGAAATCTCAATAAAAAAAAATCCATGGCTATAAAGTAAAGGGAGTGTAGTATCACAATGGATGAAATAAAACTCAAATAGGTTCATACAGACTCAATATATTTCGGGTTATTAGGCCATCTTCAGGAGTTTACAGATTAAAAACAGTAAATAACATCCCCACAGAACAACTATCGAACTTCAGCTGCCTGGAGGTGGAAGTTTCAAGCAAAATAAATTTAAAGGACGAAGTGAAGTCACAAGTGTTTAAAGGCCCAAGAATTTCCGACTGCCTTTATAATTGAATATGGGAGAACAAATTTATGTCCCCGGAAAGCAAAACACGCATTTACAAATCTTGCGTTCGGCCTGTAATAACATATATGGCGCCGATACAGTTCTTAGACAACAACTACTAGGAACAACCGGAATGAGAATTGTAAGAACCATAGACGGGAAGACGCTACGCGACAGAATCTACAGCGAAGTAGGATAAAAGATATAGTGGAATGGGTTAATAATCGAAGGCGATATTGGACAGAACATGTTGAAAGAATGTCTGACGACCGTCTCCCGAAGATTGTTCTCTGCATAACCGTCCAGGGGGTTCAGAAGCAGGGGCTGCCTGTTTTGTTTCTTGAAGTAACGTTTCGTAACTGACTTATTTATCATAAAATATGTTCATTTTACTATCCATGATTAGCGCACAGATGTTCAAAATCAGCGTAGGAAATGGCATTCAAGAATGAACACAAACTCGACAGGTGTTTGCATTTGGCCCGTTGACAAGTTATAACCTGTCCGTCGTATTGCTGTTGCATCAGCTAACGTTCAAACGTGTTGTGACTTTTCTTAATAACCAGAGATAAAATTCATTTTTGACAATTTCTCTTTTGTATTCTAATGAATAAATGAGGGGAAAAATAAGTTCTCCAAAATAGGGGCGAGGGGTCAATCCGGGCCCAAATTTAATTTCTAATTTAATTATAAAAATTCAATACTCATGAAAACTATTGAAAATTGAAGAAAACTATCTATTTGATGTTTTACATTTAGTCATGAGAATATTTGAATATTTTTAAGTTAATCTTTAAGATTCATTTAATTTTACCACACAGCGTATGGTCAAGTATTGTAATCGTGCATGAAAAAAGTGTTTTTTTTTCCTTCTTTTTTTTCGAAATATCTCAAAAACGGCTGAAACTATTTTGATTAAAAAAATTGAACGAAACCAAGGCATTTCGCTCTACAAAAAAGCTATAATAAGTGAACATTGAAAAAATTATATTTTTCGAGATAATAATTGTTTTGTCCAAATGTCTGTTAGTCTGTGCGTTACTAAATTTTTGTGGACGCGCTAACTCAAAAACTAGTGTGAATATCGAAACCAAATTTCACATGTAATTTTGGTTCATCGAGATTAAGAGCTGATTAGATTTTGGTGCATATCGACCCAAGATTAAGGGGGGTGGAGGGGGGTTAAAAATTAAAAATCTAGGCCATTTGAGCAAACTCAACCAAATTTTGTATACATAATCAGTGGGCCCACAGTATTCTAAAAATAAAAAACTAACCGCCCAAAATGGGGGGGGGGTGTAGGATAAAAAAATGAAAATTTAGGCTCTTGTACCAAAGTCAAACCAAATTTTGTATAGGTACATAATCAGTGGGCCCCCAGGAGTCTAAAAATGCAAAAAATAACCCCCCTTCCCTACAATATTATAAATAATTATATTAAATATAAGTGAGGGGCAAGGTTGTATGGTAAAGTCAAGTGGATGGCCACATCAGAACACGCCAGCTTATTTTGTTTTAGTTTTATTTGAATATTGTCACGTGACTCACTACACTACTGCCATCTGCAGATTAGAAATTGAAAATCTCATCTATTGTTTGACGTTTACCATTTACCTCATGTGTCATTTCATAGATTTTAATAATAATTAATTTGTTTTTTGTTTATTCAATAAAAATATTTTCAATATAAATATAAGCATAATGGATTCATTTACAATTGTTGATATCAATAAAATTCTTAACAATCCAAACAATTACCCTATTCATAAAGGTTAGTAGGTATTTTTTAATTTATCAAATAATTTAAAATATCACATTTAGAGAGTAATTACTATCAATTTATACTATATATTAATTAAAATATAAACTACTTATCTCTCTATGAGGGACATTCATAGATATATTAATTTTCAAGTGAAAAATTAGCTTAAATTCTGCTTGGTGCAAATAAACAAACAATATATATATGAAGATTAATACCCCCATTATAATATTACAATTTTCTCATAATATTAACTATTAATTCATCTCTAGAAAAGGTTAAAGCGAAGATCAGTTGCCCTCTGAAAAAACATCATGCCAGTCATGAGTAAAACAGAAACTCGGATGCCCCCTGTCAAAAAACAACCCCTTTAATCTAGGCACGATCTAGAAGTGAAAATTTGAATATCTGAAGGTCCTTGTCCATTCGGTTAAGATATATTCAGTTCGGCTTGGTTCTTCAGTTCGTATACCTTCATTTCGAGCTGGCATTAAGGCGGTTATGTTGGCGTTAGCATATATATTTAACCGAATCTTACAAGGTTTTAAAAGAGAAAGAATTCAATTTTCGGATAAATTCTAAGATTTTAGTAGAAATATTATTAAATTGCGATATCAGAGGGGATTCACCCCCAGGAGTCGAACCTGAGAACTAACACGCTATCCGGGCAGTCAGCTCTGATATCGCAATTAAATAATATTTCTACTAAAATCTTAGAATTTGACCGAAAAAGATTGATTGAATTCTTTCTCTTTTAAAATACATCTTGGTTAATCTGAACCCGAGCTGATTTTTTGAAAAAACTAACATTTTCAAAAAAAAAAGATGCTCAAAACTTTAATTATACTTACAAGGTTTGTTTGGGAACGCATTTTTTTATCTAATCGAACCGAGATTATAAACCGAACCTATGAAAAGTTCAAGTAGGTTTTTTACAGAGGGTATCTGATCTTCGTTTTAGCACTAGAAAATATTATAACTGTCAAATTAATGTAATATTAGTTGTTGTTTTTTTTTATTAAATCATAAATCTTAGATAGGGATTCAAGGAATTGTGTTTTATTTCAGGCCCACTTCATCCATGTTGCTATTGCAGCATGATGTTTATTAGCGAAGCATTTCTAGAAAAGCATCAAAAGAAATGCATTAATATGAAAATATCTACTCTATCTAAAAATCAGTTAAATATTACTGCATCAAAAAAAGGTAAATTGAATTCTTAATTTGCAAGGAAATGCATTCTGAAAATGATTTAAAATTTTGTAATTCATTCAGGTCAAAAATTCGTCAACTGTACAACATGTCAAAAGAGATTCACATCAGAATCAGATCTCAATAAACATTTGCTGTTACATTCAAAGGAAAGGCCATTTGA
Organism: Forficula auricularia; assembly: GCA_024734495.1. Classification (NCBI taxonomy): domain Eukaryota; kingdom Metazoa; phylum Arthropoda; class Insecta; order Dermaptera; family Forficulidae; genus Forficula; species Forficula auricularia. Next base: position 7,827,344 of record JALMQS010000073.1, on the reverse strand, counting down.
CTGTGCTCATTGTGAAAAACGTTTCTCTCAAAAATCTCATCTCACAAGGCATTTAAGGATACATACAGGAGAAAGGCCTTTTGCCTGTGACCATTGTGAAAAAACCTTCAGAGAAAAATATACTCTCACAACTCATTTAAGAATACATACAGGAGACAGGCCTTTTAAATGTAGTCAGTGTCCGTTGAGATTTCTACAGAAGAACAGTCTTAATAGTCATTTACCGATCCATTCTGGAGAAAGACATTTTGCCTGTGACCATTGTGAAAAGACCTTCAAAGAAAAATCTACTCTCAAAACGCATTTAAGAATTCATACAGGAGACAAACCTTTTAAATGTAGTGTGTGTTCCAAGGGATTTTACCACAAGCACCATCTTGATAGCCATTTGCGGGTACATTCAGGGAAAAGACCTTTTGCCTGTGACCATTGTGGAAAAACCTTCAAAGAAAAATCTACTCTCAAAACGCATTTAAGAACACATACAGGAGACAAACCTTTTAAATGTAGTGTGTGTTCCAAGCGATTTTCTCGAAAGCTCCATCTTGATAGTCATTTACAGATCCATTCCGGAGAAAGACCTTTTGCCTGTGACCATTGTGAAAAACGTTTCTCACAAAAATGTAATCTCACAACGCATTTAAAGTTACATACATGAGAGAGAGACCTTATAAATGCCCTGATTGTCTTTTGAGATTTTCCCAAAGAACAATCTTTGGATTATTTTATTTATTCATCAGAAACTTCTTTAAAGAACACTTGATAAACTTCCTGATCTTCGTGAAATACTTACTCTGAGAAGAATCCAGAACAAACTTAGTAGATACGTTTTCAACCAAAACATTCTGTGAAAAAACAGGCAAGTTCGAAAAAGTAGTGAAATCTAATAAGTAGCCAAAGTTAAATTCGCCAAGAGTATTTAAGTTGGGAGATCTACTATTTTCCCAACTTAATTAGGTATTCTTGGCGAATTTAACTTGGCTACCCTCTCCTAGATTTCACTACTTTTTCGAACTTGGCCTGTTTTTTCACAGAATGTTTTGGTTAGGATTTCTCTCCTTTTTATAAGCTATGAGGAAGCCCGTTGGTCCATAGGACTAGAATTATTCCCCCCCCCCCCATTTTGGGTGGTTTGTTTTTGCATTTCTAGCCTTCTGGGGGCTCAGAGAATATATATACAAAATTTGGTTGAGTTTGGTCCAAAGGGCTAGAATTTTCATTTTTGACCCTCCCCCCTTTTTTTTGAAGGGGTTAAAAGATAGGAAGTTTGAATTTTTGGAATGTTTCCTTTGTTTGTGTCCCAAACTCTAATAGCAGGCGAAATTTCATGATGCAGGAATGATTGGAACTAGCCTAGAGGTTTTGATGACCTGTCAGTGAGTGAGTGAGTACCAAAATTAGCTATTTTCTCAGGTCTACTATATATCTCAGAATCTATTTAAGCTATATTATTGAAATTTGGAACACATAATTACTTATCCTCAATATGGATTACATAATTACATATGTATAAATTTAGGTCTGTATCTCAAATGGATTCTGAGCTTCATGGGGGTCGAAATTGGTTCGAAATGGTTCGTGTAAATAGCGTACAGCGTGTACGGCCAAGCTAATGCTCGAACATGGGCTGCGCACTCTGGGCGCTTTGATATAAATTGAATCAGTCTGTATTATAAGAATCTCATTAGCAATTGTAAAATTCATTCGGATAATTCAATTCCCCGACGAGTGTCTTGTTTGAAGATCTTAATGTTTAACATTAATTTAATACTGAATATCGAGTTAGATTTCCAAGTCTAATACTTTTATTTTTGCCTCTAATTGTATGTTTTTTATTTCAATTCGTTAATATAAATTTAAAATGTTTATTTTATCCAAAATATTAAAGAGTTTTTGATTTATTAATAGAAATAATCAAAGAGTGTGTATCTTATGCTTGATGTAAATAAATATAAACTCACAAATATATATTTTATTTATTTGAGAATCAGTTTCGAATTCCTTTCCTTTATTTTCTGTTCGGATCTAAATGGACGAAAATAATTAATTCTCTACACGACTGGTCCTTAACCTTTTTAAGCAGCGACACAAAATTGAGAAATATGTTCATTCTTTTAACAAAATAAAGCACTAATTAGTTTTTGGTAGATATCGATCCACAAAAATTAGTAATTTATTCCAGTATTTTTTTATTTACTTTTTTCTAAATATCTTGAAAATGACTTACCAATTTTGATAAAATTTAATATCCTAATTAAGTACCTTGCGGACCACAAAAAAGTTAAATAAAGTTTTTAGTAAAGTTATGTTTTAAAGTACTTCATTCTAGATTAAGATAGTACTTTTTTAAATTCTTTATTTTAATTTCTTTAAAATTTATTCATTTGATCGGTTTAATATAGCTCATTTAACCTAATTTAAGTAAGAGTGGATAGGCTTCTCTCTGTAAATTGCTAAAAATTTGAGAGGAAATTTTAAAAGTAACCATAGCAACTGCGTTGTTTTCTTCTCCGTTACCTTTGCTGAAGACATAGAGGAATCGACTTAAAATCAAAAATAACGATCTATTCTTATCTAATACTAGAGGAACAACAATAAATTTTAATTTTCTCATTAATATATCAAAGAATAATTGATACGTCAACAAGAATTATTTTGACCTCGCTGATTTCTTAAAAATAAAACCGACTTCAAAAAATTAAATTCAACAAATGCTCCTATTTTGTTGGCAATCAATTTATAGATATTATTATAGTATAACTCTTTAGGGATGGGATCTTTGTTATTAAATAGGAATTGAATATTGTCTATATTTTTGTGAGTAATGTTCACGTTATATACTTTAAAGTTTTTTTTTTTTTTCTGATATTCCCGGTATGTAGGTTACTTAACTTAAAAGCTAAGGTCACAGATAAAACTTATACCTATAGATAATTATAAATTTATATTTAAAGAAACCATATATAATTAAAATTTAATTTACTAAAAAAAACAACTAAATTACTCTAACAATTTTATTATAATATTGTTAAAAAAAAACTATTTGATTTTTGATATCAAAGTATTAGTGAAATACATATATATACATATAATTTTTACAATGATTAATTACATTTAATATAATTTTGTATTAGTTGTAAATGGTTCACATAATTTCTTTTTTTATAAGAAACGATCGTTATTAATATCAATCGTATATCAAAAGTGTGTCATCTGCTTGATGCAATCCAAGTTAAATAATTATATTTAAATAAGAATAAGATATTGATTGTTTTTCTTATTAAATAAATAGGATTCTTTTAATAAAAACAATGTCAAAATGTTTAACCATTTCGGATTTATTGGTGGAGTGAAATAAACATGTCAATTTAAATTATTTATGTTTTATTTGGGCTTTGAAGGCAGAATCATCGAGAAGCTGCTAGAGAATGAAAGGCAGATTTGCGATTTAATGGTGACTAAAATTGTATTATAGTGTTTGACTTTTGTATCTCTGCTCTGTGAATGAATGAAATATGGAATGTTATCAAATGATAAATGAACGAATATGTGATGAGTTGGAGTATGTTGAGGAATTATTATTGGTGTTAAAATGATATGTCATATTATGTACATATTCTGTTTGTATTATTGTTGTTTTTGCTGATGATATTAATTAGAGATATATCCACGTGTAATAACGTATCTTGTTCAAAAAGAGACCAGTCATACTCGAAATGTTTATTCTGTATTTTCTGCTCTAAAAGGCGTCTCGTCTCAGAGGATCATTAAGTGAATAAATAAATAAATAAAATTGATTGAAGGCGAAAAAACAGCCATTTTTTCAGTAAAACAAGATTATATAACAAATGAAGTTCTTCTTCTTCTTCTTATTTTTAAACCTATAGGTTTGTTTCTTCCAGAACGTCATACCATCTCTTCTTAGGACGACCTCTACTTCTTATTCCAACCGGCTTGTTTGTCATCACTTTCTTTACCAGTCGGTCTTCTGGCATTCTTCTCACATGCGCATACCATTCCGCTCTTCTTCTTTTAACCCATTCGCCCACCTTTTGTATTCCACATTTTTCTCTAATATCTTCACTCTTCATTCTATCGAGCCTGGTCACGTTCATTATCCTTCGTAATGTCTTCATTTCAGTCGTTTCCAATAATTGAGAAGTTTTTGCAGTATCGGGTCTTGTCTCTGCTGCGTAAGTTAATATTGGACGTACTACGGTTTTGTAGACTCGTACCTTGGCCTCCGTTCTTAAATATTGATTTGACCAGATTGCATTGTTAAGGCAACCCGATATTTTTGAGGCTCTTATTGCCTGATGTCTTACCTCTGTTTCTAGGTCTTGATGAGAGGTCATTTGGATGCCAAGGTATGTGAAGGACATGACTTGTTCGACAATGGTATCGTACAGTTGTAGTTTGCATCGGAGTGGTGATTTAGATATTGTCAGTGTTTTGGTCTTCTTGGTTGACAGAGTGAGACCGAATTTATGCGCAACACAGCTAAATTTATACAGGAGGCGCTGGAGGGAATCTTCATCTTCTGCAACGAGTGCTGCATCGTCTGCGTAGCAAACGCATGTTATATTCTCGTCCCCCAAGGAATATCCTTTTAGATTTTTGATTTCGCCAATAATTTCATCCATAACTATATTAAAAAGCAGCGGACTAAGGGAGTCTTATTTAATTATTTAAATTCTCTATGGATTATGTCCCTTGCTTTTTATCTATAAAATGAATAATTATTTCCTTTCAGCGTCAAAATCGGTAAAATTCATCATTTAAGACCCTCCATGTGGTCTATTCAATAAAAATGTATTTTTTAATTTTTAATAAAATCTAAAAAATAATAGGAAGATAGAAAAACCTTTAAAGGAAACCATGACGGTCATAATTGATGAATATGGCAGATTGTTACGAATAACTATAGATTTAATAGTATACCTATATACGGATGGGATATAATTCATAGAGGATTCCATAATCTAGCATTTATTTTATAAAAAACTTATCCTCTACATTTACGTGGAAATAAGAAAAAAGGCAAATTTTCGTGAAACTTTTTTTTCACCTTGAGTTTGAGGGCCGCGAAATTTTTACCACTTGTTATGATCCGCCTCTGACCAAATAAGGATCCAAATCTTCCATCATCTTATTAGACCTCTGTCTTCCGATTTAGAGAAGTTATTTGAGACCCTATTAAAAAACAGACTTGAATATTCACTTGGAAGTAATAAAATATAATAAATCATTCTCAATTTGGATTTAGAAAAAAGAAAAGCACTTTATATAAGCTGACATTATTTTTTAAATGATATCTACTGATAGGAATTTATCTAGAAGGAAATTTCTTTCCAACATCAAATCGGCATAGGATAATGTTGCCTGAACAGCTCAATAATCTAAATATTCCATCTCAATTGATAGACAATATAATTAAATTATAGCAATCAAGATAATTATACTCTAAATTGGATGATGAAAACTTGCCAGCTAGAATAGTATATCCCAGGAATTGGGACAAGGGGGCGGTAGACTCAGCCCCCTACTATACGACTTAAATACAAAAGAACTTAAAATCTCTACCACCACTTCATGGAGTTTAAATGTTACAGTTTGCCGATGATATTATTCTCTGGTATTCGAGCAAATACATCTAGGAAAATTCAAATAAACTGGACCCTTAGAAAAATCTGTCACTGACTCAAGAATATTTAAAACTTGAATTGGAACTGCAGATCAAATTCTTTATCTTTGGGTATCGAGTAGGTGTGTACTTCTTTGTTGTTTTAGATATAAAAGTACAGACCTAGTTCAGGGGCTGGCGTCCCTGCCCACGTGAGCTCATGATTCTTTAATCAAGAGAATCATGTTCTATCCCTAATCCTAACCAACTTCAATCCCTGTCTTCACAAATCCTTATTCCTTCGAAATCGAAAAGTTTCGCGAGTATTATTTTACTTGTTCGCGAGTTCAATAGTGTGTTCCTGTGGAGTCAGAGTAATCCATGTCCAGGCACGAGACGTAGGCTGTTAAGGTGAGATATCTTTATAATACTCTATTCTTATAATTAAATAATTAAGAAAAAAAAGATCAATTAAAATATTTAAATATAATTTGTTTGCGAATATTTCTATAAAAAATATTTTAAATTCACTATATTATTTTACTAATATTTTTTTCTTTTTTTCATGGTAGATTCTCGTCCTACTAATATTAACATTTAGATTAAATTATTAATTCGAACTTCAGCTTAGCAAACAGGAAGTTGCTATTGAAGACATATGTATGGAGCATAGCCATGTACGGGTGTGAAACCTGGACAATTGGAAAAGCGGAGAGAAAGAGATTGGAGGCTTTCGAAATGTGGTGCTACAGAAGAATGATGAATATCAAATGGATGGATAAAATTACAAATGAAGAAGTTCTTGGAAGAATCGGAGAAAGAAGAACCTTGTGGAAGAGTCTAAAGAAGAGAAGAGGTCAGATGATGGGGCACACACTGAGACATGGGGGACTGCTTAGGGATATCTTGGAGGAGGAGGTGGGAAAGAAAAGGGGAAGGGGAAGAACCAGATTAGAATATTTCAACCAAATAATTGGGGATATGGGATGCCAGACATTTAGAGAGGTTAAACAGCTGGCGGGGGACAGAGTCGAGTGGAGACGGATTGTTGCATCAAACCAGTCTTAGGACTGTATACTCAATGATGATGAATTCGAACTAAATAAATAAATTAAAATTAAATATTCTTTATTTGTAATTTCGAAATCGTATTCTTTTTTCTAAATTTAATTTGAGATAGTGCTTTGAAATAATTTCGCCTTATTATATTTTCAGTTTAATAAAATTATTTCACATGGATAGATAATAAAATTTTAATTTTGTTTAAAAAAATAACATTCAAGAGTAAATAATAAATAATTCACATTTAAAAATAATCCCCTTATATTTAAATATTCACCTCTAAACTTCAATCTAATTAATTTCTCTTTCTGATCTAATACAAAGAGGTGACTGTGAGTCAGTGGCTAGAGTGTCGGGTCGCTGACTCGAAGATCGCTGGTTCGAGACCGAGTCTCGGCAGATAGATATTTGCAGTCGCCTCCTCTTGGAAAGTAATGGCAACCTACCAAGAGTATAATTGCCTAGTCACCTCTCCAAATTAGCCGTTCGGAACCGGCGTTAAAAAGTAGGTCCCGTATATCTGTGTAAAAACAACTAAACACACTCAACACAGGTATATGTGGAGAGGCGCCGACACCCGTTTCGGGTATGGCACTCGAAGAAGAAGAAGATCTAATACATAAGTTAATATTGCAATTTCTCTCGTCATACTCAGATCTACAAATTTTTTCTATTTGTGTCTTAAATACAAATATTGGACAAAATTTTTATACAAAATATCGAATGTTCTAAGACTTTGATTCCTAACAAATTGCAGTATTGGAGACATTGTACTGCTGTTTGTTTCGGAAAAGGTCTTTTAACAATTCTTTATCTCAAGTGTAGACGTATTTTGCTACAAATATAATGTCTCCTATTTGTTTCAAAACACGTATAGCCTTGAAATTTTCATTATTTTAGCCTTTCAAATTGCATATTGTATTTCTAAGTTAGTGTTTTATACATTTGTAAATTTTTGAAATTTTAAAACTATCACTCTATGAGTATATTAAGTAATTTGCGATCAAAATTTTATTAATGATCACCCTTTAACTATTATTTATTTATCTATCCATGTGGGGGGTGGTGACAGCTGCCTACTCGTGGTGCCCCCTGTTCTCGCTAAACAGCTGTCTGTCTCTGTTTATAAATTAACTATTGAGACATAATCATATATAATAATTATATTTGCATAATTTTTTACAAATACTACACATTCCCATTAATGATAATAATCAATTTTGAAAACTATAAATTTGTAGAAATAATTAAAAATTTTGTATTTTACAAAAGTATAGTAAATAATTCTTGTTTAATTTTAATAATTAAAATTCATTCAAAATTTATGCAAATAATTTTATATTATATATGAAATTTGAAATATTTATATTCGACTGAAAATATGAGAGAAATTTTTCGACGTCATTGTCTCTTAAGAATTAGTAGTATAATAATTTAACATGTAATAAACACAATGGCTAACTGCATATTTTTTTCTAAATTGAATGGTTTTTGGGATAAAAATTCGCACAAATTATTATGAAAAATAATTTAGAGATTCCAAATATGATCCATTCCAAGATTTCACGTTCCATTTTTGAAATTTATTTAAGAACGTGAATAAAATATTAATATCTGGGTAACTGATAGGTCTGTACTTCTTTGCTATTATAGATTAAAAAGTACAGACCTACTTCAGGGCCTGGCCTCCCTGCCCACGTGACCTCATGATTCTTTTATCAAAAGAATAACGCCCTATCCCTAAACCTAACCAAATTTAATCCGTATTATTTCAAATCCTTATTCCTTCGAAACCTAATAAATACTCTTAATAAATTCACAAAAAATTAATTTCGTAAAAATGTCTTAAAAGTTAAGTAATTGTTGAAAAAATAGAGTAATATTAGGAATATTATTTTTCCAATAATTGCTTACATTTATAAAAGGTTTCTTTAAAAATTAAATTTTAAGAACCATCATGAGCCGTTTATTTTGAAAGTGACCTACCTAAGTTCATTAACCGACTTCAAAAAAGGAGGAGGTTCTCTTCTTTTTTTTTTTTTTTTTTTTTTTTTTGTGCCTATGTTACCTCATATCTCCGCCAATTCTCAACCGATTTTGAAATTTTTTTTTGCATTGGGTCCAGTCTAGCTTCCGATTGGTCACATTTTTTTTCGTTTTTTTTTTCATAGGTATTAGACCTTTTCTATTAGGTTTGTTTAGACCTAACCTTTTTGTTTATGAACCGATTTCGATGGTTCTTTTTTTATCCGAAAGGGGGTGTCTTAGGGATGGTGTCATATTAATTTGGTCAAGTTCTGATGATATGATCACTATTAATAACATCACTAAAAAGAGAAAAATAAAAATAGTTTTTAAGAAAAAATTAAAAAACCGACTTCAAAAAATTTCAAATGCACTAAAAGGTATAAAATATATTATTACCTTATTTAGTTACAACTAAACGACGAAATATTAACATGAAATTACTTTTTGAAGTCGGTGTCAAACATATACCTTTTATGAATCGCACTCGACGGATCTTACTTAGTACGTTTGGCGGGTACGCTCGCTTATAGGTATAGTTTGTTTGGTACCGACTTCAAAAAGTAATTTCATGTTAATATTTCGTCGTTTAGTTGTAACTAAATAAGATAATAATTATTTTATAACTTTTAGTGTATTTTATTTGATTTTTGAGTTCTTATTATTTTATTTGTTTCATTTAATTTTTTTGAAGTCGGTTTTATTTTTTTTATAAAAAGTATTGATCTAGCTCGTCCACAAAAATTTGGTAACGCACAGACTAACTGACTAACTAACTAACAGACTAACAGACATATTGACAAAACAATTATTATCTCGAAAAATATAATTTTTTCGATGTTCACTTACACTGGGCAACAAAAAAATAATTTTTAAATGCTTCGAGCACTTGATGAGTCAATTCCTACCAATTTTGGGTTGAGAAAAACGAATATGACAATGAAAATTTTTTCTTAGCTCTAGTTTCTGTGAAATACAGTAGGTGGCGGATCAAGAGAAAAAGATACATTTTAATTACATATGCTAACAACATTGAAAGTGCATTTTATTTTTTTACAAATTGTAGTTACATTCTAAGAGTTCTACATTGCTGGAATAATACTTGACAGATGGTCGTGTCTGAAGAGATTTATGTGGTGCCTTCATCAGATCGTCGTTTTTTAGCTTGCCTCTTTTTTGTTGCCCAGTGTTATTAGTCCATCAGGAATTTACAGATTAGTTTTTAACCTGTAAACTCCTGATGATGGACTAATAATCCGAAATATATTGAGATTGTATACACCTCTTTGAGTTTTATTTCATTCACTCTGAAACTACACTCCCTTTACTTTATTAATGTTTATTATCCTTTATAATCACGTAGTTTTAGTTTTTTAGTTATAACTCGAGTTCTAATTGAGCTACAAACAAGTGGTAATTTGTAAATCCAAGAGGAAGCTGTTTTCTATTAGTTCAACAAAATATTGTGATCTCAAATATTGTTGTTTAATATCTAACGGAACTCGAAAATAGGTCAAAATGGTCCTTTTCACCGTTTTGATCGATTATATCTCCAAAACAAGAGCTAATCGGTAATCTTTATGGTGATTTTTGAATTCAGCAGGTGGAAATACATAAGAATCAGCTATTTTTGAGCCCGAAGCATTTTCATTGTTGGGCAGTGTTATTAGAGCTTTTTTGTAGACCGAAATGCCATGGTTTCGCTCAATTGTTTTAATCGAAATAGTTTCAGCCATTTTTTAGAAATTTTGAAAAAAAGAAGGAAAAAAAACACTTTTTTCATGGACGATTACAATACTTGACCATACCCTGTATGGTAAAGTAATAAGAATATATAAAAGCCGTTCAAAATAATCCATGAGGGTTATAATTTATGAATTTGGCAGATTGTTACGTTATATAGATATTATGAAATATATGGATAGAATATAAGTCATAGAATATTCCATAATTGTAAAAAAACGCACTCTTCGACACATACGCGAGAATACAGAAAAAACCCTGAAAGTCTTCTTGACACTTTTAATCAATTTTAGAAAAAAGAAAAGTTCACTTCAATTTTACCTTATTTCTTTTGTTGAGGGCGCTGTAAAGATATTATTGATTAACGGCCACTCTAATAAACATTGAATGAGAGAGGAAAATAAATTATTACTCGAAAAATTATAGCAGAAGTAACAAATTTAATATTCTATTCAGAATTAGAACTTAAACATTAAGATCTTCAAATAAAAATACACTTATCGGGAAATTGAATGAATTGAAAGGTGACTTCAACTTATTTGAGAATCTAAAAGGAATCTGAAAATTTTTCAAGGCTTTCTAAAATGGATTTTTAAATGTCTTAAGAGATGTGACTTTCGTGTGAAGGCATTTGTGCAATGAGCACACTTAAAGGGCCTTTCACCTGTATGTGTAAGCAAATGAATATCGAGATTGTCCTTGCGTGCAAATCTATTGGGACACTCAGTACATTTATATGATTTCTCTCCGGTATGTATCCTTAAATGAATTATGAGAGAAGATTTAATTGAGAAGCGTTTTTCACAATGAGAACAACCAAAAGGCTTTTCGGCGGAATGTATCGTTATATGCCTTGTGAGAGCAGATTTATATGAGAAGAGTTTTTCACAATGCGGACATCCAAAAGGCTTTTCGCCGGAATGTATCCTTAAATGCGATGTGAGATGAGATTTATGCGAGAAGAGTTTTTTACACTGGTCACAGCCAAAAGGCTTTTCACCGGAATGTATCCTTAAATGCCTTGTGAGAGCAGATTTGACTGGGAAGTGTTTTTCACAATGCGGACATCCAAAAAGCTTTTTACTGGAATGTATGTACATTAAATGCGATGTAAGAGCAGATTTGTCTGAGAATCGTTTTTCACAATGTGGACATCCAAAGGGCCTCTCCACGGAATGTATCAGCAAATGTCGATTGATATGTGATTTGAATTTAAATCTCTTTTGACATTCTGTACAATGAAAGTATTTCCGACCTGAATGAATTAGAAAATGTTAAATATTTTTCAGAATGGATTTTACTAGATATTAAAGATTAATTTTACCTTTTTTTAATCCATTAATATTAAGGTGATTTTTGAGTATAGTGGATATTTTCATATGAATACATTTCTTCTGATGTTTTTCTAAAAATGCTTCGCTGATAAACATCATGCTACAATAGCAGCATGGATGAAGTGGCCCTGAAATAAAACACGATTCATTTTAAATTATAAACCTAATCATAACTTTTAATGTGAAACAAGTGACCTAGCAAACCTAACTCATAGTATATGAATATTTCATTTAATATTAATTTACTTTTATCTTTATTAAAGATGTTTCATGTTGCACCAAAATCACAATCTGTGTTAATTACTTATCATAATTAAATCCTTGAATCCCTATCTAAGATTTATCAATTAATGAAAAAATAAACTGCAAACTTTATCCAAATTCATTTGAAATATCAATATGTTTATTCCTTTATTATTAATCAGATATCACTTGCAATTTGCAGTTCATGTTGACTTTAATTCAAAAATAATGCTCTATTCTCATTTAATAGTCTAAGAATAACCATTCTACATTGGATTTTTGACGTTTCGGTTATTATTAGTAACTATTGCTGAAGACAACGAGGAATCGACTTAAAATAAAAAATAGCCATCGATTCTCATCTAATACTGGAGTAATCGGCTTAGAATCAAAAATAACGATCAATTCTTATCTCCTTCTAGAGGAATAACTATTGCATTCCATTTTTGATGTTTTGACCATTAATGGCAACCTCTACTGAAACCGTGGAAGAATCGACTTCAAATCAAAAAGACTAAATTATTTTATGATAAACAACTCAAGTTAGTTCAATAATTGACCGTGTAGTTTGAAAGTGGCTTAACTCCATTTATACCTAAAGCAAGATAATAATATATTATTGATAATGTCTGAAGGCAGTGATGAAGGTCATTTTAATTAATTAGTATTTAACAAGTTAACCTGAGTTTTTGGACAATTGCGTTAGTTGAATAACCAGTACGTTTAATTAATATAAAACTTAAAATTTAATATTAAATTTTAGAAATTATTTCATCCATGGGGAAGAACAGAACAAGACCATTTAGTTCAGATAGTGAAGAAGAAATAGTAACTAATGATTTTAAAAAATATCGAAAAAGAAATAGAATAATAGAACAATATTCGTCTTCAGAGGATGAAGATACGAATAACAATGGAGAAAAGAATGATGAATAATACATCCAAAAAGTGCGAAAAATGAAACGGAATTCAGGAAAAAGATATTGTACTCAATCCGGAAATATTGTACCTGGAAAAATTTTCCAAAACAAAGATTGCCGTTGTCGGAATGCTTGCACAAAAAATTACCATGAAGAAGAAAGAATATTTTTGAGAAGTTTTGGGGTTTGGGAGATTTTAATAAACAAAATGTTTTGATTTACGAATCTGTCGAGCGCAAAATTGTGAAACGAAAACGTCCAACAAACGGAAACGGTTCGCCAAGAAATTGTAGTTTTAAGTATTTGTTAAATTCTAAAAACGGAAAAGTTCCCGTTTGTAAAAAATTATTTCTGGATACTTTTCAAGTAAGTGAAGGACGCTTAAAACGAGTATTAAACTTTGCAAATGTAGGCAATGATTTACGTGGGATGATGGTTGGATCATCAAGAAAATTATCTGAGGAAGCGAGAAAGCACGTTCAAAACCATAATAAAACTGTTCCTAAATTTGAATCCCATTATACCAGATCTCATAATCCTAATAGAAGATATCTTAATCCCGATCTAACTCTTAGGAAAATGTTTAATTTATACGAGCTTCATTGAGAGGAAAATAAAATAAAAGCCGTTAATGAGTGGACTTACAGAAAAATGCTTAAAAAAGATTTCGATCTACATTTCCATCAACCGCGCAAAGATACATGTCAAAAATGCGACTTATTAACAAGGGCGGATCCACGGGGGGGGGGGGGGCGACTCTCCCCCATACAGGCTTGTGTCTGGCGGGAGTGCAACACGTGCGTCACACGCAGAGGTCAAAAAACGGCGGCCAAATCGACAGGGAATTTATAACAAATTTTTTATTTTTTTTTAATGAACTTAAAATATGAGATATGAAATTTGTAAAAAAATTTAAAAATCAAAACAAAAAACATTTATTTTTTTAAAAAATTTTAAAATTGAAAATAAAGTTCTATGTGTATGGGGCGTCTCTGACCCCCCCCCCCCCCCCGCCCCCGCCCCCCCGACTTGGACAATTCGATCGCGACAAAGTAGATCTTATATACATCGGGCACCTTATATACATAAAAAATTCCTGGATCCGCCCTTGCTTATTAAACATCAAAATTAAAGCATCGAATGATGATGAAGAAAAGAATAAACTTACAGAAGAAGACGATGTCCATTTAAGACTAGCAGAATCAGCTAGGAATTCACTAAAACAAGATCAGGAGCAAGTATCACGTAATTCAGATTATTATTTCGCTTTCTCGTTCGACTTGCAAAAAGCATTACCATATCCCAAGTTGACTACCTCAGTAGCATATTTACAAACGCAATATGTATGTTTTAAATTTGGGTATTCATAATTTTCACAACGATAATGTTTACATGTACGTTTGGGATGAAACTATTGCATCCAGAGGTACTCAAGAATTTGTTTCATGCATCCTAAAGTTAAGAAGTGAAAGACACATTATAGCTTACAGTGACATGTGAGGCGGGCAAAATAGAAACATTAAAATAGCTTTGTTAATGTGGTTAAAGATTGTCCAAACTTTGGAAAATAATGTGGAAATCATAGATCACAAATTTTTAATATCAGGACATTCATTTTTACCAAATGATAGATTAATAAAAAAAAAATTACTGTTCGTTCCCCAGGATTATTACAAGATTATTAAAAAGTCTCGGAAAGGTAACAACTTTATTGTAAATGAAGATGTTGTATCAACAAAATTATTAGAAGACGCAATTTTTAAAATGGTAAAGAATTCTGATGGAGAATCAATAAACTGGTTAAAAATATGTTGAATGCGTTTTGTTAGAAATAAACCGTATAAAATTTTCTAAAAGACATCAATGAATGAGAATTTTAAAGCCCTGGATTTATTACCACGTCGGGGTAGACCAAGAAAGTTTGAAAATATCGTGTTGACACCACTGTATAAAAATATCAGACAAATTACAATAGCAAAATTCAAGGACATAATTGACCTATTACGATATACGTATACAACCGGAACATCATGATTTCTTCAAATCCCTTTCACACACACAAAATGTAGATGAATAGTAAATTGTTTTGTAATAAATAAATTTATGTTTTTTATGTTTTGTACGTTATGTAGTTAAAAAATGTTTTAAATCGCATAAATTAAGTATCCGAAGTGTTTTAAAGATATGTAAAATAAATTAAGTATTGTTTTTTTCAATTTGAAGCATCTTAAATTATGTTGAATGGACTTGGGCACATTCAAATTTTATAATGAATCTGGATAAATTTTCCCAAAAGTATTTAAAAAAAATGATTAAAATAAAAAAAAAACACTGTTGTAAATATGGACATGGGCAGGGATTATTTATTGCTGGATGTTCAAATAATTGTAAAATAAAAAAATAAATATGTAAATTTTAATTTGGAAATAAAAACACTTTGTTCAAAAAACTAAGTAGTAGAACCCCCCCAGAACAAAGTTCTGGCTACGCCCTTGTAAGCTCAATCAAAGTATATCTATGATTTATTGAGCAATAGATTGTACATTTATTAATTCACAAATTATAACCAATCAATGTTAGAGCTAACCATAGATGGATCTTTGCATTCAATGTTGATATATTAAAAAGTGAATTCTTTTTATTCATGTCAGATGTTTTAACCCTCTATAGTTTTTTTTTCTTTTTTAATGATAATAATGAGAGAAGGAGTTACACCAAAAAGGTGCAACCCCTAAAGGCCTGGGTTGGCCCCTCCATCGTGAAAAGAAGAAAGAATTTTATGGGTTGGGCGGGGGTCGAAGGTATCTGTGGATACGGGTCTTAAATAGCTGAAGGTTATAAGTCGCGGGGAAGATGGTGACAGGGAGCGAGTTCCAGTCTCTGGAGGTCATAGGGATAAAAGAGTTGGCGAAAGCGCTTGTTCGACTTTTATCCAATTTGACAGCGAAGGGGTGCTGAGCGTTAGAAAACCGCGTGTTTCTCGTAAAGAGGGCATTAGGGGTGATAATTGATTTCAGTTCGACTGAACAGACACCGTGATAGTATCGGTAGTACAGGGAAAGGGCAGAAACGGTTCTTCGGTGAGCCAGGGAGTCGAGTGAGTTGGTTAGAGCCGGGTCTCCTATTAGTTTAATTGCTGGCTTCTGAATTGCATCCAGTGTAGCAAGAGAATGCTTGGATGCACCCCTCCACAGATGAGAGCCATATTCGAGACAGGGACGAATTTGAGCCTTATAGTGCTATAAATGAGAAATTCTGCCCATTTGGCTAGCCTGTGAGGTGAACCCATCTGGAATATGTATCGCCCACAATATTTCATTCAAAGATTTAAATCTTCATTTTTATTTTTCTATTTGAATATCTAATTGAAAAAAGATTTAGCCTACTGAGATCGCGACTGAGTTGGTGATTCATTAAGAGAAATCAATGAGGTTGCCTTCTGATTGATGCAATGAATATAAATATTTATATTTTATTTTTTTGGAGAGTATAGTTTCGAAGGGTTTACCTTCATCATCAGTCTTTTTATTTAGAAATTCGTTTTGTTGTAATAGCAAGCTTAGTTTACAATAGAATTTGAAACTATAGTCTCTAATAAATAAGTTATATACATATTTATCTCCCTATACTTTATATGTTTATTTGCACCAACGAGAACATAACCTAATTTTATCCCTTTAAGATTAATATATAATACAAATAGATAGTTATTATTCTCTAAATGTGATTTGTTAAATTATTTGATAAATTAACCATTGGCTACTAACCTTTATGAATAGGATAATTGTTTGGATTGTTGAGAATTTTATTGATATCAACAATTCTAAATGTATCCATTATGCTTATATATATCGAAAATGTTTTGATTGAATAAACAATAAACAAATTGTTTAATATTAAAATCTATCAAATGACAGATAATAAATGGTAAAATGTAGACCATCGATTAAAGATAGGAGACTTGAAACAAGAGATGAAAGTTTCAATTTCTAATCGGCAGATGGCAGTAGTGTAGTGATGTGTAACAATTTCCAAATAAAACTAAAATTAAAAGTAGAAAAAAATAATCAATTTTTTAGAGTAACTTAAAAAATTCGGTAAAAGCAAAGCTGATAGTCTCCTATTTTAACCGCCAATGTCAAAAGGGTTCCCCCACTCTGCTCACCTCTCCCGCCCCTATCTTAGTTATTGGACCGCTCCCAGGGAGCAGCACTCAACGAATATTGACCCGGGGATTTAAAAATATAATTTGATTCCATCTAATCGTTTTTAATTAAAAGTGCAGTAGATCAATAATAATGTAATTATTAATATTATAATAAATATTATTAATATTATTTACAATATTTTTATTAAATCAAACCACGTAATAGAACCGAATATGTGCAAACGACTCCGGTTCGGTTAATATATATTCAGTTCGGCTCGGTTGGGTTCGTATAGCTCCTTTTCGGGCTGGTTTTTAGACGGTTCGGTTGGCGAAAAAGAGCTATACGAACCCAACCGAGCCGAACTGAATATATATTAACCGAACCTCCGAGAGTTAAGTCCGGGCGGGGTGTGTTTTGGACTCCCATTTTTTTTTCTAAATAAACACACATTGAAAACCGAACTAGCCAATCGTCGGGCGGGATGTGTTTGGGGCTCCCATTTTTTTCCTATTCAAACACACATTGAAAACCGAACAGCCAATCGTCGGATATAAATAATAGTGAAAAAAGCACCTTGGACTTTCAGTGAAGAAAAAAAATGAGGGCATCTGATTTTCGGTTCAGCCAAAAGTATTGCTGTATAAAAATAGTGTCAATTGGATAAGTATGTTTAATGAGACTCCTTTTATATGAACTATATATTTTCAAATGAGCGATTTGAATTCCCGCTCTCTTTTATTATAATATATATAAAAATAATGATTTATCGCCAAGTTAACATTCATTAGTTCAGCGCGACAAGGGGTAATGGTGCGCCACTGGTGGGGGAACACTGATGACAGCGAACCTGGCGGTGAGAAAACATAACATAACTCAGGCCAACAGCTTTGTCTGATGCAAAAATTCAAATATTCTCATGATTAAATGTATAAGATCAGATAGTTAATTATTGTCTTCAATTTCAAATAGTTTTCATGAGTACTGAATTTTTATAATTAATTTAGAAATGAAATTTATGTACGGATTGAACTCTCCCCCCTATTTTGGGGAACTTAATTCTCCCCTCATTTATACAATACTAAAAACCAACTGAAAAAGTGTAGCTTTTTTCATAGATTGCTGCTCGAGCGCAACAGATTTTGACTTTTAGTATGTTCAATGGGAAGCCGTATTAAGCATGTATACAGAAATTCAGATCTTTACCGAATAATGTTTTTATTTGTCGAAAATTGGTCTTATTTGACTAGACAAATTAACCCATATCCTCCCAACACCAAAATGTATTTTTCATTTTTGCTGTTTATTTAACTATGGATTTGACAGATAGATAGGGCCTGCCTCTTGGGGGGGGGGGGGGTTCTGACCACTAAACCCTCCCCCCGTGTATATGCGACTGGATATATTACACGATTATTATTCTTGAGGTGAGGGACGGCAAAATATTGCTCGCTTACATGTGAAAAATGACTAGAATCGGCCCTTAAAACAGGTGGTTTATTTTAGAAAAAAGAAAGGCCCCCACAAGGCATCAGTAGACAAAAGTTAGCGAGAAGTTATAAGAGAATATATCAGGAGAGATTTCTCATCCATACGGGTAGACAGTCCTTGGATTAATTGAACTGGAGGACTGATCTGAAAACTCCATTGAATATAAATTAATTAAACATTCCTTGCATCAGAGAGTGCGTGGTCAAATATTACAACACTTTAAGAAAACTCCAACTAAATTAAATTAATACAATATAATAATTTTAATATAAGTAGATATTGTCGAATTACTTATTCAATATTAGATTAAGGTATGGGATTCGAATTTGAATCAAGCACGAATGTCAACAAAGGAAATGATTGAGTTAATAAATTCGTTTTAACAATTTGTATTTATTAACAGCTTGGAGATTATTTCTATATATCTATATATCACAAAATTTTGTCTTATTTTAAACACAAATAAACAACAACTATATATCTTTAATCTATAGCACAACTGAACAACAATTTAATTTTTTACTGACTAACTTCTTTCTTTCAAAAACATGCCATGTCATCTCCTCGATATTCAGAGGTGCCAACACACAGAGTGGCTCATCCAAAAACCCTAACTCGAGGCGCGAATTTGGATGGAGCCACTCTCTCTTGACAGATATATTAATAGAAAACAAAACAAGAAATTGATTTGTTATCAAAGTATGAGTGAAATAGATATATAATATTTATATTAGGATGATTACATTTAATATAATTTTGTAGTAGTTGTAAATTAATAAACAATTTTTTTTATAAAAAACAAAAAGAAACGATAGTTTTAGTTTATTATTATATTTGCATATGTAAGAATGTGTCATCTGCTTGATGGAAATAAACATAAACACTTATATTGAATTAAGTTAATGATTATTTTTCTTATTACAATAAATAAATACAATTCTTTTAGAAAAACAATCTCAAAACGTTTAACCGTTTCGGGAATAATATTCTCCCTTTATCAATGAAAATTTGAGAAAAATTATGAAATATAATGAATATATTATTGCAAGGTTTTCAGCCTAGAATGATCTGATTTCTAGTTTATTTATTTGTTCAATATCAATTCATTTTCTTAGTGTAAAACGTGCAATGAATCGAATTCTGGGTTTTATTGATAGAATAAAATAAAATGTCAATGTGAATAAATTTAAATTTATATAGAAAATAAAAATAAAAAAAAGAAGTTAAATATATAATGTTTTTAAAATTAGAAAGGTTTTATTTGAACATTGAGGGCAGAATAATAGTGAAGCTGCTAGGGAATGAGAGGCAGCAAAAAGGCAGGAATCAATTTGCGATTTAATGGAGAGCAAAATTGATTAAAGGCGAAAAAACAGACATTTTTTCCAGTATTTTCACGAATATCTTTATTTTACGAAAAATGAGGTCATATAAAAAAATGAAGATGATTATTAAAATTGTCTATCAGTTATGTCCCTTGCATATAATCCATGAAATCTATAGAGAGCGTCAAAAATGGAAAAAAATTCATAAAGTTATTTTTTAATTTTTAATAAATTCTAAAAATTAATAAGTAGAAATAAAAGCCCTTCAAAATAATCCAGGAGAGTTATAATTGATGAATTTGGCAGATTGTTAAGGTACATATATAGATTTTATGAAATATATGCATAGGATATTATTAGAAAATCATAAGATGGTGTCATCTATTAAATCCGATGGAATGGAATATTTCCAATTATATGTCAGAGGGGTTGTTTTTCACCCCCTCGGGAATCGAACCGGGAACGAAAGGAAAAGTCATTCCATTGCCCTTCGAATTTTGAATTTCTTCAAAATTCGAAACACTCAACCACCTTTATTTAAATTATATGGCATGGCTATATGTTTAAATTTAGAATCACTATATCGCGAAATTTTACAAATTAAGATAACAATCTTTGAGTAAAATATTTTACGCGTTTACACATGTCAGAGAGGTTCGTATCCCGCAGGTGAGCCAGGTGGGCCGGATTGCTGTTACTGGCACTCGGGTTCGATTCCCGAGGGGGTGAAAAACAACCCCTCTGACATATAATTAAAAATATTCCATTCCATCGGATTTAATAGATGACACCAACTTATTATTTTCTAGTAAATTTGAATCTATTACCATCGGCAAATTAATATCTTTCATAGGATATTATTCATAGAAGATTCCATAATCTACCATTTATTATATAAAAAACTTATCCTCGACATATACGTGGAAATAAGAAAAAAAGCCCAAAAGTTTTCTTGAAACCTTTAAACAATTTTATGAAAAAGAAATGTTTTCACATCAATTTTACGTTTTATCTTATCGATGGTGAGGGTGAGCTGTAAAGATATTATTGATCAACAGCCAAGGGCGGATCCAGCCAGGGGGGGAGGGGGCGACTGCCCCCCCCATAGAGGCCCGTGCCTGGCAAAAAAAATTTGTAAAAAAAAAACATTTATTTTTTTAAAAATTTTAAAATTGAAAATAAAGTTCTATGTGTGTGAGGGGGCGTCTCTGACCCCCCCCCCCCCCCCCCGCTTGGACAATTCGATCGCGACACACTTTCGAGATAAAAAGTAGATCTTATAGGTATACATCGGGCACCTTATACACATTCTCCCCCCCCCCCATAAAAAATTCCTTGGATCCGCCCTTGTTAACAGCCACCCTAATAAACATACAATTAGAGAGAAAAATAAATTATTACTCTAAAAATTATAGCACAAGTGAGAAATCTAATATTCTATTCAGAATTACAACTTAAACATTAAGTTGTTCAAACAAAAATACACTCGTCGGGAAATTGAATGAATTGATAGGAGATTTCAACTTATTTGAGAATATAAAATGAATCTGGAAATTCAATATCAATTTATTTTCTTACTGTAAAACGTGTAATGAATTTAACTCTGGGTTTTATTGGTGGAATAAAATAAAAATGAAAAAAATAAATTAAATTTACATAAAATTATTTTAAAATTATAAAGGTTTTATTTGAACTTTGAAGGGAGAATTATAGCGAAGCTGCTAGGGAATGAGAGGCAGCAAAAAGGCAGAAATCGATTTGGGATTTAATAGAGAGCAAAATTGATTAAAGGCGAAAAAACGGACATTTTTTTAATATTTTCACGAATATATTGTTTATTTCACGTGAAACGATGTTATATAAAAAATGAAGATGATTATTAAAGTTATCTATGAGTTATCTCCCTTGAATATAGTGAAATCTAGTTTTTCCGTTAGAGCGTCAAAAATTGAAAAAATTCATCAATTAAGACCGCCATGGGATCATATCTTTAATTCTATTCATCCGATCATCACGAATTTTTTAAATTTGATTAAAATTTAATTTTTTCATTTTTAATAAAATCTAAAAAATAATAATAAGATATAAAAACCCATCAAAATAATCCATGAAAGATTGTTAGGCTATTTAGATTTTATGAAATATATGCATAGAATTTTAAGTCATAGATGATTCCATAATTTATTTTAAAGGGGCCTCCATATCTCCCCTTATAGCCCTCCGATCCTCCCACTCAGGATACGGTCGAGTGGCTCAGGGTGTGGCCATAGCAGAACGGTGTGAAACCTTAGTATGCTGCGACCAAGAATAAAATAATAATAATAATAAAAATAAAAAAGGGAATACCGCACGTCGTCCAAACAATAAAAATAAATAAATAAATACACTGGGAAGAATAAATAAATAAATAATCAATTAAATAAAACAAAAAATAAATAGAATATGTCACTGGGTTTTAAGAAATGTTTAAAAATAAATAATTTAAAAAACATTCAAATAAATAAGTAGACAGGAAGTTGCCGTAGTCAATGAATAAAAAATAAATAAATAAATAGGCAGAAAACCGCCATGGTCAAGAAACATAAATAAATATTTGACTGGGAATATAGGCTACTGGGTAAAATATTAAATAAATAAATCAACGCTGGAAAAAGCGTTGGGCTGGGCCATCTCCCAAGAAGAAAT
Organism: Forficula auricularia; assembly: GCA_024734495.1. Taxonomy (NCBI): domain Eukaryota; kingdom Metazoa; phylum Arthropoda; class Insecta; order Dermaptera; family Forficulidae; genus Forficula; species Forficula auricularia. The sequence continues at coordinate 7,804,745 of JALMQS010000073.1, read as the reverse complement.
CAATAAGATGGTCATTATTATTAGCCGTCACGATACATCTGGCAATCGGCGATAGCACTCCGGGTCGCTCTGAATAAAAACTCTCGAACCGTCTCAAACCAGGGCGAGGCACTCTGTAAAAGATATCTAGCAGTGGGATCGCCAGACTACCGTGGAGGGCCCCCATGAAAAATCTGAGGTCAAAAATTTTCCTTCTACTTTCAAGGGAAGAAAGTCGCAGTACCTCGCACGCTTGCGCGTATCCCGCCGGAACACGCTGGGGAAACCTCCACGCCATATGCCGGACAAAGCGCCTTTGAACTGATTCAATTAAGTTGGTGGTACATGACCTACTCCTATTCCAGACGACCGTGCAGCTTTCTAGATGACTTCTGACCAATGCCTTAAAGAGTAGAGTCATCTTATCAGGTGTGGAGAAATGACGGCCGACCCATCTAACAATACCCAGAGTTCTTCTAGCCCTACTGACTATATAGGCCACATGCTGTGAAAAACGCAAGGGCGCGTCGAAAATAATTCCCAGGTCCTTAATAAGCGTCTGACGTTTAATTATGTCACTGTCCATATAATAGTCAAAATTTAGGATGTTCGCATTTGACCTTCGAGAGAAAGTAGACAGTACTGTTTTACCCCTGTGGAGCGGCAAATGGTTCATCACTGACCAATTCCAGGCCCTATTAATATTATTCTGCAAATTAATATGATCTTCATGACTCCTAATAGGCAAAAATAATTTTAGGTCATCTGCATATAACAGAATAGGGCAAGTTATCTCTTTAACAAGATCGTTAATAAATATTAGAAAAAAGAATGGTAGAGCCCTGAGGAACTCCAGATTTGATAGGGTAGGCATCAGACAAAGAGGATGCATACCTCACTCGAAAGGTTCTCTTATCAAGATAAGAGGATCCCCATCCCAAAAGACTATCAGAGAAACCCAGAGCAGACATCTTCCTGAGTAGGAGAAAGTGAGGAACCTTATCAAAAGCCTTCTGAAAATCCAAGTAAACGACATCCACTTGGCCTCCATATTCAACCTCAGGTCCTGTTGTGTTCAAGAAAGACACCAAGTTGGTCATTGTAGATCTCCCCTTCATAAAGCCATGCTGCTTTTCAGATATTAAATTGCTAGCATGAGAGTAAATATGTTCATAAACAACCATTTCAAACACCTTAGCAAAGGTATTCAGAATAGAAATGGGCCTGAAATTAGAAATGTCATTTCCTTTCTCCCTCTTCGGAATAGGAGTAATGTCCGACAACTTCCATGCCTCAGAAAAAGTAGCCGTTTGAAGACTTGTATTAAAAATAGCAGCAAGAACAGGGGCCAGTAAACTACCAAGACCCTTTACTATGAATGAAGGTAGCGAGTCGAGGCCAGGGGCCGATCTGGGCTTCAATCTGTTAATAGCAATCTCAAAATCTGAAACAGATATTGAAGGGAGGTCCAGCGTAAAACATCCAAAATCACCCGGATGGGCAACACTGGAAGCATCGCGGTCGAGAGGCGACTCCTGAACGGAAGAAAAATATTCCGCAAAATTATGGCAAATTTGAGAGGGATCAGCGATATACTTCCCCCCGACTGAGACAGCAGACAAGGCAACAGCTTCCTTAGTGGAATTCGATATATACTTCCAAAATTTGTTTGGATCAACTCTAAGACCCGCCTCACAATTCAAGGAGAATTCCCTTTTATCAAGCGCCAAGTATAACTTAACTTGATTTCTGAGAGAGGAAAAAGAATTATAATCATCTACAAGACCGGATTTCAAGAATCTCTTGTGAGCCTTATTTTTATCTTTGAGACAATTATTAGACGTCGGGAAAACCAGGCCGGATAACGAGACGACCTGGGTCTATTATATGAAAAACTCACTCTTCAACATATAAGCGGGAATACAGAAAAAAGCCTAAAAGTATTCTTGACATTTTTAATCAATAAACCCTAATAAACATTCAATGAGAGAGTAAAATAAATGATTACTCTAAAAATTATACCACAAGTGACAAATCTAATATTCTATTGAGAAGTACAACTTAAACATTAAGGAGTTCAAATAAAAATACATTCGTCGGGAAATTGAATGAAGTAAAATGTGATTTCAACTTATTTGAGAATCTAAAATGAATCTGAAAATTTTTCAAGGATTTCTAAAATGTATTTTTAAATGGGTTATGAGATTTGACCTTAGTGCGAAGGCATTTGAGCAATGAGCACACTTGAAGGGCCTTTCTCCTGTATGTGTAAGCAAATGGCTATCGAGAGCGACCTTGTGTGCAAAACTTTTGGGACACTCAGTACATCTATAAGGTTTCTCTCCGGTATGTACCCTTAAATGCTTTGTGAGAGCAGATTTCTCTGAGAAGCGTTTTTCACAATGTGAACATCCAAAAGGCTTTTCACCGGAATGTATCCTTAAATGCATTGTGAGATGAGATTTCTGTGAGAAGCGTTTTTCACAATGCGGACATCCAAAAGGCTTTTCACCGGAATGTATCCTTAAATGCTTTGTGAGATCAGATTTTTGTGAGAAGAGTTTTTCACAATGCGGACATCCAAAAGGCTTTTCACCGCTATGTATTCTTAAATGCTTGGTAAGATCAGATTTATCTGAAAAGCGCTTTTCACAATGGGGACATCGAAAGGGCCTCTCCACGGAATGTATCAGCAAATGTCGATTGATCTGTGATTTGAATCTAAATCTCTTTTGACATTCTGTACAATGAAAGTATTTCGGACCTGAATGAATTAGAAAATGTTAAATATTTTTCAGAATGGATTTCACTGGATATTAAAGATTAATTTTACCTTTTTTTAATCCATTTATATTAAGGTGATTTTTGAATATAGTGTATATTTTCATATGAATACATTTCTTCTGATGTTTTTCTAAAAATGCTTCGCTGATAAACACCATGCTACAATAGCAGCATGGATGAAGTGGCCCTGAAATAAAAACAATTCATTTTAAATTATAAACCTTATCATTATTTTTAATGTAAAATAAGTGACCTAGCAAACCTAACTTATAGTATATGAATATTTCATATAATATTAATTTACTTATATTTTTATTAAAAATGTTTCACGTTGCACCAACATCACAATCTCTATTAATTACTTATCATAATATATGCAAGAATTCCTATCTAAGATTTATGATTTAATGAAAAAAAAATTTTTTTTACATGAATCTGACAGTTATAATAAATATTCTCTAGAGATGAATTAATTTTTAGTATTATGAGAGAATTCTTTTTTTATAGTGTGTGGCCCCTTCTATATAAATCCCCTTCTATTCCGACCAAAGCAATTGTTCAAAAAATTTGAAACTCTGTAGACTTTATCCTTATAATAGTAGCTATCTCTAAGAATTTTTACAGATTTTTAGCTATTATAATTTTGGAGTCTATAACTTAGTAAGAATGAAATATAGCAGTATTTTATCTAGCTGTAACTCCAAAATTATAATAGTTAAAAATCTGTAAAAATTCTTAGAGATAGCTACTATTATAAGGATAAAGTGTGCAGAGTTTCAAATTTTTTGAACAATTGCTTTGGTCGGAATAAAAAAATTGATATTTTAATGCCAAAAACCGCATGTTATTTAGATGGGAAACTTGAATCGCTGTGGGGCAGAGGTTGAAATTGAGATAGGGGCTTGGAATTGGGGGGATATTGTTTTTTTTTTATTTATTTCAAACCATATGAGCCTCTGTCAGAGTAAAAATTCGAAAATAGAGAAAAATAAATCATTAGCTCTATGAGTGGACGTCTCAAGAGTGAATAGCCCTTCTGACATTCCTCACGAACTATTGACAACTTATGTTCGAACAATTGTCATTAAATATGTGGATATTTATCTGTATCAAGCAGAGGTGAACCTTATTGATTTCCCTTTATGATTAATAAATTCTTCGAATTTTCCTCCAACAGAGATAAATAGCTTATAAATTGATTAATATAAAATAGAAATAAAATGTAATTATTCTCTAGAGGAGATATTTTCAATTATTTAATAAATTAAAATTAAATACTAACCTTTATGAATTGGATAGTTATTTGGATTATTTGAAATCATATTGATATCAACAAACATAAACTTATCCATTATGCTTATATAATAAATGAATATATATTTGATAAAAATGCTTCGTTAAACAATACAGTGAAAGAAATTGACAGAAAAGGTAACTTGTAAAATCTAAAATGGCGAATAATCAATAAATGGAAGTTTCATATTCTAATCGCCAGATGGCAGGAGTGTACACATATAGGAAAATATTAAAAATAAAAAAAAACTATAGTAAAAAGTAGAAAATAAAAGTCTTCTAAAGTAAATTAAAAATACATATATTCTCATGACTAAAAATAAAAGCACGATTGGTTAATTGAATTGAATTTCAAGTATTTATTATCCAAAACTTTCCGCCTCCCTCGACTTGTTAGCTCATCGAAGTAGTGTTTCCGCACTTTCCCTATTTTATAAATACAATCTCGGCATGTCCTCTGATGAGTTCAAGTGAAAGCATTATTTGCGGGTAGCACGCATTTTTCCGACTCCCAACACCCTTTCGCGGTTAAATTTGAAAAGTGCCGGACCCCACTTCATTTATCATTACGTACATAGTTGGGTTTTTCTGATTAATTTCACTTAAACATTTTAATTTTATACAAACATAAGGAAATTATAAACATACGATTAGAGAACATATTAACTATGTATTAATCTCACAAATCTTATAACATAAAATTTCAGTATTAGTTATATTGTAAAAATTAAAATGGTCAAACAATAATATAATTTTCCAGAAATTCATTTGTCAGAGTATTTTACAATTGCTAGTCAGATTCTTGGAATACAGTGTGACTCAAAATTATGAACTCAATTTAAAATATTTTATTCTTCATGTCACTTACATTTGATTATACTGAACAAGGCCGGATTTAGAAACGATGGGCCCTACCGGGGAAAATATATTTTTTATATTAACATAAAAAAACCGCATTTTCAGCACTTATCTAATTAAAAACTTAAAAATAAATGTGCATGAAGCTTTAATAAAACCTTGTTAAATATGTTTTAAAAAAAGTTGACCCTTTGGAGTGAGGGCCTGCACTCTGTGCTTAAATCCGGCCCCGATACTGAAAGTAAGAGTATATAGATGTTTAATACTGATTGAGTATTGTCTTTTACCTTTGCACAATGTGCAATTTTCACCTAATTTAGATTCCAAACCTGCACAGTAGTTGCCGTTTCGGTTTTACCAAGCACTCAGGTTTAGATTTTGAATGGGGTGTGGAGGAGCAACTGATTAGTACAGGAATCCTATATTCTTCCACACCCCGTGTAGGTAAAATAAAATAAATATTCAGACATGAGAGAGCTAGGACGGGATAGGGTGTGCCTCGAAGGGAAACTTTAAAAATTAAACTAATTAAAAAAAAAACTTTTAAAAATCAAATCGAGTCTTTTGCGGCGAGAAGTGTTTATCAATTATTCAAGGTTGAAGATGATGTCCCTGTGAGTTGCCAGCAGCAGCAGCTTCTATCAATATATTATTTTAACTCTCATCAGGTATCTTATCGGAATTGTGTCTTTTGCTACTTCTCTCTAAATTATACCCCCTGCGTTTATTACATAAAATCTCTTGTTAATCCCTGATAAAATCTGATAAAAATTAATAAATTAAGACCTCAATGGGACCATATCTCTAATTTTGTATTCATTTTTACTTTATCCAATGCAAAGCATGGGTAAAGTATTGTAATCGCTCTCGGGGCAAGCGTGGCTTCAAAGGGTCCTCAGGTAAAGACTACGGAACCCATGGACTCAATTAAAGTCACAAATTGTAGTATTCAATTAGGTTGAATTTTAGCACGTGACGGTTTTGCCAAAAATTACAAGGGGTCTCGTCGAGAAGCTAAAAAGTGCGGTTTTTTCATTTAGTGCGTGCGGATGTATGGATGGATGTTATCGCTTTTTTGGCCCACGATTTTTTCCACACCGTTGCACCGATTGAAATGAAATTGAAAACCTACCATTAGTTTAACAAAATGAAGCGCTGATTAGTTTTTGGTACATATCGGCCCACAAACATTAGTACTTTATTTCAGTACTTTTTTAGTTTTTTCTAAATATCTTCAAAATGACTTAACCAATTTTGATGAAATTTAATATCCTAATTAAGTATCTTGGGGACCACAAAAAAGCTTAAATAAAGTTTTTAGTAAAATTATATTTTAAAGTACTTTACTCTAGAGTAAGATGGTACTTTTTAATTTTTTTAATTCTTTAAAATTTATTCATTTGAAAGTTTTAATACAGCTCATTTAGCCTTGCTTAAGTAAGAATGGATAGGCTTCTCTCTGTGAAATGCTAAAAATTTGGGAGGAATTTTTATGAGTAACCATAGCAACTGCGTTGTTTTCTTATCCGTTACCATTGATGAAGACATAGAGAAATCGACTTTTAAACCAAAAATAGCGATTGATTCTCATCTAGTACTTGAGGAATAATAATTCTATATTGGATTTTTGACGTTTCGGTTTTTATTAGTAACCATTGCTGAAGACATAGTGAAATCGATTTTAAACCAAAAATAGCGATTGATTCTCATCTAGTACTTGAGGAATAATAATTCTATATTGGATTTTTGACGTTTCGGTTTTTATTAGTAACTATTGCTGAAGACAGAGAAATCGATTTTAAACCAAAAATAGCGATTGATTCTCATCTAGTACTTGAGGAATAATAATTCTATATTGGATTTTTGACGTTTCGGTTTTTATTAGTAACTATTGCTGAAGACATGAGAAATCGATTTTAAACCAAAAATAGCGATTGATTCTCATCTAGTACTTGAGGAATAATCATTCTATATTGGATTTTTGACGTTTCGGTTTTTATTAGTAACCATTGCTGAAGACATAGAGAAATCGACTTTAAACCAAAAATAGCGATTGATTCTCATCTAGTACTTGAGGAATAATCATTCTATATTGGATTTTTGACGTTTCGGTTTTTATTGGTAACCATTGCTGAAGACATAGATGAATCGACTTAAAATCAAAAATAGCGATTGATTCTCATCTAATACTTGAGGAATAACAATTCTACATTAGGTTTTTGACGTTTCGATTATTATTGGTAACCATTGCTGAAGACATGGAGGAATCGACTTAAAATCAAAAATAACGATCGATTCTTATCTAATACTAGAGGAATAACCTTATTGCATTCCATTTTTGATGTTTTAACTATTAATGGAAACCTCTACTGAAAATGTGGAAGAATCGAATTTAGTCTTTTTGATTTTAAGTCGATTCTTCCACATTTTCGAACAAGCGCTTTCGCCAACTCTTTTATCCCTTTGACCTCCAGAGACTGGAACTCGCTCCCTGCCACCATCTTTCCCGCGACCTATAACCTTCAGCTATTTAAGACCCGTATCCACAGATACCTTCGACCCCCGCCCAACCCATAAAATTCTTTCTTCTTCTTTTCACGATGGAGGGGCCAACCCAGGCCTTTAGGGGTTGCACCTTTTTGGTGTAACTCCTTCTCTCATCATTATCATAAAAAAAAAAAAAAAAAAAAAAATTTCAGTAGAGGTTTCCATTAATAGTTAAAACATCAAAAATGGAATGCAATAAGTATTAGTATTAGATAAGAATCGATCGTTATTTTTGATTTTAAGTCGATTCCTCCATGTCTTCAGCAATGGTTACCAATAATAATCGAAACGTCAAAAACCTAATGTAGAATTGTTATTCCTCAAGTATTAGATGAGAATCGATGGCTATTTTTGATTTTAAGTCGATTCCTCTATGTCTTCAGCAATGGTTACAATAATAACCGAAATGTCAAAAATGCAATGTAGAATGCTTATTCCTCGACTATTAAATGAGAATTATTTTTGAATTAATGTCAATATGAACTACAAATTGCAAGTGATATCTGATTAATAATAAAGGAACAAACATATTAATATTTCAAATGAATTTGGATAAAGTTTAGCAACGATCCGTTGCAGTTTATTTTTATTTTAAATTATATTAAAAATATATTTTTACGGTATATTACTCGCATCCATAATAAATATTAATTAAAACAGGAATAGTAGGAGGGAATTGGACAATAAATAAAAAACAGAGTTTTTATTAAATGGGCCAGACGTTTCGTCGATTTATTTCGACTTCCTCAGTGGCCAATCTTATTACACTTAGTCAAAAGACAATAAATAATTCCACTCTGCGACGAAACATCTTTAATCTTTTTTATTATTTCTACAATACATTCTTGGCCTCAATTACTCAACAATTTTATCTTTCGAAACAATTAAAAAAAAATTTTAAATTTATAAAATTTTTATGTTGTTTTTAAACAAACATGTCATTTGCAAATTAAAACTGAATAACTCATTTGTAACAGAGATAACAGAGAGTGAACTTCCCCCTTGCATGTGTCTGCCGAGTTCTTGATAGGGGCTCTGCGGGCTGCTAGCACAGTGGTGGGGGAATACCTTTGGCTTGAACTGGCCCAGACCAATATCTCACTACGAAATCTATAGTTATTCCCGGTTACAGTGTCAAAAAACGTAAAAAATCATCATTTAAGACCGCCATGGGGACATATCTTTAATTCTATTCAGCCGAAAAACAAGATTTTTTTTACATTTTGTTTAAAATTTATTTTTTAATTTCAAAAAAAAAAAAAAAAATTAGAGATGGAAGAAAATACCAAGTAATTAATTTTACAAAAAAATTTTCAAATCAATATTACGTTATTTCCTTTTGATAGAACTGCAAAAAAATTATTGGTTAACGAGTATTCTAAAAAACATACAATCAGAGAGAAAAATAAAGTATTCGTCGAACAAATATACTAGAAGTGGCAAATTTAATATTCTATTGTGTATTACAAGTTAAAAATTATGAGGGTCAAATAATAATACACTCGTCTGGAATTTGAAAGAATTAAAATGAGATATGAAATTATTTATGAATCTAAAATGAATCTCAAAATTTTTCAATTAGTTCTATAATGTATATTTAAATGATTTTTGAGAGTTGACTTTTGGCTGAAGGATTTTGTGCAATGAGCACACTTATAGGGCTTCTCTCCAGAATGTACCATTAAATGGCGTGTGAGATGAGTTTTTTTTGAGTAGCGTTTTTCACAATGATCACAGAAAAAGGGCCTTTCCCCTGTATGTGTCCTTAAATGGCTTGTGAGATCACATTTTTGTGAGAAGCTTTTTTGACAGTCACCACAGCTAAAGGGCCTCTCTCCAGTATGTTTCCTTAAATGCTTTTTGTGATGAGAATTTGTTGTAAAGCGTTGTTCACACTGACTACAGCTAAAGGGCTTCTCTCCAGTATGTGTCCTTAAATGGTTTGTGAGAGTAGATTTTAGTGAGAAGCGTTCTTCACAATGTTCACAGATAAAGGGCCTTTCCCCTGTATGTGTCCTTAAATGGTCTGTGAGAGAAGATTTTTTTGAGAAGCGTTTTTCACAGTCATCACAGCTAAAGGGCCTCTCTCCAGTATGTGTCCTTAAATGGAATGTGAGAGTAGATTTTGTTGTAAAGCGTTGTTCACAGTGACTACAGCTAAAGGGCCTTTCCCCTGTATGTGTCCTTAAATGTCTTGTGAGATTATATTTTATTGAGAAGCTTTTTTCACAATGGGAACATCCAAAGAGTTTTTCTATTGAGTGTACCCGCAAATGTTGATTGAGCTTTGATCTCGATTTGAATTTCTTTTGACATTGACAACAGTTAAAGATTTTCTGATCTGAATGAAAGAAAAAATCTAAAATTATTGCTCATAATGGATTTCACTGGATATTAAGAATTAAATTTACCTTTATTTGATAAATTAACACTCAATTTAATTTTTAATAGAAGAGATATATTCATATTAATGCATTTCTTTTGGTGCTTTTGCAGAAATTCTTCGCTAATAAACATCATTGCACAGTAGCAGCAGGGATGAAGGGGCCCTGAAATAAAAACACCAATTAAATAAAATTATAAACCTAATCTTATATTCTAGAAGTTTAATCTATGATTTATAATTTAATATGAAAATATATTATTACATATATTATATTCCAGGGACATAAAGAACCTCCACGAGAGCTACCCGCCTGGAAGGAGACCATGACATAGATGGCTAGATAATGTCGTCAGAGATCTACGAGAGCTTGACGTGGGGGTGGAATGGGAGCGATTGGATCAGGATAGAGGGATGTGGAGATGCATCAGGCGAGAGGCTCGAGCCCTACAAGGGCGATTTGGCCATCGTAAGTAAGTATATATTATTACATGAATCTAAAAAAAAAACTTTTCTAGTTATAAATTAAAAGTTAATAACTAAGAATAATGATATCTGACAAAAAACATAAATGTGAAAAAGGGGCCAAGTTCGGTACAAACGGCTTTGCCGACAAAAGAGTTGAGATCTAAACGGGTACCAAGTTCCATAGCAGTTGCTTAAATTATGATGTACAAAATTCGTTACGTTCTTTGATATTGAATTTATAACTTGGCAAGTTTTAAATCCAACTAAATTGTTTATAGTATTAAATAGAACAACTAGCAAAGATAAATTTTAAGCTTGTATTAAATATCATCACGTAAACGTAATTTGTTGACTATTATAACTTTATTTTTGGTCAGATATCATTTATTTTTGAAAAGTTCTATCCTTTAATTTATCTAAATAATTACATTTAAACATTTATATTAATAATTATTAAATATTTATCATAAAATATCTGTTAAAAACCCGGTCAGTTTTTCATAAAATTCACCCCTTCATTTCGGAAAACTGAAAAAGTGTACCTTTTTTCCTAGATTGCGGATCGAGCAAAACAGATTTTGACGGGGACATTTAGTATGTTCAATGGGAATCCGTAATAAGCATGTAGGTATACCAAAATTCAGATCTTTACCAATTAATGTTTTTTTTTTCTAATTGAACTGGACTATAATATTAATGTATAATAGCAACTACTTTCTTTATATATATCCTTTTAACTAACTAGTATCCAGATCGTGGGTTTTTTCAAAATTTTCCCAAAAGTATTTAAAAAAATAATTAAAATAAAAAAAAAACACAGTTGTAAATATGGACATGGACAGGGATTATTTATTGCTGGATGTTCAAGTAATTGTAAAATAAAAAATAAATATGTAAATTTTAATTTGGAAATAAAAACATTTGTTCAAAAAACTATGTAGTGGACCCCCCCCTTTGACAGAACAAAGTTCTGGCTACGCCCTTGTAAGCTCAATCAAAGTACATCTATGATTTATTGAGCAATAGATTGTACATTTATCAATTCACAAATTATAACCAATCAATGTTAGAGCTAACCTTATAGATGGATCTTTGCATTCAATGTTGATATATTAAAAGTGAATTATTTTTACTCGTGTCAGATGTTTTAACATTCTATAGTGCTATAAATTAGAAATTCAGCCCATTTGGCTAACCTGTGAGGTGAACCCATCTGGAATATGAAACGCTCACAATATTTCATTCAAAGATTTAAATCTTCATTTTTATTTTTCTATTTGAATAATATCTAATTGAAAAAGATTTAGCCTACTGAGATCGCGACAGAGTTGTTGATTCATTAAGAGAAATCAATGAGGTTGTCTTCTGATTGATGTAATGAATATATTTATTATTTATCATAGTAGTACATACTGGCTGAGTCCGAGACTCTTTAATATATTTGTAAATGACTTAGAGGAGAGGTGGGAACGGAAAAATATAGGAGGGACAGTAATGGGAAACACATAGATATTCAGAATCAAATTCGCCGATGATGTGGCAATAGTGGCAGAGGAAAAGAAGGAAATGAAGAGGATGATGAAAGAGTTAGAAATATACACTAGAGAAAATGACTTGGAAATTAATGGGAGAAAAACCAAGATGGGCTGGAGGAATGTGAAGACTGAATGGGCTTTTAACGGAGAGGAGGTAAAGAAAATTAACCTTTCACTGCATTATTTTTTTAATTGGGATGAAAAAATTGAAATTAAGTCAGTTTTGGGGTTTTATTTAAGGGAAACATATTTAAAAAAAATTAAAACAAGAATGTGAGAAAAATAAACATAATTTATGTATTGTATCATACATGATACATTGTGTGAATGGTCTTTGTCTTACTGTTTTCACTACTGGGATGTGAAAAAATACCATCCATATTATGTTCCATCTACATGATGTGATACAATTAGAATAACATACAAAACAACAAAAATATAACTTTTATTAGATTAACGATGCTAAATATATATAAAATGCATCCCTGTTTTATAGTTCAGTATTTTTTTCATTTTATTCTTGTAGCCAAAATGGTTCAAAATGAGGATGCTAAGTACACAGTCTGTGAAAGGTCGAAGCGTGTATGCAGAATGCAAAACAAATAACTTTGTTTGTAGTCCAGTGACAAATAGCGGAAATATTTTGAACTAGATATATTCTTTCTTTTGTATTAAATGAGATAAAATGTGTAGAATAGTAAGAAAACACTTGCTTAGTTTACTAAATACCAGATTTGTTTACAGTATCAGATATGATACACTATGCAGTGAAGGGTTAAGTAATAATATTTGAGTTTCCAATTTTCATGTTGCAACTGAAGAAACGTGGAGATAAATACACAGGCGATGAAGGCGAGCAGGGCCATTAAAACAGTCTGGGCAGTTATGAAAAGAGGCAAGGTAGAGAACACCAAAAGGAAAATACTACTGTATGAAATCCTCATACAATCAATCGCATTGTATGGGGTGGAAATATGGGGGTGGAGTGGAAAAAAAGAGATGGAAAGAATTCAGGGGGAGGGAGAAACACCTCCGATTATATTTGGAGGAGAGAAATAGCGAGAACCAAAATGTCGACAACAACTCTCAAACGAATATTTAAATTTATAATAAGGATGGATCCAAAGAGATGGGTGAAAATTTGCTGGGAAGAAATAAAGAGAGGAGTGAAGAACAAAATGGCTACAGAATGGGAGAAGGAGATGGAGAGAAGAATGGAGGGGGCGGTGGAGGGGGATGTGATAAAGTAGATGGAAGAATTACTGATAACAGACATAGAACAGATAATACTGGGTAAAGATAGCAACTCGACATAATGTCCTTACTATAGACACTTGAAGACAGACATAAGTGATGAGGAATATTTGTACGATGGGACTAAGGACGAAGAAAAGAAGAAATTATGGGCGAGAGAGCGATGTGGGAATAATATGAGGGGTGGGGGGGGGGAGTGGAGAGGGTGCGGGGAAGAAAAAGAAAAAGCCCTGGATGCAGAGAAGTGGAAAGAAGGACAGGAAGAAAGATAAGGATTGATTGATTGATCTTTATTATTAGCCTTCTCGGCTATTTTTTTTTTTACATTTATAGTTTTACATAATAGGACATATTAATTTACAATTTTAGGTACAAGTAAGTAATATAATTTTTCACATTAACAGTTTCAATATAATAGGACATATTAATGAAAAATGAAAAAGTGGAACAGGTAAAGAAAAGAAAATACCTATGGTAGGTATTATGTCTCAACAGAATAAGAAAACACATCCCGGCCTATACAGCTTCCCTTGTCTACAGAACAATAATATCGCCACATTCCATGTACTGCCCGATAGTTCTGTATGTAAAACGGATTTTGACCGGCTACAAAAACCCCAGAATAAAGCAATGAGAAATATACTAAAGTGCAACAGGCACACCAAGCAAAACAATGTTTGGAGCATTTTAAAAGTTGTATTATATGATGTATAGCTACAATAGCTAATTCTTATCTTTGTACAATGTATTCTTTTAATTTTCGTTTAAATATTATAAGACTGTCACATTGTTTTAACTCTGTTGGAATGTCATTATACATTTTTATGCCTTCATAAAATAAACTTTTTTGCGCACTTTTCGTTCTTCGAAATTGTATCATAATATTGTCTGCTTGCCTCGTTCGACCCCCCACTAATACTATTTTATTTCCTAATTCTATGGGCAGCATTCCCTTTATAATTTTAAAAATAAAAATACAAACATTATAGTACAACCTTTGCCTTATAGACATAAATTGCAATACTTGTAGCATTTCTTCCACCCTAGTATATCTATTACACTGTATTATTACTCTCATAGCTCGGTTTTGCATTATCTGCAGCTTCGACAGCTGAGTCTCTCCCATTCCCACTAACAACGTCGCACAATATTCAAAATGTGGCGCTATAATTGACTTATAGACTATACATTTAGTATAGTCAGATATGCTATTTCCTATTCTGTTTAAGAAACTAATTTTTTCCCTATTTTCTTTAGCATGTAGTCGCAGTGATCTTCAAATTAAAAAATAATAAATTTGTCTACTAAAATTTCAAATCTAATATTCTAAGCTATATAGAGGAATAAATTAATATATAGAGAATAGATATAGATGAGATGAGATTAGAATAGATATAGATTCTGTGCCATCTAAATCTTTTAGTATTGTGTTTTTCCTCACTTCTTTTCGCACGATATCGCACGGATAAGGTGGTGGAGAGCAGGGACTAATGAAAATAATAAAGAACGAAGGATATATAAGGGTGAGAAGACAGCGAGGCGCGGATCCAGACCTCTGTTTTGGGGGGTGTGTCGCGATCGAATTGTTGCCAAGCGGGGGGGGTCAGAGATGCCGCCCCCCCCCCCCCATAGAACTTTATTTTCTTCAATTTTAAAATTTAATGTTATAAAAAAAAATAAAAAAATAAACATATAAAAAATGTTGATCTCCAATGCTTTGGGAGGGGGGGGTCGCCCCCATCGCCCCCCCTGGATCTGCGCATGGAAGACAGACAGAGAGAAGAAGACAAGGGAAATGGATTCAATTGATTTATTTGATCGAAATTATATTGTATAAAATGGATGCAATGAATATAAATATAAATAATTTATTTTTTAGAGAGTATAGTTTCAAAGGGTTTACCTTCATCGTCAGACTTTCTATCTAGAAATATTAAATCTATTATTTCTCATGTGTTGAATTACTCGATAAGGTTTAGGTAAATTAGTTTTGTTGTAATAGCAAGCTTAGTTTAGAATAGAATTTGAAACTATAGTCTCTAATAAATAAATTGTAATTATATATACATATTTATCTTCATATATATACTTTATATGTTTATTTGCACCAAGCAGAACATAACCTAATTTTTTCCCTTTAAGATTAATATATCTTTGAATGTCCCTCATAGAGAGATAAATAGCTTATATTTTAATTAATATATAATATAAATAGAGTTATAGTTATTATTCTCTAAATGTTATATTGTAAATTATTTGATAAATTAAACAACACCTACTAACCTTTATAAATAGAGTAATTGTTTGGATTGTTGAGAATCATATTTATATCAACAATTCTAAATGTATCCATTATGCTTATATATAAATATTGAAAATATTTTAATTGAATAAACAAAAAAACAAATTGATTAAAATTAAAATTTATCAAGTGACAGATGAAATAAATGGTAAAATGAGGACCATAGATTAAATAGAGGAGACTTGAAATCAGAGAGTATAACTCTGAGAGTGACAGATCTTAGCCAACTTAATAACAGAAAAATTCATAATAAAATAAAGAAAAATTAAAAATAAAGAATAAAAATTTAAAAAAATATAAAATTCTAAGTAGCTTTCACAAAAATACACCATTCTTCTTAACAAAAAAGAAAAATATATATTTTAGATGTGACTATTTTATTTATTGGAGAAAATATGTTGGCAACTTGGGCCTGTGGGAAACAAAAATTGGAACCGATTTCCCTATCTAAGAGAATTCAAATCGCTCATTTGAAAATATATAGTTCATATAAAAGGAGTCTCATTCTCATTAAACATACTTTACCAATTGACACTGTTTTTATACAGCAATACTTTAACCGAATGTTTTCTACATTTGATTTGATCACGAATCAACTATAGGGAATTTTTGTCAAATATTGAGTGAAAATAATATTTGAACTTATATATTTCTAACTCGAAATAATGATTTTAAATAAATTTATATATCAATGAGAATTGTTTCGACCGCGCTTATTTGAAAAATGATATTTTATCACGAGACCACTGCGGATTATGCTATTGAAGTCTGTGAAGTCTTAAGTCTGGACCAAGAGAGAAAAAAGATGTGATCCACTTATAGCTACAATCCAACGTCATTTTGCGTATAGCCCGCTAGACATTCGGACGGATCACCAAAGATAAAATATCTTTTTTAAATAAGCGCGGTCGAAACAATTCTCATTGATATATAAATTTAGCAATACTTTAGGCTGAACCGAAAATCAGATGACCTCATTTTTTTTCTTCACTGAAATTCAAGAGTCCAAGGTGCTTTTTTCACTATTATTTATATCCGACGATTGGGCGTTCGGTTTTCAATGTGTGTTTGATTAGGAAAAAATGGGAGCCCCAAACACACCCCGCCTGACGAGTGGCTGGTTCGGTTTTCAATGTGTGTTTGATTAGGAAAAAATGGGAGCCCCAAACACACCCCGCCTGACGATTGGCTGGTTCGGTTTTCAATGTGTGTTTGATTAGAAAAAAAAATGGGAGTCCAAAACACACCCCGTCAGAACTTAACTTTCTGAGGTTCGGTTAATATATAATCAGTTCGGCTCGGTTGGGTTCGCTTAGCTCCTTTTCGCCAACCGAGCTGTCTAAAAAACAACCCGAAAAAGAGCTATACGAACCCAACCGAGCCGAACTGAATATATATTAACCGAACCAGAGTCGTTTGCACATATTCGGTTCTATTTGCGGTTTGATTTAATAAAAATATTGTAAATAATATTAATAATATTTATTATATTATTATAATATTAATAATTACATTAATATTGATCTACTGCACTTTTAATTAAAAACCGATTAGACGGAATCAAATTATATTTTTAAATCCCCGGGTCAATATTCGTTGAGTGCTGCACCCTGGGAGCGCTCGAATAACTAAAATAGGGTTGGGAGAGGTGAGCAGAGTGGGGGAACCCTTTTGACAACGAAATTGACGCTTAAAAAAGGACACCCACAGCATAGATAAAAGATACAGTATCTTTTATCTATGACCCACAGTGTTGCTTTTACCGTGATGTGTAACAACATTCAAATAAAACAATTCTAAAAGTAGAAAAAAATAATCAATCTTTTATTGTAATAGAGTAAAGAAAATTTTGAAAATTTATAAAATATTAAATGCTAGGTAGGTTTCATAAAAATCTTTTATTGTAACTTAAAACATTCAAATATTCTCATGACTAAATATAAAAGATCAGGTGTGTACCTGACTTCAATTTCAAATAGTTTTCAAAAATACTGAATTTTAATGTCCTGATTGACCTTTCTTGATTGTTTGCCCCCCCCCCCCCCCCCCCACACACACATATATATATACACAAACTCACATTATTTAAGACATTTATATTCCTTTTATTCCGTATCTTTTTAATGAAAAACTACACGTTGATTGTTATTGGATATATTATGTAAATAATTTTAAGGAATTTTAAGAAAAAAAATTGAAAATTATTTTTTGAACATTTAATTAAAATTTGAATAAAATACTACTCGAAAAACTTAATTTTTTTATTTCATTGATCATTTTTATTTCAGTAATTGCCAGCTTCCCCGTCTCTCAATATATCTAGCCATTTTATCAAATGCTATTAATACACCATGTCGACTGAAATGGAAGTCATAATTGCTAAAAATATATTCAAATTTGAGTCGCCTGATGTTCAATATAGACAGCTTCTCGGATATTCAAAAGTGAGGTCTCTTCATTCAAATCCAGTAATAGAGCGTATTTTGAAATTATAAGGTTGGCAACTAAGTAATTGCGGATTTCACTCATAGATGGCTTCAGTTAAATTTTTAGGTTTGCTGGCGTAGTCCAAATGTAAAACACATTTTGTTATTTGATAGTTGGCAATTCAGCTGTCAATCAGTAAAAAAGTTTTTTGATCGGTTGCGTAGTTTTCGTTTGGCGTTCGTTGAAAAATGGAAAATCAAAAGGAACATTTTCGTCATATTTTGCTTTTTTATTTCCGCAAAGGGAAAAACGCATCGCAAGCTCACAAAAAGTTATGTGCTGTTTATGGCGACGAAGCCTTAAAAGAACGGCAGTGTCAAAATTGGTTTGCCAAATTTCGTTCTGGTGATTTTTCACTCAAAGATGAAAAACGCTCTGGTCGTCCAGTTGAAGTTGATGACGACCTAATCAAAGCAATAATCGATTCGGATCGTCACAGTACAACACGTGAGATTGCAGAGAAGCTTCATGTATCACATACATGCATTGAAAATCACTTAAAACAACTTGGCTATGTTCAAAAACTCGATACATGGGTTCCTCACGAACTGAAAGAAACGCATTTAACGCAACGCATTAACAGCTGCGATTTGCTAAAGAAGCGTAATGAAAATGATCCATTTTTAAAACGACTGATAACTGGCGATGAAAAATGGGTTGTTTACAACAATATCAAGCGGAAAAGATCGTGGAGCAGGCCAGGTGAACCAGCTCAAACAACATCAAAAGCTGGTATTCATCAAAAGAAGGTTTTGTTATCAGTTTGGTGGGATTACAAAGGAATTGTCTACTTTGAACTCTTACCACCCAACCGAACGATCAATTCTGTTGTCTACATTGAACAACTACCGAAATTAAACAATGCAGTTGAAGAAAAGCTGGCCGAATTGACAAATCGAAAAGGTGTTGTATTCCATCATGACAATGCAAGGCCACACACATCTTTGGTCACTCGGCAAAAATTATTGGAGCTTGGTTGGGATGTTTTGCCACATCCACCATATAGTCCTGACCTTGCACCATCTGATTACTTTTTATTTCGATCTTTACAAAACTCCTTGAATGGTAAAAATTTCAATAATGATGATGATGTCAAATCGTACCTGATTCAGTTTTTTGCTAATAAAAACCAGAAGTTTTATCAACGTGGGATTATGATACTGCCTGAAAGATGGCAAAAGGTCATTGATCAAAATGGGCAATACATTACAGAATAAAGTTATTTAGTTCCATGAAAAAATTCTTTGATTTTCTAAAAAAAATCCGCAATTACTTAGTTGCCAATCCAATATATGATCCGCTTCGATCTTTATTTTTTAATTTGGAAAATGCCCCACACTTCTGAAAAAGGTTCTTTCAAAACGATACCTCTCAGAACTTATGCTTTATTTCCAGGCAATGTTTTTTCATAAAACTGCTTTACAAATTGAATTTGATAAAATTTCAACTGCATAAGTTAATGATATTTTAGTAGATTTTATTTTACAGAATAAACTAAAAATTTTAGAATTTTCTAATCCTGGGATTAAGGATAAATTTCTAAAAGAACTTTATATAAAATTTGTTATGAATACAGTGAGCAATATTCGGTTAAAACTTTACTGAATTACTTAAATTGTTTCAAGTGAAGTTGTATGGGGAAATGTTTCTTCAAAAGTCACATCCGTAATGAAAGAAATTGTTATTGAGGACAAGTCTATTCTGTATGAAGAAATTTGTAATTAAATGAAGACAGATTAAAGAAATCAAGGAAACTTTGTTTGATGCTGAAAATGTATTCTACAAGAGTGGAAATTTTAATGGTCATTATTTTCAAAAAATTATGTCTGTGAGGTGGTGTCCATTTGGTCGGACATATTCAGTAAGTAGCCATTAACTGAGAGGTTTGGAGATCTTGGGCCCGTTCTCCAGACCTCTCAGTCAGTGCCTAGTTTTTATGGGGACATCTGAAGAGCGTTGTTTATCAGACTAGAGACTAGACCAACAAACTTTGCCTAGCTCAAGGCTCAGATTGAAGAAAACATCGCCAACATCCCCGGAGAACACATTGCACCCCGTTGTGAAAAAATCTTCAAAATCGACTTAGTGAATGTGTTCGACGAAATAAATAAATAAATAAATCTTTATTCCTCGACCTGCTTAGAGGCACAAGTCCTCGGTGGCTAGGTCCTCCAAACATCAATACAATCTAGCTACAATATATTAACAAACATCAATACAAATTAACAACAACAATTTTACAAAAAAATATAGAATTAAAAAAAAAAAGAAAAAGAAATAGAAATGTATGCTAATAACATGACCATAGATTTCCAAAAAAAAGACAAAAAGTAATTTAAAAAATTGCGCGTAAACCCGTTACCAGGAGCAAGCGACGCATTAGCCACCCCCGGCATTTGCCATAAGTTGTTAAGGAAACCTGGTCAAAACCTTAACAAGGATGGTATGACCTCTTTCTACCTCAGCTAATCTCTGCTTGTAAGACACTAGGACATTAGGACTTGACAAAATGTATAATTGGTTTAATCATAGGAGACAGAGGACTATAATCCCAAGTAGTAATAAATAGACTATTCTACAAATCAATGACAGATCCTACAAATGAATACAAAACTACATATTAATATCTGAATTAACTAACTCGTAGGAACCAGATCGATTTAAATTAATATCATTCTTCCCTAAATCCTTATAATCTAAATAACCATCTGAATTATCCTCATAACAAAACCCTGTTGAAATATTATTTAGTTACTTTTTGTTTTAGTAGTTAGTTACTTTTAAGTTGACATGTTGCATTGTTGGAATGGAATGGCGGAGGAATGTAAATAAACTCAGGGTTGTATAGATTTATGAAAAATAAAATATAAAAGTTTAAGGTGAAAGAGTGTTTTATTAATTATAATAACCAGCCTGCATAACCGCTAAAATCGTAATTTCCAATCTTTTTGTAATGCTAATGATATTATCATTCTTACGGTTGAAAGTCTCGCAACGGAAAGGGAAGATGCAGGGGTTACTTTTAAGTTGACATGTTGCATTGTTGGAATGGAATGGCGGAGGAATGTAAATAAACTCAGGGTTGTATAGATTTATGAAAAATAAAATATAAAAGTTTAAGGTGAAAGAGTGTTTTATTAATTATAATAACCAGCCTGCATAACCGCTAAAATCGTAACAAACCCACCAATGGTTTCAACACCTATACTTCTAGTCCCAACCCTGGATTGACTACTAAAAAAAAAATAAAAAAAAAATATTTACCTTAGCAACGAAGAGATTTTTCTTATTCCAGTCTAATTTCAAAGCCAACCCTTGCTTTTCCTATCTTTAAATGGAAAGAAGAGTTAACAAATCCCCTCCCAAAAAGAGACAAAAAATGAACTAATAAAAACCTACCAAAAAGCTTCAAATTCGTAAGACAGATTTTTGTTTACCCACCAGACTTCAAAGAGACTTAAAATAAATGGACAGCATCTCACAGATATATTTTTTTTAAAATAATGCCCATTAAAATTTCCACTCTTGTAGATTAGCATCAAATAAAGTTTTATAAGTTTCCTTCATTTTTTCAAATTTTCCTGTTTCTTTGGGCCACCCTGTAAATAGAGATTTATAAATCTATACCTATTAAAGACAAATAATATATAATTAAATTTGAATTCATTTATTTTACTAAAAAAACTTAATTAAATTAATACAATAGTTTTATTATTTATTTAAAATAAAATATATATCTATTTGATATTGGGAACCAAAATATTAGTAAAATACCTACATATATAATTTTTACAATGATAATTACACTTAATATTATTCTGTATTAGTTGAAAATTGTTTGAAATAATAATATAGTGATTAATTATTATATAATCGTATATCAAAGGGTGTGTCATCTGATTGATGCAAATAAACATATCACTTATATTGAAAAAATCTATTGATTGATTTCGGTATTAAATAAATAGAAATGTTTTATAAAAACCATCTCAAAACGTTTACCAGTTTCGGTTTTGTTGATGGAATAAAATAAATATGTCTTTTAGGTTAAAAATAAAATAAAATGAGAGTCTTCTGTTTTTTAAATAAAATAATTTTTAATTATTTCTAGAGACTATAGTTTCGAAGGCATTGCCTTCATCATCAGTCTATCACAAATATTTCAAACTAGTTATAAATTAAGATTTATACATTGAAAATTTTTTTGATCAAAAAATTTTATGAAATATATGCATAGGTTATATTTCTTAGAGGATTCCATAATTTATTATATGAAAAACTCACTCTTCAACATATACGCGGGAATACAGAAAAAACCCTGAAAGTCTTCTTGAAACTTTTAATCAATTTTAGGAAAAAGAAAATTTCACATCAATTCGACGTTATTTCTTATCGATGTTGAGGCTGAGCTGTAAAGATATTATTGATTAACAGTCACCCTAATAAACATACAATGAGAGAAAATAAATAAATTATACCACAAGTGACAAATCTAATAATATATTCAGAATTATAACTTAAACATTCAAATAAAAATACACTCGTCTGGAAATTAAATAAATTGAAACAAGATTTGAATTTATTTATGAATCTAAAATGAACCTGAATTTTTTTTAAGTATTTCTAAAATGTATTTTTAAATGTTTTATGAGATGATTCCTTTGTGCGAAGGCCTTTGTGCAATGAGTACATTTAAAGGGCCTTTCACCGGTATGTGTTAGCAAATGGCTATTAAGGGTGGACTTGAGTGTAAATCTTTTGGGACACTCAGTACATTTAAAGGGCCTTTCACCGGTATGTGTTAGCAAATGGCTATCAAGGGTGGACTTGAGTGTAAATCTTTTGGGACACTCAGTACATTTATAAGGTTTCTCTCCTGTATGTATCCTTAAATGCTTTGTGAGATCAGATTTATCTGAAAAGCGTTTTTTACACTGATCACATCCAAAAGGCTTTTCACCGGAATGTGTCCTTAAATGGATAGTGAGATGAGATTTCTGTGAGAATGGTTTTTCACATTGGGGACATCCAAAAGGCTTTTCACCGGAATGTATTCTTAAATGCGTTGTGAGAGCAGATTTGTTTGAGAAGCGTTTGTCACAATGGGAACATCCAAAGGGCCTCTCCACGGAATGTATCAGCAAATGTCGATTGATCTGTGATTTGAATCTAAATCTCTTTTGACATTCTGTACAATGAAAGTATTTCGGACCTGAATGAATTAGAAAATGTAAAATATTTTTCAGAATGGATTTCACTGGATATTAAAGATTAATTTTACCTTTTTTTAATCCATTAATATTAAGGTGATTTTTGAATATAGTGGATATTTTCGTATTAATACATTTCTTCTGATGTTTTTCTAAAAATGCTTCGCTAATAAACATCATGCTACAATAGCAGCATGGATGAAGTGGCCCTGAAATAAAACACAATTCATTTTAAATTATAAACCTTATCATAATTTTTAATGTGAAACAAGTGACATAGAAAACCTAACTTGTATTATTTGAATATTTCATATAATATTAATTTACTTCTATCTTTATTAAACATGTTTCACGTTGCACCAACATCACAATCTCTATTAATTACTTATCATAATTATATCCTAAAATCCCTATCTAAGATTTGTCATTTAATGAAAAAAAAAAAACTTATGAATCTGACATTTATAATAAATATTTTCTAGAGATGAATTAATATTTAGTATTATGAGAGAATTCTTATTTTATAGTGTGTTACCCCTTCTATATAAATCCCCCTCCTACTTCGACAAAAGTCCATCTATTATTTGTACAGCAATGGATTTTACAACAGTTTATTAATTCGAAAATTATAGATAATCTAAAATATTAAGCTGGTCAAACAATTTACTAAAATTTAATTTCCTGGGTGAATATTAAATTGCTCTTGATGTGAACTTATTTGTGAATATATTTAAATTCTTGAAATATTTTAAGGCTTTCGATAAATAGGAAAGATTTGATTTTGCCGAGAGAATCAGAGTTGTTGATTTATAAAGAGAAATTAATGAGGTTGTACTGTGCTTGATGAAAATAAATATTTAGATAAATATAAAGTTTTTAAATATATATTTAAATACCTATAGATATAGTTATGTAAATATGAATAATACATATCGTCGCCTTAGTATAAACCTGCTAACTCACAACAAGGAAATTTTACAGGACAGAAAAAAAAATATGTAATATTGTTGTTTAAAAAAGAAACAATTTTTCACATTTTTTTCTACAACTTATTATTTAAATTTTAAATAGCAGTTTTAGTTGGACGATGCTGCATCTCTTTTTCTTTCGAATGGTATTAATATGTCATATAAGATAAAAAATGCATTTAGCAGGTTTACACTCTAAGGCGAAGATATATAATAAGTGTATATTGGTATGAGGTAGGTACAGGGCCGTGCCTACAGGGTGGTTCAGGTGGTGCAAGACAGGACGGCTCTCAAGCTCGACTTGTAAAGTCCAGACCAGAAAATTAAATTTAGTTATAAAATCAAGAATTTTAAGAAAATATTATTAAAAAATTTTTTCGATAAAATATCAATACTATAAGCCAGAGAGCCCTAATCGAAAAGAAACATCGTCTGGAATTTTGATGGGACAAATTGTTCCATTGTATATCTTGGGAAAGAACTCTTATTGTCCACAAACCCTGGTTCAAATTTGTCTGGGGGAAGGTAGAGAAAAGTTTCGCGAGTATTATTTTACTTGTTCGCGAGTTCAATAGTGTGTTCCTGTTGGAGTCAGAGTAATCCATGTCCAGGCACGAGACGTAGGCTGTAAAGGTGAGATATCTTTATAATACTCTATTCTTATAATTAAATAATTAAGAAAAAAAAGATCAATTAAAATATTTAAATATAATTTGTTTGCGAATATTTCTATAAAAAATATTTTAAATTCACTATATTATTTTACTAATAATTTTTTTTCTTTTTTTCATGGTAGATTCTCGTCCTACTAATATTAACATTTAGATTAAATTATTAATTCGAACTAAATAAATAAATTAAAATTAAATATTCTTTATTTGTAATTTCGAAATCGTATTCTTTTTTCTAAATTTAATTTGAGATAGTGCTTTGAAATAATTTCGCCTTATTATATTTTCAGTTTAATAAAATTATTTCACATGGATAGATAATAAAATTTTAATTTTGTTTAAAAAAATAACATTCAAGAGTAAATAATAAATAATTCACATTTAAAAATAATCCCCTTATATTTAAATATTCACCTCTAAACTTCAATCTAATTAATTTCTCTTTCTGATCTAATACAAAGAGGTGACTGTGAGTCAGTGGATAGAGTGTCGGGTCGCTGACTCGAAGATCGCTGGTTCGAGACCGAGTCTCGGCAGATAGATATTTGCAGTCGCCTCCTCTTGGAAAGTAATGGCAACCTACCAAGAGTATAATTGCCTAGTCACCTCTCCAAATTAGCCGTTCGGAACCGGCGTTAAAAAGTAGGTCCCGTATATCTGTGTAAAAACAACTAAACACACTCAGCACAGGTATATGTGGAGAGGCGCCGACACCCGTTTCGGGTATGGCACTCGAAGAAGAAGAAGATCTAATACATAAGTTAATATTGCAATTTCTCTCGTCATACTCAGATCTACAAATTTTTTCTATTTGTGTCTTAAATACAAATATTGGACAAAATTTTTATACAAAATATCGAATGTTCTAAGACTTTGATTCCTAACAAATTGCAGTATTGGAGACATTGTACTGCTGTTTGTTTCGGAAAAGGTCTTTTAACAATTCTTTATCTCAAGTGTAGACGTATTTTGCTACAAATATAATGTCTCCTATTTGTTTCAAAACACGTATAGCCTTGAAATTTTCATTATTTTAGCCTTTCAAATTTCATATTGTATTTCTAAGTTAGTGTTTTATACATTTGTAAATTTTTGAAATTTTAAAACTATCACTCTATGAGTATATTAAGTAATTTGCGATCAAAATTTTATTAATGATCACCCTTTAAGCATTATTTATTTATCTATCCATGTGGGGGGTGGTGACAGCTGCCTACTCGTGGTGCCCCCTGTTCTCGCTAAACAGCTGTCTGTCTCTGTTTATAAATTAACTATTGAGACATAATCATATATAATAATTATATTTGCATAATTTTTTACAAATATTACACATTCCCATTAATGATAATAATCAATTTTGAAAACTAAAATTTGTAGAAATAATTAAAAATTTTGTATTTTACAAAAGTATAGTAAATAATTCTTGTTTAATTTTAATAATTAAAATTCATTCAAAATTTATGCAAATAATTTTATATTATATATGAAATTTGAAATATTTATATTCGACTGAAAATATGAGAGAAATTTTTCGACGTCATTGTCTCTTAAGAATTAGTAGTATAATAATTTAACATGTAATAAACACAATGGCTAACTGCATTTAGAGATTTCAAATATGATTCAATTCCAAGATTTCACGTTCCATTTTTGAAATTTATTTAAGAACGTGAATAAAATATTAATATCTGGGTAACTGATAGGTCTGTACTTCTTTGCTATTATAGATTAAAAAGTACAGACCTACTTCAGGGCCTGGCCTCCCTGCCCACGTGACCTCATGATTCTTTTATGCAATTATTGACACGAATTACTACAGCATGGCTATAAACAAAATAAAGGATGGATTCGCTGAGAGATTTGAGCAATTCAAAACAAACGCAAGTACTCTGGCGTTAATAGTAAATCCTCTCAACACAAATACAAATGAGATCAACATTGAGCCATTTGAAATTGATGCTGGTTCGCTTCAAATGGAATTGCTGGATTTGAAAACCAAACATTTGTAGAGGGACAAGTTCACAGAACTCAAGAACAAGTTAGAAGAGTTGGAGGTCCAGAAAAGCATGCACAAATGGTAAGCTTTAAAAGAAATGGCACTCATATTTGACGCATAGAATATTCTTCCAGAATGCTACACTGAGGTGAAGAGGTGGCATTTGGACTGCTGACGATCTTCGGGTCAACATATTCGTGCGAGCAAGCGTTCTCTTCCATTAATATAATAAAAAGTAAAGTAATATCTAGAAGTGTGCTTGAAACTTAAAATAACAAGTTATGAGTTAGATTTAACCAAACTACCGTCTAGGGCAGGGCCGGCAACCTGCGGCTCGTGAGCAACATGCGGCTATTTCGATGTGAAGATGCGGCTTTATTTTAAATCAAAAATCAAATTTATATATATCTAATCCTAATCAAATACCATAATATTGAATTAAATATGTTAGTGGCTCTTTAAAAACTGGGAAATTTTATAAATTGTAACTTTTGGCATTTCCGTCTCAAAAGGTTGCCGACCCCTGGTCTAGGGGAAAGTAATAAAGAAGATAAGATTATTGTATTTAATAAGTTGTTGTAGGAAAATAAGGATTATAGCTTATGCAAGTATTTTTTATTTTATGCCAACGTTTCGTCAACTTAGTTGACTTTCTCAGGGCTAAAAAAAATTAATTTCTTTTAATATTTGTCATTATATAAATATTCATTATTAGCAAACACATATTGAAAATATTTCCTATTTAAATCTAAAAATATCTTCGTTTATTTCCCTCGCAGTTTAACTCCTCTACCCCCCACAGAAGTTTGTCTTCTGCTTGTTTTAAATAAATTTGCGCAAATTTATAATGATTATAAATCTGAGTATACAAATACTAATCAATTTTTAAAACTTTATGTATAGCATAGATTTTTCCACTTTTAGATTAATATATCTTTGAATGTCCCTCATAGAGAGATAAATAGCTTATATTTTAATTAATATATAATACAAATAGATAGTAATTATATTCTAAATGTGATATTTTAAATTATTTGATAAATTATACATAACCTACTAACCTTTATGAATAGAGTAATTGTTTGGATTGTTGAGAATTTTATTAATATCAACAATTCTAAATGTATCCATTATGCTTAAATATCTTGAAAATATTTCAATTGAATAAACAAAAAAAGAAATTGTTTAATATTAAAATCTATAAAATGACAGATGAGAGAGGTAAATGGCAAAATGGACTCTTCAAACAATAGATAAGTTTCAATTTCTAATCTGCAGATGGCAGGAGTGTAGTCATTTGGGACAATATTCAAATTAAACGAAATAAAAAAAGTAGAAAAAAAAATATTATTATTAGTGTAGAATATTGAGGTATTTCGTTTTAATTTTTTCCAAAATACCTTAATATTCTACACCAATAATAATATATACAAACGGAAACCTTGGATACAAGATCACTGTGGACCTTTCCACGAGTCTCCATTAACTTATTGAAAATAAACTGCAACGGATCGTTGCTAAACTTTATCCAAATTCATTTGAAATATTAATATGTTTGTTCCTTTATTATTAATCAGATATCACTTGCAATTTGTAGTTCATATTGACATTAATTCAAAAATAATTCTCATTTAAGAGTCGAGGAATAACCATTCCACATTGGATTTTTGACATTTCGGTTATTATTGTAACCATTGCTGAAGACATAGAGGAATCGACTTAAAATCAAAAATAGCCATCGATTCTCATCTAATACTTGAGGAATAACAATTCTACATTAGGTTTTTGACGTTTCGATTATTATTGGTAACCATTGCTGAAGACATGGAGGAATTGACTTAAAATCAAAAATAACGATCGATTCTCATCTAATACTAGAGGAATAACCTTATTGCATTCAATTTTTGATGTTTGAGTTGTTTGCCATAAAAGAATTTAGTCTTTTTGATTTTAAGTCGATTCTTCCACGTTTTCAATAGAGGTTGCCATTAATGGTCAAAACATCAAAAATGGAATGCAATAAGGTTATTCCTCTAGTATTAGATAAGAATCGATCGTTATTTTTGATTTTATGTCGATTCCTCCATGTCTTCAGCAATGGTTACCAATAATAATCGAAACGTCAAAAACCTAATGTAGAATTGTTATTCCTCACGTATTAGATGAGAATCGATGTCTATTTTTTATTTTAAGTCGATTTCTCTATGTCATCAGCAATGGTTACTAATAAAAACCGAAACGTCAAAAATCCAATATAGAATGATTATTCCTCAAGTACTAGATGAGAATCAATCGCTATTTTTGGTTTAAAATCGATTTCTCTGTCTTCAGCAAAGGTAACGGATAAGAAAACAACGCAGTTGCTATGGTTACTCATAAAAATTCCTCCCAAATTTTTAGCATTTCACAGAGAGAAGCCTATCCATTCTTACTTAAGCAAGGCTAAATGAGCTATATTAAAACTTTCAAATGAATAAATTTTAAAGAATTTAAAAAATTAAAAAAAGTACCATCTTACTCTAGAGTAAAGTACTTTAAAATATAATTTTACTAAAAACTTTATTTAACCTTTTTTGTGGTCCCCAAGGTACTTAATTAGGATATTAAATTTCATCAAAATTGGTTAAGTCATTTTCAAGATATTTAGAAAAAACTAAAAAAGTACTGAAATAAAGTACTAATGTTTGTGGGCCGATATGTACCAAAAACTAATCAGCGCTTCATTTTGTTAAACTAATGGTAGGTTTTCAATTTCATTTCAATCGGTGTAACGGTGTGGAAAAAATCGTGGGCCAAAAAAACGATAACATACATACATCCATCCATACATACATACATCCATCCGCACGCACTAAATGAAAAAATCGCACTTTTTAGCCTCTCGGCGAGACCCCTTGTAATTTTTGGCAAAACCGTCACGTGCTAAAATTCAACCTAATTGAATACTACAATTTGTGACTTTAATTGAGTCCATGGGTTCCGTAGTCTTTACCTGAGGACCCTTTGAAGCCACGCTTGCCCCGAGAGCGATTACAATACTTTACCCATGCTTTGCATTGGATAAAGTAAAAAAATATTTTTAGAGTAACTTATTAACAAATTCAAATATTTATATATTAAATTGAAAGTTTTTGCCGAGAGTAGCAGAATTTTTATATATTGAAGGAGACGATAAAAGAGTGTCTTCTGCTGGAATTATAAATTTTATTTATTTATAACGAAACTATAGTTTCTAGGGCTTTGCCGTCTTCATCAGTCTATTACGATGGATTCACCGAAATTAATTTATTGCAAAGCCCTCGAAACTAAAGTCTCGTTATAAATAAATAAAATTTATAATTCCAGCAGAAGACACACTCTTTTATTGTCTCTTTCAATATTTATATATTACTAAATATAAAGGTCAGGTATGTACCTGTCTTCAATTTTAAATAGTTTTCATAAATACTGAATTTTAATTTCCGAATTGACCTCTCTTGATTATTTGCACCCCCCCCCCCCCCACCACCACCACACAGACAAACACTATTTAGGACATTTCTATTTCTTTTATTCCGTATCGTTTTAATGAAAAACTACATGTTGATGTGTTATTGAATATATTATGTAAATAATTTTAAGGATTTAAAAAAAAAAAATTGAAAAATATTTTTTGAACATTTAATTAAAATGTGAATAAATTACTACTGGAAAAACTTATTTTTTTTTATTTCAGTAATTGCCAGCTTCCCCGGCTCCCAATATCTAGCCGCACCCATTTTATCAAATGCTATTAATACACGATGTCGACTGATATGGAAGTCATAATTACTAAAAATATATTCCAATTTGAGTCGCTTGATGTTCAATATAGACAGCTTCTCGGCCATTCAAAAGTGAGGTCTCTTATGCTTTGAGTCCAGCAATAGAGCGTATTTTACAATTATATGAACCGCTTCCATCTTTATTCTTTAATTTGGAAAAATGCCCCCCCCCCCCCCCCCACACACTTCTGAAAAAGTTTCTTTCAAAACGACACCTCTCAGAACTTATGCTTTATTTCCAGGCAATGTTTTTTAATAAAACTGCTTTACAAATTGAATTTGATAAAATTTCAACTGCATTAGTTAATGATATTTTTGTAGATTTTATTTTATTTTTATTTTAAAGAATAAACTAACAATTTTGGAAGTTTCTAATCCTGGGATTTAAGATAAATTTATAAAAAAACTTTATATAAAATTTGTTATGAATACAGTGAGCAATATTCGGTTAAAACTTTACTGAATTACTTAAATTGTTTCAAGTGAAGTTGAATGGGGAAATGTTTCTTCAAAAGTCACATCCGTAATGAAAGAAATTGTTATTGAGGACAAGTCTATTCTGTATGAAGAAATTTGTATTTAAATGAAGAAAGATTAAAGAAATGAAAAAAACGAACAAAACTGTATTTGATGCTGAAAATGTATTCTACAAGAGTGGAAATTTTAATAGGGATCATTTTAAAAAAATTACGTAATCAGTTATCTTAGACTCCTGATGATGGGCTAACCCCCGAAATAAACTCAATTTTGTTTTATTTCTTTTTTGTGAAACCTACCTCGTATCTTAGTTTTATTATTGATTAATTACTATTAAATAATCGTATATCAAAAAGAGTGTGTCATCTGATTGATGCATTAAAGACAAACAATATATAATTAAATTTGAATTCATTTATTTTACTAAAAAAACTTAATTCAATTAATATAATAATTTTATTATTTATTTAAAATGAAATTTATATCTATTTGATATTGGGAACCAAAATATTAGGGAAATACCTACATATATAATATAATTTTTACAATGATAATTACACTTAATATAATTCTGTATTAGTTGAAAATTGTTTCAAATAATAATATAGTGATTAATTATTATTATTATTATATAATCGTTTTTTATATATAAATAATTTTAAATTTAATAGAAAAATATCAATATTTTAAAATTAAAAAGTTTTATTTGGATATTGAATGCAGAATCATCGCTAAACGGCTAGAGAATGTGGGGGGCAGAAAAACGGCAGATTTGGAATTTAATGGGGACTAAAATTGATTAAAGGCGAAAAAACTGACATTTTTTTTTGTATTTTGGAAAACAAGGTAATATAACAAACGAAATAGATTATTAAAAGTCTATATGAATTATGTCTCTTGGGTTTTATCAAGAAAATTGTAATGAGATAACAGAGGGTGGGTGGCTGAACTTCCCCTTGCATGTGTCTGCCGAGTTCTCGACAGGGGCTCAGGGTTGGCTTGAACAATATCTCACTACAAAATCTATAGTTATTCCCGGTTACCATGTCAAAATCAGTAAAAATTTATCAATTAAGACCGCCATGGGGACATATAATACTCCGCCTAGGTAGTAGATATGCTGCCTAGCTGGTCCTAAGCCCATATAAAGGAGGAAGGTTGGGCGTTAGGACAACCACCTAACCCCGTAAAAAAAAAAGTTCAGGAACCTCTAAGAAAAGCCTCGGATATTGGACTGATTAATCGAAAACGGACCCGGCAAAGGAAAATGGAAATGAGAATTGGAACTTGGAATACTAGAACTCTATATAAAACTAGTGCAATACAATCTGCACTAATTGAATTAGAGAGGTA
Source organism: Forficula auricularia (assembly GCA_024734495.1). Taxonomy (NCBI): domain Eukaryota; kingdom Metazoa; phylum Arthropoda; class Insecta; order Dermaptera; family Forficulidae; genus Forficula; species Forficula auricularia. The sequence continues at coordinate 7,772,377 of JALMQS010000073.1, read as the reverse complement.
GCAAATCGATATATATGCTCTACAAGAAGTAAGATGGACTAATGATGGAGAAGCTAACTTGGGCAACTCAACAATATATTACAGTGGTCATCCATCCCAACATATTTATGGAGTAGGCTTCGTGGTGAAGAACAATCTTCAAAGTGCAGTACTGCTGTTTAAGCCAATAAATAAAAGAATATGTGTATTGAGGCTGAAGGGTAAATTTTACAATACGACCATTATCAACGCATGTGCACCTACAGATGGAGCGGATGAAGATAGAAAAGAAGAATTCTATGAAGAATTAGATAGAGTATTTCAATTGGTCCCAACATATGACTCAAAAATAATCATTGGTGATATGAATGCAAAGATAGGGAGAGAATCTAGATTTTTATTGGTAAGGATTGCATGAAGTCACAAATGATAACGGAAGTAGGCTGATTAACTTCGCTACTGCAAGTAACCTTATTATTTCCAGTACATATTTCCCGCGAAAAGATATTTATAAACAGACGTGGTATTCTCCTGATGGGCGAACCAAAAATCAGATAGATCATATATTAATTGACGAGAGACATAAAAGCAACATAAAAAATGTCAGAAGTTATAGGGGTGCGGATATAGATAGTGACCATATATTAGTCGTTGCTAGAATAAGAAACACTATCAGAAAAACACCAAAATATCGGGAGAGTGAGAAATTCAGGGTAGGTATAGAGAAATTAAATAACTTAGAATTCAAAGAAAAGTTCCAGGTGGAAGTGAAGAACAGATTTGAAATCTTTAGAAATTACGATTTAGAGACCGAAGATATGGATCAGACTTGGACGAAAGTAAAGAATAGTATAAAGACTGCTGCCCTGAATATACTTCGCAACAAGGGCGGATCCAGGGGGGGGCGGAGGGGGCGATCGCCCCCCCCCATACAGGCTCGTGCCTGGCGGGAGTGCAACATGCGTCGCACGCAGAGGCCAAAAAACGGCGGCCAAATCGACAGGGAATTTATAACAATTTTTATTTTTTTTTATTTTAATGAACTTAAAATATGAGATATGAAATTTGTAAAAAAAAAACATTTATTTTAAAAAATTTTAAAATTGAAAATAAAGTTCTATGTGTGTGGGGGGCGTCTCTGACTCCTCCTCTACCCCCCGCTTGGACAATTCGATCGCGACCCACTTTCGAGATAAAAAATAGATTTTATATACATCGGAAACCTTATATACATTCTCCCCCCCCCCCATAAAAAATTCCTGGATCCGCCCTTGCTTGGCCAGAGGGATCCCCGATGTGTCGGGCTGGCTGCAGACGAACTGAGACAACGGCGCACATCATCCAATGTTGTGATAGGACCGCGGATGGGCGGGTTTAGAGGCATGACGCTGTGGTACGTTGTCTGGCTGACGATTTGATCAAAAAGGGAATGCGTGTCGAGTTGGAGTACTTGTACTCCAGCTCGGCGGGCAATAGAAAGCCAGACATCGTGGCAAAGGATGCGTCGGGGTTGGTGTGGGTTTTGGACGTCCAGATCGTCTCCGCCCTTGCAGGACTGGGTGTTGCCCACCAAAACAAAATAGAAAAATATAGGGGCAACTCCAGTCTGGTGGATAATATTGCGGAGCGATTTGGCGTCGGGGCGGGCTCGGCCAGGGTCGAGGCCATCACACTCTCGTGGAAGGGAATGTGGTGGCATAAAGCGGTGGAGTCCCACATCGGCCTGGGTATATCCCAAAAAAACAATAAACAATTTGACATAAAGGGCGATGAGGGGATCTCTCCTTAATTTTTACACTTTCAGCAGAAGAACATATAGAGCGGGTGGCGTATGATTATTTTTTGTAAATACAAATAAAAAAAAAGAAATGTGAGTCAGGATTAATCCTGGCTCTCTCAGACACCCGCTCTGAATCTGAATTAATTTATTCTGAAGCTGAAAGTGTGAAAAGTTTGTAAATAAATTTGTATAATGGTCTTTTGTCTTTGTAAGAGGCGGCCCAATAAACAAGATAGATAGGTATTCGGATCCATTTAGCATCAAAACAGGACTACGACAAGGAGATGCAATATCACCCCTGCTTTTCAACCTTATTCTGGAAAAAGTTATAAGAATTTTAGATGAAGGGAGAGAAGGAATACCACTGAATGGTCTGCATAAAGCATTTGCATATGTGGATGATATTGCCATTGTAGCGAATAGAGAAGAAGGTTTGGTGGACATGCATGATAAAATCAAATGCATGGGTCTAAGAGTTGGTCTTAAAATAAATGCTGAAAAGACCAAAGGAATGAAAGTATCAAGACATAGCAACAACAACAACAATAGCTTGAGAGGTGAGGATGCCAGTTACGAGTATGCTGATAATTTTGCTTATTTGGGGACTCTTACAACAACAAAGAATGAAGTAGGCAAGGAAATTCAGACTCGAATAATGAAAGGAAACCATTGTGCGGCAGACATAAATAGCCTGCTCAAAAATAAAAATCTCTCAAGAAAACTTAAAATTAAAATCTACAACGCCATTATTCGACCGGTGGTGCTCTATGGGTGTGAGACATGGACCATGACCCTATCTGATCAGAAAAATCTAATGTACTTCGAAAACAAGATCTTGAAGAGAATAAGCGGAATGATTAGAGATAATGTTACCGGCGAATGGAGGTTTAGAAGTGCAAGGAAAGTGAGAGAATTAACAGGGCAGCCTTACATCACGAGCTGTATAAGATCAGCAGGATCTCCGAAGCAAAACCGATAGGAAGAAGACCACCAGGTAGACCACGGCAAAGATGGATGGACAATATAGCCAGAAATCTTGAAGAGTTGGGTGGTCAAGGAAATTGGAAATCTATAGCACGGGATAGGACAAAATAGCGAGGCATTATAGAGGAGGCTAAAACATTGGAAATGTTGTTCGGCCACAGTAAGTAAGTAAGTATGGGGACATATTTTTAATCCTATTCATCCGAACAACAAGATTTTTTTGTTGTGTTGTTGTTCTAGCCAATTGAGGTGAGTCTTATGTAATAGTAATGTTGTTTTTGTGATATTTGTGATTTTGGTTGTACCTGAATATTTAGTTGATTTGTAAAGACTCTCACCTAATTGATTTTTGTTCTTGTTTGCAGTACTTGAAAAAGTCTCGAGAGAGACGAAACGTTGTACAAAAATTGAAGAAGAACTTGAATAAAAAAACTTTGTCCAATAAACTGAATTTTTAATCTACTAATCATAATGGACATTAATCAACATAATTTTTTTACATTTGATGTAAAATTTATTTTTTAATTTCAAAAAAGGATGCGGGTTGTCTCGATGAAAAATAGACCGACAGGGTTCGGGGAAAAATCGAGTTCCCTACAAATGCGCAGATATTACTTGCCTGAATATCCGAAGCGGGGGAACTAGGGGAGCTAGTTCTTCAATTCCTTATATCACTGGGCTGTGAAATTTTTTGATGAGTTTTTAGTTTGTTATTTATTTATTTTTTAATTTTTTTTTTTTGGTAGTGTTAATGTATTGTATTGTATTGAATATATTGGCTGGTAAAATGGGTTTGTGCCCGATACCAATAAATAATAAAAGAAAAAAATTAGAGAGGGAAGAAAATAGTAATTAATCAATTTTAAGTGATGTGTGGCACTCGGGGACTGCCGCGGCGGTAAAGCTATTGCATAGCATTTTTTATCAACTTATGCAATTATAATATTTATGCAATTTTTTTTTCTTTGATATTAATTCAAGTTTTTTCTTTGATATTAATTCAAGTTACACTTTTTGAGCGTGGTGACCGATAAGAAAACAATGTTTTTTCTTTTTCTTTTATTGAATAAATGAGAAGTTAATATTGTTTAAAATATTTTTATTATCTTACAATACATGTAGGTTATTCAGGAATTTTTATCATTGTAACTATAGGTTTATGGTAACTGAAATAAAAAACATAAGTTTGAGACTTGATATCCTCTAAATATCTGGAAAATACCGCGTCAATGGTGGTCCCATATTTTGTTGTGGATTCTTGTGGATCATTATTCATTTTCAAATTCAATTTTTCCGAAAGAAAAGTTGTCAACCGCTCTGAATTTTGATAAATGATGATAATGATCTTGATAAATTTGAAAATTCGTGGGAAGGGAAAAATGTCACTAGTTGACAAAGTGAAAATCACTAGATTTCCGTTCTTTGAATTTCAAGTTTCCAATCTAATTTTGTGAGTCTATTTATTTATTATTCGGTTGTCCGCGGGTGAGGGGTGAATTTAGATTTGTTCCGGTCCAATAAATATTATCGTGAGATGAATATTTATCGAGAAATCGGAGAAACAAATTATCTTCGCCTGTACTCGTGCTGCCCTCTTTGGGCAGTTTCTCGAACCTCGGGAAAAGACGAATGCTAAGAAACGATAAAAATTTTTAAGAAAAAAATAAAAACCGACCTCAAAAAATTAAATGCAACAAATATAAAAATACACTAAAAGTGTATAAAATAATTATTATCTTATTTAGTTACAACTAAACGACGAAATATTAACACGAAATTACTTTTTAAAGTCGGTGCCAAACAAACTATACCTATAAGCGAGCGTACCCGCCAAACGTACTAAGTAAGATTCGTCGAGTGCGATTCATAAAATGTATATGTTTGGCACCAACTTCAAAAAGTAATTTCTTGTTAATATTTCGTCGTTTAGTTGTAACTAAATAAGATAATAATTATTTTATACCTTTTAGTGTATTTTTATATTTGTTGCATTTAATTTTTTGAAGTCAGTTTTTATTTTTTTCTTAAAAATTTTTATTTTTCTCCTTTTAGTGATGTTATTAATAGTAATTATATCATCAGAACTTGACCAAATTAATATGACACCATCCCTAAGACACCCCCTTTCGGATAAAAAAAGAACCATCGAAATCGGTTCATAAACAAAGAGGTTAGGTCTAAACAAACCTAATAAATAAGGTCTAATACCTATGAAAAAAAATCGAAAAAAAATGGGACCAATCGGAAGCTAGACTGGACCCAATGCAAAAAAAATTTTCAAAATCGGTTGACAATTGGCGGAGATATGAGGTAACATAGGCACAAAAAAAAAAAAAAAAAATTCAATCGAATAGAGAACCTCCTCCTTTTTTGAAGTCGGTTAAAAAGGGGCCTAACCGAGCGCGTGTTTAGATCAATTATTAATTAATCTAAGTAATTTTTAAACCGGGTTAATTTAATAAAGTTGCAGAATAATTTTCTGCTGTTCGTAATGCAAAAATATTTAATAGATATTAAATATTTTGCTTTTTAAGGCAAGTTTTGGAATTTTCCAAGCACGCGGTTACTTGGGTGTCGTTTTTTTGAGTTTAAAATTAAAATATAGCGAATTTATCAAGTCTGGTCGCACGCACACAAACACCGTGCCGAAGTCTGCCGAACTGAAACGACGTTAGACGATGCACGGCTTTCAACGCCGCACCGCTGTGCCGGTCGGAGTGGGGGGTGTTATGTTTATTTTCGTTACGGAATTTCTTGATTCGGTCGCCGCGCTCAAAGCCTGCGATAAAAGCTATGCAATAGCCTAAAAAATTTCAAATCAATATTAAGTTATTTCCTTTTGATAGAGCTGCAAAAATATTATTGTTTAAAGGTCACTCTAAAAAACATACAGTCAGAGAGATAAATAAAGTATTCGTCGAACAAATATACTACAAGTGACAAATCTAATATTATATTGAGTATTACAACTTAAACATTATGAGTGAAACAATAATACACTCATTGGGAAATTGAAGGAATTACCATAAAATGAGATTTAAAATTATTTTTGAATCTAAAATGAATCTGAAAATTTTTCAATTATTTCTAAAATGTATTTTCAAATGTGTGTTGAGAGTTGACCTATGTCTGAAGGTTTTTGTGCAAAAGCCACACTTATAGGGCTTCTCCTCTGAATGTGTCCTTAAATGGGATGTGAGATAGGATTTTTGTGAGAAGCGTTGTTCACAATGATCACAGCTAAAGGGCCTCTCTCCAGTATGTTTCCTTAAATGCTTTGTGAGATCAGATTTTTCTGAAAAGCGTTGTTCACAATGATCACAGCTAAAGGGCCTCTCCCCTGTATGTGTCCTTAAATGCTTTGTGAGATTAGATTTTATTGAGAACCGTTGTTCACATTGACCACAGCTAAAGGGCCTCTCTCCTGTATGTGTCCTTAAATGTCTCGTGAGATCAGATTTTTGTGAGAAGCTTTTTTCACAATGGGGACATCCAAAGGGTTTTTCACCTGAGTGTACTCGTAAATGTTGATTGAGCTTTGATTTTGATTGAAATTTCTTTTGACAATGCGTACACTTAAAGATTGTCTCAACTGAATGAAAGAAAAAATCTAAAATTATTGTTCATAATGGATTTCACTGGATATTAAGGACTAAATTTACCTTTATTTGATAAATTAACATTGAATTGATTTTTTAATAGAAGAGATATATTCATATTAAAGCATTTCTTTTTATGCTTTTCTACGAATTCTTCGCTAATAAACATCAGTCTACAGTAGCAGCACGGATGAAGGGGCCCTGAAATAAAAACACAAACCAAATCAAATTATGAACCTAATCTTACATTTTAGAAGTTTAATCTATGAATTATGATTTAATATGAAAATATATTATTACATGAATCTAAAAAAAAAAAACTTTTCTAGTAATTTGCTAGTTAATTTTGGTATGCATGCTTAATACGGCTTCTCATATTGAACATGAGTCGCCGTCAAAATCTGTTGCTAGCCGTAATCTTGGAAAAAGTACACTTTTTGAGTTTAGTTGAAAATTGTTTTCTGTTTCCGCAAATCCAAAAAACGCGCATCTTTTTCGATTTTTTCCCATTTTGACCGTGAAGGAGCATGTTTTCGACAAATACCACTCAATACATTTTTAAAGATTAAATTTGCTACAATTCAAACAAAGTTTCATCTTAATTGGATAATGGTAACCCGTGCCGCAATGAGGTTGAAGTTTTGAAATAATCCAATTTTTTGTAAAAAAATCGCAATTTTTCCTACATAAAATGAAAACCACTCATCCTAGAAACTTGATTCCTATCTCATTCTCTAGGAATTTTTTGACTTGAACGTTTACTTGGACCACTTTTTTGATAAAACTCTTAGATTTATAAATATCCAGCATTTTCCATGACAGGATTTGATTCGATTCCTCAAAAGTGTCATGGAAAATGCTGAATATCTATAAATCTAAGTTTTATAAAAAAAGTATATCTATGACATGGCTGTTTTTTTTTTATTTAGAAGAAATGGAATGTTTAAATCTTTGAGTTAAATATTTACTGCGATACATATGTCACTGGGGTTATATATAGATGTATATTTATTTATTTGAATCTATTATTTATGAAAGGCCTTAAGTCACTTTTTAAAACCATTTAACTTTTATCACAGAAATCGATAGCTCATATGCAGGGCCGCGCCAAGCCATTTGGCCGCTCGTGTGCAAACTAAAATTTTCCGCCAGCTTTAAAAAGGTTGAGAATCACTTCGGTTAGGTCAAGTCAAGTGTCAGTCTAGCTGTTTTGCCGCCCTTTGACTTGGCAGCCCGTGTGTTTTGCACACATTAGCCCTATAGTTGGCGCGGCCCTGCTCATATGTTTATTCATCGCTTGCTTATGAAATGGCCCATGTCAGGTCTTTCTTTTCTACTCTTTAAATGAACATTTTGGCACTTGAATTCTCTGTGTACTATAAAAGACGGCCCAGTTCTTTTTGATTTTCCAAATGTTTTCTTTTTGCGACAAGAGGCTCTATAAATAATCAATTCATTTATTCTAAGGCCAATCGGCTTTATACTACAGGGTCATTCCATGTCAGTTTAGCCGGTCATGACACCCAGTCCTTCAGATTTTGATGAAACTTGGCACAATTGATTCTATTACTATCTTGATAACACCTGCAAATTATTTTTGATAAATCATTTATAGTTTTTTATTTAATTAATTCTTTAGTTTCTTTAATTTGGCGCTATCGGAATCTCGAAAATCGCGCCTTTAAGGTCCACTCACAACTTTAAAAAATATTTTTCTTGTAAATTATTCAAGATATCATCGTGAAATTTTGCAGTAAGTTTCTGTGTTATACCTTAAACCAGATAAAAATGATCTTATTAACCTATCTCAGTTCCTCAAAAAACTAAAAATATTTTAATAGAAATTTAAGAATCGGGTTTTTGTTTTACAAAAGCTACAATAAAAAAAGTCTCAGAAATAATATATACAGAGGCGGCGTTAGGCATGGGCGTCGTGGGCCACCGCTTACGGCCTCGCGGTCCGAGCAAATACTCATAACTCGGACGCAACGTAAGAAGTAATTCATAGGGTAAAAGAGGCAAAATATTACTCTTTTTTTGATTGACTGCACAAGAGACTGTAGTAAAGTTGAACAAATGTCAGTTATCTTAAGATTTCGTAATACATCAACCGGCACAATAGAAGAACACTTTATCGGATTTCTTGCTATCTCTGAGACAAGTGGAGAGTATTTATCTAATGCAATACTAGGAGAGCTAGAAAAAAATGGCTTAGATATTCAAAATTGTAGTGGCCAAGGATATGACAATTGTGCAAATAGTGTAGTTAAAACTCGGATATTAAATATTAATCCCAGGGCATTTTCACACCTTGCGGTTATAACAGCTGGAATCTGTTGTTGATAGACGCAGCTAGTTTGGTAACAAAAACATTTTTTTGGTTTTATCCAGAAAATTTATGTGCTATTTTCAAGTTTAATCAAGGGCAAATTGAAGCCTTTATCAGACACAAGGTGGGAAAGCAGAATCGAGGCAGTGAAGGGCATATTACTGCAATTCGATGATGTTGTTGAATGTATTGAAAGCTTAAAAAATCAAACAGAACAATCAGACACACTTAGTGATTGTGATTCGGTTTTAAACGAAATGCTCAGTTTGGAATTTATCATATCATTACATTTATGGTATAAGATATTATCGGGTGTGAATATTATAAGCAAATTATGGAGGTCTGTACAAGTTTATTTAAGCATTTCCCTTAAACATTTGCGTACATTTTGCGACTGGATCAAAGAATATCGACAAACTAGATTTGAAAAATGCTTGTCTGACTCTCGTCAATTTATTGAGAAAAGCAGGTATGATCTGCCAGAAGACTTTAAAAATAAAAGAGTAGCCAAAAAGAAAAGGATGTTTGATTATGAAGGCAAAGATCAGCCAACCTATACAGTCTCCCAAAAGTCTATATGAGTCTGGTTTTTAACACAATGGTCGATTCTGTAATAAGCAATATGGATTGGAGATTTATAGTATGTCGTTAAATGAACATTTTGAAAATTTTGGTGTTCTCTACGATTTGAGAAAATTACAAAATATACCAAAACAACAAATATTAAAAAACTGTGAAGATTTACACATAGTCCTGCGAGTGGGTGAAAGTAGTGACTTCCAACCTTACGAATTATATGAAGAATTACAAACAATGATCCTAAATGTACCAGAATTCATTAAAGATGTGAAAGAACTGCTTCAATACAAATAGAAAATAACTTGAAAGAAATTAATCCAAATATTTACATTGTGTATCGAATTTTGCTAACGATACCGGTAAGTACAGCCTCAGCTGAAAGGAGCTTTTCAAAATTAAAACTTATAAAAAATTATTTGAGAAGTACAATGGGTCAGGAAAGACTTTCAGCTTTGGCAGTTTTATCTATTGAAGCAGACATAGCATCAAAGCTTAATTACGGTACACTCATTAAGGAGTTTAGTAAGGCTAAAAGCAGGAAATTTCTGTTTGTTTAATTGTTTACTGTTAGTTATTACTTAATATTATGAAAGGTGAAGATTTTTGCATTTTTATAAATAAAAATTTACATTTTATTAAAACTGAAAATTCGACAGTTTGTTAAAACTTTTTTGTTTTATTTCATCGTTTGTGAAACAACACTCCATCTTCTTAATTTTTAGAAATATCATAATTAAGTTTCACCTAAAACTTACACCGATTTCCCTAATTATAAAGTGAAAATTGGACAGTTTCAAAAAAAAATGTATATCTTTTATAAACTTATAAACTTTATACCTACCTACTGCATCAAAACAAACTCAAAGATATATTAGTAATATTTCATTATTCGTGTCCATGATTAATAATTAAAAGAATCGTAGGGAGTTGGACAAGACTTTAAATTAAATTAAATACAAGTTTTGATTAAATATGCCATACGTTTCGTTGCTGTTTTGCAACTTCTTCAGTGGGTCATTTATTAAACTTATTTGTCTGGATTTTTTACTAAGAGAAAAAACATTTCAAACAGTATTTTTTTTTCTATTACAATTCATTCAATTTATCAAATAATATAAAATATAAACTTTTTAAACAAAGTAATTGTTTTCTGTCAAAAAATTAAAAGAATCAAATTGAACAAAGAAATTTTTTTATTATTATAACAATTACTTTGTTTAAAAAGTTTATATTTTATATTATTTGATAAATTGATTGAATTGTAATAGAAAAGAAAAAGAAAATACTGTTTGAAATGTTTTTTCTCTTAGTAAAAAATCCAGACAAATAAGTTTAATAAATGAGCCACTGAAGAAGTTGCAAAACAGCAACGAAACGTATGGCATATTTAATCAAAACTTGTATTTAATTTAATTTAAAGTCTTGTCCAACTCCCTACGATTCTTTTAAATATATTAGTAAGTTTTAAATGTAATAATGGGGGTAACATCTGTGGATTTCCAAGCATTCCCTTATTATCTTACAACAAGTTATAAATTTTTTATTCCGGCCAAAGTAATGGTTTAAAAAATTTGAACTCTGTAGACTTTATCCTCATAATACTAGATATCCTTCAGAATTTTTACAGATTTTTAGCTAATATAATTTTGGAGTCTATAACTTACTAAAGCTAAGATATAACAGTATTTTATCTTTTTTTTTTTTTTTAAGACTTTTTTATTGTGGCTTTTGTAAATCAAAAACCCGATTCTTAGGTCGTATATATTCGTCATGGTCTTTTGTATTTCGTAGCGCTTATGACAGATATATTAGAATCATGAATTTACTTGGTCTACTTAATGGTTAAATCGAATATATACGCCTAATCGTTCCTAGTAATAGAGAAAGGATATGAGCATTGCAAGATTCAACTTGTCTAGGGGCCGGGCTATTTACAATGTAGTAAACATAACGTCAACTTTAGCACAACAAAAAATTATATATAAAATTGCACCAATCTTAGATTACCTAAGAAACAAATTTATGTCTATGTACGTAACAGAGAAAAATATTGTTATTGAAAAATTTCTAATTGGATGGAGAGGTAACCTTTCCTGGAAACAATACATACCATCTAAACGGCGGAGGTTTGGGATCAAAATGTTCGCGCTTTGTGAAAGATCCAGGGGATAAGCCTATAACTTTTTCCTATATACTGGAGTAAGTACGATATATGGAGAATCGCTCTAACCCAGGGGTCGGGAACCTGCGGATCGCGAGCCGCATGCGACTCTTTCGATGTCAAGATGCGGCTCTCCAGTTCCATGCGAAAATATTAATAATTATTCAAATTTAGGGAACGAAGAAAAGATTATTTTTATTACAGACAAAAGGATCAGCCGGGGCTCGAACCCGGGATCTTTGCATATGTACTGCAATGCTTTGTCATAAGAGGTTTAGCTCCTATATCCACTAAGCTACTGATCCCCGAACTCAAACTAATACCTTTTGTCTATATGAATTATGGAATTTCTTTTTTAATCCTCTCTTCGTTCATTTTTCGCAGCGTAGGCCTTGATTCATTAATTAAACAATTAATTATTCCAGCGCCTCCCAATCGATCTTCACCCGGGGCGCGACCAGAAAATTATTTTCGATCTTTGGGGTCTGCGATCGATTGGGAGGCGCTGGAATAATTAATTGTTTAATTAATAATTATATTATTTTATTTTCAAAAACAACAAGTTATGAGCCAGATTTAACCAAAATTTCAAAAGGCATGGAAGGCCAATACTCCCATTGATGTAACTATCTATTATTCAATAATTATAGTTATATTATTTGATTAGTAATTTTATTAATCTAGCAGAGCTAGCTATATGTTTTGTGCGAAACATTTTTATGTTTTTATATGAATAAATATTTCATATTTAAAGCTATTTATTTTAAATCAAAAATCAAATTTATATACTTAATCCTAATCAAATACCATAATATTGAAACAAAAATGTTAGTGGCTCTTTAAAAACTGGAAAATTTTGTAAATTATAACTTTTGGCTCTTCAGTCTCAAAAGGTTGCCGAACCCTGCTCTAACCCAATGAACCCATCACTTCACGAATTGTATTAGAATTAATCCATCCCCTTATTGAACCAAGGATATTGTCTATATATTGACAATTATAATATTATACAAATATTGACTTGTTGGACAAGCTAGCGAAAATACTTATTAAAATGGTACGACAAAAGAGAAGTTTTATTTGCAAGTAGTTTGTATGATGAAGATAAGAGACCTGTTCCAGTTAGAGGAGGAGAATTAGTTGAAAAGCCACAAGTTACATTAGAGTATAATTCCAATATGGGAGTAGACCTAGCTGACAGTAATTTACATTACTATTCTTCTGCAAGAAATAGATTTAAAAAATATTAAATGAAAATTTTTCGTCATTTTCTTGATATGACAACTATGAACTAATACTAAATTTATAAAACCTTAGGCGGAAAAAAACATTGAATATATTTTATTGTTAGTCTTGCAGAAGCATTATAGAAATGACAATGCTGCAAAAGAAATCCATCTATAAGAAGATCTAAAACCCTGAAACCATCTAGACTTGTTGAATGACATTTTCCTTCGTTTATATCACCGATGTCAAAAGCTAAAACAACGAAACGCTTACATGTATGTTAAAGTAGAAAAGGAATTGGAAAGGAATCGAGGTATTGGTGCGAGGAGTTTAAAACGGGTGTATATAGAGCTCCATGTTTTCATAATAGAGATACTTGGCATGTCCAAATTATAATAATATTTGAATCAGGTTGAGTTAAAAAGGACCCCGGAGAAAAAAGATGTAGAAATTTCTTGTGTAAATAAAAAAACCTCTTTTCACGGGTAGAGACATCTTTATTTATTTATAGATGTGTTAAAAACAGAAAAACCGAAACAGTTTCGGCCACAACTCGTTGCCATCATCAGTCTGCAACCAACAAAAAAGTAATGATCAACATCTCCATACACAATTGAAAATAATATGTTAAAAAACTTTTAACAAAAATCATTATTGTTAAGAGGTTAAACGACGATTTTGTTTTACCTCGCTGTTACAATTCCACGTATAGAAGAAAACGGTGACATTCAATCTTAGACATCTCACAAGAGCAAAATCTCCACAAAATATGTATATAAAAAGATCAATTCGCAATTAACAAAAACAGAGCAAAGGAATAAAAAAATATATAAAAATAATAAATAGACACATATGGCAAATGACGTTCAATCTAGAAAGGCATGACAATATTCAATCCAAATACAAACAATCCCTGACTCCCAATGACTATTTAGCTTCCTCTGTTTTTCTTAATCTGACGATGTGTTCAATTTTTAATTTCAACTCTTTTGAAGATGGATTGTTTTGTATTTTGAATGAATATTGCCATGCCTTTCTAGATTGACCGTCATTTGCCATATTGTCGGCTTAGGAGTGTAAACCTGCTAACTCCATTTTTTTTGATCAAATATGACATATTAATACCGTTCGAAAGAAAAAGAGATGCAGCATCATCCAAATAGAATTGCTAATTAAAATTACGATCGTAAGTTGTAGAAAAAATGTGATGAGTAATACTGCTAAATCCAAACAATTCAAATTTCACGACTAACTCCAGCGTCATCGCTATTTTGTGTTGGTGTTTGGCGCCGGATTCTTGTTCTCCCACAAAATATATGTTTTTGTGTGTATTTACTTTTGATATTGTATATTTTTTTTAATAAATAAATCAAATAGTCGACTAAAACCTCTAACCAACTTAACTGCGGAACCTATTGTAATTGATATTACTATGCCTAAACACATCTTATCTAAATTTATAATTTTCTCATTAATATATCAAAGAATAATTAACATATTAACGAGAATTGTTTTGATCAAAACAATTCTTTGGTATATTAATGAGAAAATTATAAATTTATTTAACTTCATTATTTCAAGTTAAAAAATATATAAGTTCAGATATTATTTTCACTTAATATTTGACAAAAATCACCTGCATTCGATTCACGATCGAATCAAATATACGATTAACAGCTTAGCTAGTAACAGCAGGAGCATCACATCGACCACATCTGTTAGCCATGATATTGCAGAAAAAGCAATTATCAACGACAATGTGAGTAACGACGATTCGGTTTCGATTTTTCTTTTTGGATTGTTATAGCCTAAGAGCCTTTCAAGACAATAGAAAATCTTCTGATCTCGGGATTGACACTCAGAATATAGATTTGCAAGAAAATCGTGACGTAAGCAATCAAAATGTAGCTTACAACTGTAATGAAAACGAGGAATCGTTAGAACAAAATGAAGACCCTCCTGGATTGTCAGTTTCAGCAAGTAGAAGAAGATTGAACATGAACACATTAGATGAGATAGAAGATCCGATCAATAACAGACGAAAGTGACCAAGAAGACTTAGTTCCATATATGTATAATACATTCCGACTCTGAGTCTGATTGTGGGTATACAGAAAAAAGTAAAAAAAGAGCTCAAATAAAAAAGTCAAATTGGTTTGCAGAAAAAAATAGAAAATTGAAAGAATCTGGAAAAACTATTACGGAAGAAAAAAAAGAAGAAACATGGAATTATGATATTATTAGCATTCGTCTTGATCGCAGCAGAAGCAAAGTGAGTGACATACGGGCACTGCTTTACACCCCAAGTGGTGAAATATATTTAAAATTAAGATTTCCTAATGAATGGCAAGCAATGCAGCAAAGAAAGTCATCGATAGTCTTTCCCTTGCCTTTCACTCAGCTTCCGAATCTCTATAAAAAAAGAAGGAAGATTACTGCTAGAAAGTTTGATCCACTGCAAAAGATTACTGCGTGAAGATTACCGTCGTTTATTGAATTATTTTATTTGAATTATTAAAGTGCATTTCTTATAATTTATATTTCATTATTCAAAAAACCTGCTAAGTCCATTGCAATACATTCCATATATCTAAAAAAACCTGCTAAGTCACAAAACCGCTTATAAAACAGTAGCTACTACATTCTATTCGTTTATTTATCATTTACACTATAAAATAAAACAAAATAAACCAATTGTATTTTGGGTTTCATTCTTAAACAAAAATTTGAAATTTTGTGAAGTTTTTGTCTCTCCCCTTAAAATTTCATTTTTGTGAGTTAGCAGCTTTACACTCTAAGCCGACGATAAGTGTCTATGTATTATTTTTATATATATATGTTTTTTTATTCCTTTGCTCTGTCTTTGTTAATTGCGAATTGATCATTTTATTTACATATTTTGTGGAGATTTTGCACTTGTGAGATGTCTAAGATTGTAAGATTGAATGTCACCGTTTTCTTATATAGTTGGAATTGTAACAGCGAGGTAAAACATTATCGTCGTTCAACCTCTTAACAATAATGATTTTTGTTAAAAGTTTTATTATTTGCAATTGTGTATGGAGATGTTGATCATTACTTTTTGTTGGTTGCAGACTGTAGATGGCAACGAGTTGTGCCCGAAACTGTTTCGGTTTTTCTATTTTTAACACATCTATAAATAAATAAAGATATCTCTACCCGTGAAAGGAGGTTTTTTATTTACACAAGAAACTTCTACATCTTTTTTCTCCGAGGTCCTTTTTAACTCAACCTGATTCAAATTTTAATAAATTCTATGTTTTCTAATTTGTTTCATTAAGAATAAATATAATATTTCCGACAAAATCTAAATATAATTACAATCCTATAAGTTCTCCTTCTTCTTTGTACTTTTATTTCAATGTTTTATAAGCTGTTATAAATAGAACCTAAAATAATACGGATAAGTTTCATTTTTTCATAAATGTCAGTAAATGTTGTGCAGAATGTAAAACATATTCATAATAATAGAATAAAATGGAAATGACGTGCAAAAAAAATAATTTAATTGATATATAACGAAGTCAAAATTTCTTCTGATGGATATGACGAATTGATTATGTGCTAGCTAGAAAAGCACCTGGCCACTAAGGGCCGGTTGTATGTCGCAAAGTAAATGCTTTTAACCACTAACCAAGGGTAGATGGTAAATGGAGGGGCTGGGATGGCCAATCAGATGACAGGAACTTTCAGTAGTGCCCTGTCTTCTGATTGGCCATCCCAGCCCCTCCATTTACCATCTACCCTTGGTTAGTGGTTAAAAGCATTTATTGCGACATACCGCCATGTCCTAAGGGTCGGTTGGTACATTCTTTTTGAACGTTGACAAAGGGTAAAAACCTTATAACGTTACCTTGTGCCTGACGGGATGGCCAATCAGATGACAGGCATTTTTTATCTGATTGGACATCCTGTCAGGCACAAGGTGAATTATAAGGTTTAAGAGAGCCACTATATGCAATGCACTAAGCCGCTTAAGGGGTTAAAATATTTTTAGTTTTTTTTTAGGAGTCGAGATAGGTTAATAAGATCAATTTTATCTGCTTTTAGGTATAACACACAGACCATAGTTCTGTGATCTGTGACGCAGACCTTCTGCAAAGTTTCATGATAATAGTTTACAAGGAAACTATTTTTAAATTTGTTAAAGACGCGATTTCCGAGGAGCAAAATTAAAGAAACTAAAAAATTAATAATAAAAAATCTATAAATGATAGAGGAACAAAAATTTGTAGGATAGTAATAGAATCATTTGTGCCAAGATTAATCAAAATCTGAGGGGGTGGGTGTCATGACCGGGTGAATTGAGATGGAATGATCCTAAAGAATAATACATTTCACATAATTATATAATCATTAATATAAAATACAAATAAATAGTAATTATTCTCTAGATGAGATATTTTAAATTATTTAATAATTTAACTAATACTAACCTTTATAAATTGGGTAATTATTTGGATTATTTAAAATAGTATTGATTTCAACAATTAAAAACTTATCCATTATATATAAATATATTCTTATTTTAATAATCAAAAGAAAACAATTGACAGCCAAGGTAAAATGGCGTCTTAACACAATACAAGGAAGTTTCAAATTCGAATCGACAGATGGCAGTAGTGTGGACAAAATAAAACTAATACGGTAGAAAACATTTCTTAAATAAATTAGAAATAGATATATTATCGTAAAGAAAAATTAATTATTGATATAATAAAAAAATAGAAAATCTTTATAAAAAATAAATATATATAGTCAAAGCAGGGAGATAGGGAGTGCCTGTCAGCTCAGAACTTAGGCGAGGAAATTGTCTCCTGAAGCGGGTGGAAGAAGAAGCTCGACCGCCATCTTGCATAGTTCAAAATATTGCCAAACAACGTTATTAAATGAGAAATACATGTTTAATAAAGAGCTAATACTCTCATATAAGCATGCGCGGATCCAGGGGGGAGGGCAACCGCCCCCCCCCCCCCCAAAGCATTGGAGATCAACATTTTTTATATGTTTATTTAATTTTTTTTTAATAACATTAAATTTTAAAATTGAAGAAAATATAGTTCTATAGGGGGGGGGGGGGGGCCCTGACCCCCCAAATCAGAGGTCTGGATCCGCGCCTGCATATAAGCACGTTTTTCTTTAATATAAAATACAGTATATGTTCCTATGACTATTTTGTGTATATTCATCTTATTTTAATCTGAAATAATTTTATATTTTTTAACTTATTAATTGAGTATTCTAAAGTTGTTTTGATATTTATTTTGAGGATAACAGACTTTTATTTTATTTTTTTCCTTTAACACAGTTATTTTTTTTTTTAATTATTTATTCCTAGTAAAACATGTGCAATGAACTGATATTTTTAAAGTGAATTTTTTTTAAGCTCTTATAAAGAAGGAAAATTTCATAAAAGCTTGAGTTGTTTACCAAAAAGAATTTAGTCTTTTTGATTTTAAGTCGATTTTTCCACGTTTTTAGTAGAGGTTGCCATTAATAGTGAAAACATCAAAAATGGAATGCAATAAGGTTATTCCTCTAGTATTAGATAAGAATCGATCGTTTTTTATTGATTTTTAAGCCGATTCCTCCATGTCTTCAGCAATGGTTACCAATAATAATCGAAGGGTCAAAAATCTAATGTAGAATGATTATTCCGCAAGTAATAGATGAGAATCAATCGCTATTTTTGATTTTAAGTCGAATCCTCTGTAGGGGGGATCCCAAAACCTAGTTAACTTCAACCCGTCTTTGTAAGTTTAAAGGGCAGCGATTCCATGATGCGCTTAGGCAATGCGCTAAATATGTACTCTTAAAAAAAATATCTGCATATAAAAAAGTTTACAAAATTCAAATTATACAAATATTTTCTTTTAAATTAATTATCTATCTCTTTATATCAGAAACTAGAGATATTTATTAAGTGAATGTCATCTGGATAGTTGATAAGAAGAAACTCAATCATTCATAATGTCGGAGGATTTGAATAAAAAAACTGATTTGGTTGAATCGAATAAAGGTTATTTATCAATCATTTTGTGCTTATTCATATTAATATTAGGTATATTTCAAAGGAAAGGAACAATAATAAGTGTAATTGAGTGGATATTGATGAGGCAGTCCAAAAAAAGAAGATAATTTATACTATCTTTTTATTCATAAACCGACGTTTCGGAGGCTATTCCCTCCTTCTTCAGGGTTTTGAAAAGTCAGTGAAGGAAATCCAATGCGACATTCCCCTCTGTCTCCTCTTTCAGTGGCAGTAACAAGAATATATTTGTATTTCATTCTCAGCAGAATTATATTGTAGTATTACTAGCGATCCCTTATTTGGGAACTAGAATCGTTGAGTGAATTTGAGGGGGTTTTGCTATAGATATAGACAATGCAACTCTCACCCGATTTTTCACAATTCACTGCCTTCTTCCATTTGTTGTCACCGCCATGGTATTAATCCATTTGCTCTTTCTTCACCAAACAACCCTTGGCGTTGAATAGCAACATTGACAAGGTTCCCTTTCATCCGTCATATTTCCTTTTCACCTACGCAATCTTACGATCCATCTCCAATAAACTAGGAGGGGTTGTGGCCCTGGTCATATCTATCGTTATTTTGTTTGTCTTGCCATTTTTAAAATCTTCTCGAGCACAAGGAATCGAATTCTACCCTTTAAAGTCTTTTTTGATCCATAGTTACTATTGTTATTCTGCTCACTTGAAACGGAGCTTGTCCCGTTGAACGCCCTTACATTCTTACAGGCCAAATCTTAACGGTTCTTTACTTCTCCTATTAGCCCTTCAATTATTTAATCACCAAGCTTTGGGATTCATGACTTCACCCTCATTAATACTAATCGTCTAGTTTAACATAAAACTTTTAATATGAAATCAAAAAACAAAATTTCAACATCTTAACGATTTACTCGATCTTAAGTTTCTCATTATAATTCTGCTGAGAATGAAATACAATATATTATTGTTACTGCCACTGAAAGAGGAGAATGTCGCATTGGATTTCCTTCAATGACTTTTCAAAACCGTGAAGAAGGAGGGAATAGCCTCCGAAACGTCGGTTTATGAATAAAAAGATAGTATCAATTATCTTCTTTTTTGGACTGCCTCATCAATATCCACTCAATTTCACTTATCAGTCAGTCTCCAAAAATTACTCCAATCTTAATAATAAGTGTTATTAAATCATCAATTGCGATGTCTCGCTTTTTTATTACATTCAAAACCCGAGTGCATAGACACCTACGTCTACACCCTCTCACTTAATCAACTTTCCCTTCTCTTCGGTAATGCAAGGGTCTTTCGAGATCCATAGGGGCTGCATCTTTACTGGTGCACCCCTTCTTGCATTCGATTGCATTAAAAAAAAATTACATCTTCCTCAGTCTCTTGATAAATTTTTTCCTAAAAACTTTGTCAGTTCATTTAGCCTTGCCATTCACTTATAAAACATAAATAGAGATTTTAACACATATGTATTTAGAGAAGCCACAGAAACTTTACAAAGTCACTGCACACTCTCAAGAGCCTGAGAAAGCTGTAATAAAAAGCGAAACGTCAACTGAATAAATGGGGCTCTCAAAATTTAGTTAACTTTAATGCAAACAAGACTCAATGTTGTCTAATTTCTAGGCGCGAAAATAAAAATTTCCCTGATATTCACTTCGATTCGAATACCCTGAAAATGTGTGACAGCCTATCCATGTTGGGCGTCTCTGTCGCATCTGACCTGTTTTGGAATGAACACATCTCCTCTGTGGCGAAATCTGCAGCAAGGAAGATTGGCCACTTATTCAGGTCCAAGCGATTTTTCACTCCCCTACATCTTCTCACCATCTACAAGGCCCAAATCCGCCCCTATCTCGAATACGGCTCTCATCTATGGAGAGGAGCCTCTAAATATTCTCTTGCTACCCTGGATGCAATTCAGAAACGAGCCGTCAGGCTAATTGACTATTCTACCCTCACCGACACCCTCGACTCGCTAGCTCACCGAAGAAATGTCTCTGCCCTTTCCCTTTTCTATAGATACTATCACGGCAGGTGCTCTGATGAGATAAAATCAATAATTCCCCCCAAAGCATGCTTTGCGCGTAGCACGCGTTTTGCCGACTCCCAATACTCTTTCGCGGTCAAATTAGAAAAGTGCCGGACCACTTCATTCGCCAATACATATATCCCCATGACTTCAAGGAACTGGAACTCTCTCCCAGCCTCCATCTTTCCCTGCACTTATAATCTTCAAACCTTCAAAACCCGAGTGCATAAACACCTACGTCTCCACCCTCTCCCTTCTCTTCGGTAATGCAAGGGTCTTTCGAGATCCATAGGGGCTGCTTCTTTACTGGTGCACCCCTTCTTGTATTCGATTGCATTAAAAAAAAAACAAAAAAAAAAACGTCGCAATTGATGATTTAATATAACACCTTTTATTGTTCATTTTCCTCTAAAAAATTAATATATCTGTTATTTATAAATGTATAAAAATCAGACTCAAATATATTACCAATTTTATTAATCTTAGATGATTTTCAGATGAGAAAAACCCATCTTCAGTTATTGGATCCAAATCTTCTAGCAATAATATTTTGGTTAATACCAAACAGGTGAAAATTCAAATATCTTCAATTTCTTTTTTTTGTTTTATTATTATGTCTACATAAAGGCCTCTCTCTATTTTAAAACTTTAAAATCTT
>JALMQS010000073.1:7660362-7750910 GCA_024734495.1 Forficula auricularia | reverse complement strand
AAGAATATATTAAGCACTGACAGAGAGACAGACAGACTATGAGAAACTGAGGATTTCTTTCTGGTTATATCACCCATGGTAATATTAGAAAATCGCTTAAGCCACTAGAATTTCAAAACATAAAATAGCGATAACCTATTCAAAACAATCCGCGAGAGCCCATTACATTTTAAAAACAGGCCCCCGTGACGACAGATTCAAGATTCAACAATTCTAGACTAATACTATAAACTAAAAATTAAAAAAACACTTTATAGAGTGACCGTGTGGAAGATTTTATGCGAATAAATTATTTTTACTTATGGAAAGTGGTGTAGGTTTTAGGTGAAACATGATGTTAATTAATAGAGTAAGGGTGTGTAGTTTCACAGTGAATTCACTGTGAAACTACACACCCTTACTCTATTAACGAATAAATTATATAATTTGTTTAAATATAATCATTTAAAAACCATGCATGCTGTAACAAATGTTTCCAAAAAGGGACAAAAACTCACAAAATTTTAATCCAATTTAATATGTTCTTAAAAAAAAAACAAAAAAAAAAACAATAATTTAAAACCCGCCTTTACAAATATGTACATTCCATAATAAAGAGTTAGGGATAGACTAAGCTTTCCAAACTACAGCCCCCCCCTGATAAGTGATAAAGGGAACGTACATGACCTTACTCAGGCTATTTATAAAAAGTGAATTAATTTGGCTCTCTCCAAGAACGCTCATTACAACAATAGGATTTTAACAAATCGACAGGCTGATTTGACTCAAACTAAACTACCTATATCTATTATCACTTAAAAATGGCCTCATAATTCAAAGCAGAAATGTTGTGAATAGACTAAAAAATGTAACCAATTTTCTATTTTACAATTGGTGATCCACCCGATAATTAATTAACTTAACCACCATATACTCAACATGATAGAGAATATAATGACTTTTTTAATGATTAGGGTGCAAAATAGTGCAATACCTTAAAACAGGATTGCCTCTTGAGTAATATAAGAGTTAGAATGGTCAAAGGTTAGATTGGAGTTGAAGGAACTTGTGAAGCCGGCTCTTCAAGGTGATGGTACTCATTTATAAAGAGTTGGAGAACGGTTGGGAAAGGTTGTTGATTTCATTTTATGCAAGGAATCTATTAAAAAGTGGTTTTATATAAATGTATATCGTCCTATTAAAAAAATAAAAACAAATTAAGATATCAAGTAATCATAAATAATAATAATCGATATACTTATATAGTATAAATATATAAAATATATTAAAAAAAACTTTTTAAAACATACCATCTTATTTCAAAAATACACTAAAAAGTAGAAAATACATTTTTCTTTAGTTCTCAAAAAATTTCCATTCTCACATTATAAAAAAAGCAGCCCAAGTAGGAAGTCGGACAGCATACCGAGGGCTCCATACCTTATATCTTCAAAAATACTTGAGATATCAAATTAGTTCTTATTTCTTGTTGATAACGAGAGAATGGGCGAATTCGAGGATTATTTTCATAATTTTAAGCTAAGTCACTTCTGAAAGCTGACAGGTACAAAATTCACCCAAACATGTCCACTTTGGAGACACTATCAGTCATTTTAAAATGAATTAAATTAAAAAAAAAAAATTAGCCTATTCTTTTAAAAGAGATCTATGCAGGGATTCCTTACATCTCATGATATTTTTTATTTTCGACCTGACAAAAAATTAGGCCATACCTACCCAAGATAACAATTTGATTCTAATATTAAAAGATTTTTGATTTCGGAGAAAATGAATAAAATAATGTGTAAATTAAGTTTCTATCTTATTTAGTTTACGAGAAACAATCCTCTGACAAACGAACAGACAATATCAACATTAACGTTTTACTTTTGAACGGAACCCTAATAAAAGTGTAGGTGCTTATTTTACTTAAATCTAAAACTTTTATTTTTAGTCACGTGAGTATGGAAATATTTTGAATACTAAAGAAAAATTTATTTTCTGCTTGATTGAAGTTTTTTTTTATATACCGGGTGAGTTTTTTATCTTGAGACAGTCTTATAACTCAAAAACAGTGCATTATATGGAAAAAAGTTTCAAATAAAAGTTTATTTATATCGAGGGGGAAACTAAACTACGCTATTGTTTGTCAGAAGTAGAACAAGTTTTCAAGGGTATTTCAAGGTCAAGTTCTGTTTTTTAAATGGAAACCTATATTTTTCTTTACGTCACCTTATTCTACAAAAAAAAAACTGAACAATTTTCATAAGAACTAATTTTTTATATGATATCAAATAAATAAAATACATGAATCAATTTTTTTTTTTTTTTTGACTTTTCGGCCTTTCTAGCCATAAGCCTAATTACGATACTAGTTATATATTTTTTAAAATTTGTCTCTACCCCCGAGGTCAGATTTTAGCTGGATGCCTCGAGTCGGATTCGAACCCGGGTCCCCTGGTTAGCTCGCTGTCACGCTACCGCCTATGCCTCATCTGACCCCCCCAGCATGAATCAATTTGATCTCAAAAAAATCTTAATAATTATTTTTAACAATCATTCAACTTTAATTATCAAATAATAATGATTAAATAATTAATTATTAAATAAATATTTATTAAATCGAAAAGTCACAACAATGAAAATAAGTGTTTATAATGATCTTAAAACTTCATTATACTCAGATTTAAGAGATTATTTTCTACTTAATAGAACTACTTAAAATTCTTGAGCTTAAAAAAGTTTATTTCTCGTGTCAATTCAGTAGATAGTTATATTGTATTACCATAATAATAATGGAGCATTTTTTTGTTGAAGAAAGTTGTTTCATCCAGAAGACTTGCAATACACTCTGGAAGGTCTCAGAACATTGTCGGAAAATTTTTAAATTATTGGATAAAATACTTGGTAGGTTTCATTAATGTGAATTTATTTAATAATTAAATATTTGATCATTATTATTTGATAATTAAGTTGAATAATTATTGTTTGAATTTTTTTGAGATCTAATTGATTTAATATTTTTTTTATTTGATGTATAAAAAAATAGTTCTTATGAAAGTTGTTCAGTTTTTATGTAGATTTAGGAAATGTACAGAAAAATATAGGTTTCCATTTAAAAAACAGAACTAAACCTCAGAAATACCCTTGAAAGCTTGTTCTAGGTCGACAAACAATAGTGTAGTTTAGTTTCCCCCTTGATATAAATAAACTTTTTTTTCATGTAATGCACTGTTTTTGAGTTATAAGACTGTCTCAAGATAAAAAACTCACCTGGTTATATGTTTATTTTATACGTTTGAGTATATAAAATATATCGAAGAGTATTAGACAGAGATATAATACTCTTCAAATTAAATTTTGCTATTTTTATTTTCTGGAATTGATCAGATATTGTATTGAATTATCATTGCAAATACGTATGTAAGAAAAATTTCAAGAAAATTGACTCTATAGGGGAAAATCTATTACAAGATTTGGGAAATCTATTACAAGATTTTCCCAAGACACAGGTTAAATAAAAGGTCATTAATTATAAATTGTTCTTACTTCAGAAGCTGTTTGTTTTCCGATTGGCCATTGATGAAATTGTGAATAACTAGTTGCCGCGTAAGGATGAATAATACGATATTGAGGGTCGGAAGCTTTAGGAGTGACAAGAGGTACAGCGGATATTAACCATCGCACGCATTGGCCAACAGAGGAAAATGTACACGAATCAACTCTTTCTCTGAAAAATGAATTTTTTCAACTTAGTTTATCATTGTAGTATAGAATACTATAATTACTTAATAAATATGGAATTTAGAAATACTTATTTTATATAGAGTTTTACTAGAGCAAACAGGGTCAAGAAAAAAATAAATAAAATAGGTATAACATTTTTATTTCAATTTTTACTACAAGGATATGCTTTTTTACATATGACAAAAAAGAAAATACCAGCATTAATAATTGAATAAAAAAGAGACTAGTATAAGTTAAAAGTTTAATCATATATGCAATAAGATTTCACCTTCCACATCAGTCTTATTTTTTAAAATGTAGTTATACATTTCGCAGCGATTTGAACCATAATCGAGGAGGCATACTAATATCCCCTCAACTGTTTCAGTAGTAGCCGATTAGTCTCAAAGTGTTCTATTAAGACACTATCATCTAAAAAAAGGAGTAATCCCGTAAAACCGGGACGTCTGGCAGCCCTAACTCCTTTTTAAGTGTTTCCGCGTAGTATTATTAGGTGGGCAGGTGATTAACAAATTCGATTCTTGTGCACATTGTTGAACGAGATTCTGGTATCAAATTCTAACAATATTTTCCATCGAACGTCCAGACAGATTTAATAATCCATCTATTTTTTGTTTGTGAGCCAAGCGCCTAGGGTCGCCTAATGATAAAACGGGCTCTTATAATTACACTATAGAGCTTTTTTTGTAGGCAATAGCACTGTGATTTTGCTTAATTTTTTTTATCGAAATAACGGGTAACTCAAAAGAAAGTTTATATTTGTTTAGCTTACTGCGCGAACGCAGCGAGTCCGAGGGGCGCGGGGTGTTTGTCAATCGGTAGCCTGGCTCTTGGGAATTTAATCGCTATGGAGCATTTCTCGGGAGCGGACCGCGCGTTGTGCGTGCGAGAGGTTTACAAAAATTCTCATTTGGCGACTGTAGCGCGTAGAAGATTCTCCAATATTTAAGGTTTTCGCCACTTAAATGATGCGCCAAGCATTCCTCTTATTCGAAAATGGGTCAAAAAGTTTGAAGAGAGCGGTACAACACAGGAAAGACCAAAATCGGGCGACCAAGGTCATCAAGAACGTTAGAAAATATGGGGCGTGTTAATCAGTCTATTCGTGACGATTCGAATCTTTCGATTGGGAAGCGCGGAAGTGCTTTAAATGTGCACAGATCATCATTACACCGCATTTTGCACAAAGACGAAAGCTCCACCCCGCACGGAACAACGTCACACACGTCCAATACGTCTCTGCCACGAGTTTGTGAAATTTTCCCTGGAAATTTGATCTCCAGGAGAGGTGACATAAATTGGCATCCACTCCACGTAGTCCTGATTTAACTCCTATGGACTTTTTCCTGTGGGGTTATCTCAAATCCAAAGTTTACGCCAATTAACCGACTTCCCTGGCACATTTGAAAGAAAATTTCCTTCACGAATGGCGGCCATCAAGGAGTCTACCTGCCGAGCCGCCTAAGAAATTTTACTTGTTCGATTAAATGAGTGACGCGAACGCGAGAGTTTACATTTGGAGGATATTATTTTTAAGAAATAAATTCCCAAATTGTGTACTTTAATAATTAATTAACATTTTTTTGATAGACGGCTTACTTTTTTTTTAATCGATCCACCAAATATAAACTTTCTTTTGAGGCACCCTATATTTTAAACCGTTTTTAAGATAATTTGAAAAATACCAATTTTTTCCTGACGATTACAAAAACCAATAGGAATATCAAAATGAAATTTCTTATCTAATTATTTACATTGAGATCAATAGTTGACTATTTTTTAACCTCTAAATCAGGGGTCCCCAAACTTCGACGCGCGGGCCAAATCCGGCCATTGAAACTTTGTCATCCTGCCCGCGGCTATTACAGAATTAACAAATATTCACTATATTAAATATTAATGCCATATAATAGCGCATTATTAATATAATTTCCGTTTAATATGTTATATCCTGACCGACCACAGTTTTCAATGTTCACATGTGGCCCTATCATTAAAAAGTTTGGGGACCCCTGCTCTAAGTAATAAGCCTTCATTTTGAACACCTGTTGTATTTATAGGCATATTAGTATTATTATATTAATAATAATACAAAAAATAAGAATGAAAGTAATAATATATATATATATTTGTCTTACTTGAGCTCTTTCTTATATTCTTCATTTCTTAATGTACCAGGATCCATTTTTCTACTTTTCCTCTCATCTATCACAGATGTTTCAATTTTAGTTTCCTTTTTAATATTCGCAGGCGACAAGAATTGCTTAATTAATTTTTGTTGTAATTCTGAATTTAATATTGATACTCTACTTGTATTAGTTTTAAGAAGACTCTCTCCTGGTTTCAAATTAACACTATTCAATTTATTTAATAACGATATCTGAGATTTGTTCATAGATGGCGAAGAAGATGATGACGAAGAATTGATTATATTAAGTTTAGGATTCAAAACAGAATTGATTGTTGGCTTTAAAAGACTTTTGTTTAATAATGAAACTTGAGGAATATTTTTTGTTTTAATAAATTTCGTATTTATAGGTAGAGTAATTTTATTACTTTCTAAATTATTTATATTATCAGAATTCTCCTTTATTTTATATAGTGATCCATTTTTTAAATATAAAAGTACAGGTTTTGTGTCTTTAATTTGTTGATTTGTTTTTATTAATGTGGGGTTTTTAATAATAAAATTCGATGAATTTGGCAGTGTAACATTTACAGGTTTTGAATGTAATGATGTTTTAATTTGACCTGTTATTTGTGTATTAATCACATTAGGAGAGGGATCGAATATTGGTCCCTTTAGTTGCGGTTTAACTGGAATTATAAGTGGGGCGGGGATTTCCTTAACAGGGGGTGGCGGTTCTGGTGCTGGCATGGACGGCACTGGAAAGTCATTCAGAATCGGTGTCTCATCAGATTCCCAATCAAATACCACATCATCTATCACTACATCACATGGTTCATCGTCTTCTATCTCTTTGTCATCTATTACTACATCAGATGATTCATGCTCTACTACCTCTTCTTCGATAACCTCTTCTTTAATATCTTCTTTTTCTAATTTAATTAAAATATCCGGTTTTTCTGAAGAAGAGGTAATTTCTTTAGTTTCATCATGGCATATTGTCACATTATTTTCTTCTTTTATTAGTATACTATCCTCAATATTGTTTTCGTCTTTTTTATTTTCCCCTTCCTTCTCGAAATTGTTCATTTCCAAGTCTAGAGTAGAATCGATATCTGAATCTTGTGGACTTGTCGGATCTGATTCTGTAAATGAGGATAAACAAATCTCGTGGTTAAAGAGCCATAATTCATATTCTGTTTCATCCCCTAAAACAGAAATAAAAAAAACATTCATTAATTTAAATATTTGAGAAAACAAGGAAAAAAATTGGCAGAACAAGTGATACTTTTAGAAGACACTCGGTACGCTTTAAGCAAATTTTACTTTTTTGGATATTTTTTATAAGCGAACAGTTTGAGCTAGAAAGTTGAAATTTAGTACAAAGAAGTGTTTATTTATATAGAGAAGAGAAAATGATCATTCATAGCTTTGATTAGAAATAACTAATTTTATTTAAGTTTTTCGTCTTAGTTTACTTTTATTTTCTTAGAAAAACGGACTGGTAAGCGACATAAGTAGGTTATAATGAAAGGCAGTCCATAAAGTATTTAAATTTTATTCAATTTCCGACGTTTCAGAGACTTTTTTCTCTCCTTCTTCAGGATATTGAATAGTCAATGATTTGTGAGTATAACTCGGTTCCCATTTGTCTCCTTTCATTTCAGTGATAGCAATAATATTAAAATATTTTCCAACATTATACCATAAGTGTACTTGATTAGCTCACACACACTTATGGTATAATGTTGGAAAATATTGTAATCTTGTTGCTATCACTGAAAGGAAGACAAATGGGAACCGAGTTATACTCATCCATCAATGACTATTCAATACGCTGAAGGACAGAAAAAAGTCTCCGAAACGTCGGAAATTTAATAAAATTTAAATAATTTATGGACTGCCTTTCATTATAACCTACTTATTAGTTTACTATGTTTAATAAGACAAATGCAAAAAAAAATCACAGGACATTTTTATATGGCCTTTATTAAATGCTAGTAGGTTAAACAACAAATATCTTACCTAATGTTTGAATTCCAGTATAGGTGTTATCCAATTTCAATTGGTGAATAATGTCAATTGGCTTGTTACTCGGATTGCAAAAATGTATTTGTACACGCACCGGAAATACACCCCAGCCTTTTCTCGATAGATGAAATGGCGGTGAACTAAAAATAATAAAAAAAAATTAATAATAACATTTGAAAATAGAAAAATTAGAATAATTCATTGAAACCGTTTCCTAGTTTTCAACAGAATTTTATTTTCATAAGATTTTGAGACAAGTGATAAATGAAAAGCTACATACAATACTAGCTGAGAAGCCCGCCTTCGGCGGGCGTCTCCACTGGCCATGAGGCTACAGCCCCTGGACTCCACCCAGCCCCATTATACCTCACCACCCACCCTGCACCCCACTACGCACCCTTCCCATCCATTCCGCCCCCACACTCACTCCGGGCCCCCTGCACCCCACCCTTGCTCCTTAGAGGCCCACAGATTATGTATAGAAAATTTGGTTGTTTGGTCCAAGGGCAAAATTTTTCATTTTTTGACTCCCCCCCCATTTTGGGTGGTTAGTTTTAGAATTTCTAGCCTTCTAGTGACCCTCAGATTATGTATACAAAATTTGGTTGAATTTGGTCCAAGGGCAAAAAGATACGAAGCCTTTTGTGTTTTAGACCACAAAATCAAAAATCCCCCATTTTTCAGTTCAGGGGTCAAATTTCAAAAAAATAAAAAAATTTTTACGAGATTTAGCATTACTAAACCTATGTACCAAATTTGAATA
Organism: Forficula auricularia; assembly: GCA_024734495.1. NCBI lineage: Eukaryota > Metazoa > Arthropoda > Insecta > Dermaptera > Forficulidae > Forficula > Forficula auricularia. Next base: position 7,742,262 of record JALMQS010000073.1, on the reverse strand, counting down.
CTAAAACATAAAAACTCGAGGAGAAATTTACCCCAAAATGATTATATCTCCCTTTCGGGGACAAATAGATCAAAATACTCAAATTTTTTTTTGTATTTCAATGCTTCACCTTTCTAAACTATACCTATATCGATATCTTTTCTGGTTTAAGAGATCTTGGAAAAACTCTGAAAACACATTTTGGGGCCCTTTCCCCCCTTTAGGGTTCGAATTTAAAAAAATCCCTTCTTAGCACACCCATAAATCGTTGAAAGAATATACACTCCAAATTTCATCTTTCTAGGTCAAGCGGTTTAGGCTGTGCGCTGATAGATGAATGAATGAATGAAACATTACCTTCTCTTTTTATATATATTAAGATTTTCTAGATTATAAAAATATGAAACCATAATTCGGTAATATTATGCGAGTTATTTAAACATAAAATTTCAAAATTTGTCATCTATCCTAGTTATACCTATTTCGAGATAACTAATATACTGGTATGTATGTTTAGTGAAATCAATGTAAAATTTCCTCTTAAAGATTATTTTTGGTTATTCGACTTAAAATTCACGTGTGAAAAAAATTCAATTCTTCATTGCTTATTGTAATACTAAGAAAAATATATTATCTAAGAATTAAAATTACCCTGCTTGACTTATTTAAACTGTAGAATCTGAATATGCTATTTACATTTTTTGATTTTATTAAAACAATTAAAAAAAAAATACCTGACTTCGACGATATGCTTAGGCTTATAACTTGGATGTAGAAAGAAACGAACTTTTCTTATAAAATCAGATACCTCAGGATGTTCTTTTGGACCGCGTACATATATCATCCATTTATGGGTTTCATGATCCTTTCTGTTATCAACTGATAAACATTGAGATATATTACCAATAATTAATCTAATGGGGAAAAGAGAATCAAATTATTTCATTAATAAAAATGATTAAATAAAAATAAATATGTCTAGAGGCTAATATCAATCACAATTATTTATTTATTTATATTTAAAACCGAGGGGTGAACCGCGACCTAATATGCTGTACACCTACTTCCACTTGTACTTTTAAATACCTGTGAAACGAGTCGATAGAGAACGAGCTAAAGGCAACGCAGCTCATCTCTGCACTAGGCCGTTTCTTGGAGTAACACCACCTCCCGTGGTCCAGGTGGATATCCGCACCTTTCGGAGAACTAAGAGTGTTACCCTTGGCGAAGAACGCAGTTGCCACTGGCATATATAGAAATATTTCTATGTCCTTAGTAAATCTGGAAAATGCACTGGATATGCTTTATTATGTCATTAGACATATATAGTCCCATGGATGATCCTCAATGGGCTATCTTTTAGTATATTCAGTGGGCCAAGAGGTGCTATGTTATGCCGGCAACAGATGCAGCAGCTGCTGCATCAAACTAACTATGGTGAATAAATCTCTTGAATTTATCTAATAAATTCTAAAAGAGTTAAAAATGCTATGATATTACAATAGAAATATCATAAACACGATTGTTTCTACAAATCCTACTACGTCGACTCTGTCGATTATTGAACACACAAATTTATGAATATATCACTATCAAAATGATGATGATATCATGTTGCATAAACAATTATGCAAGAATGCATGTATTGGAATGGTGACCTACACATTTCGGCATATATAGAATTTCTTCTATCTTTTTAGTATATTTCGGTTGATCCTGCCAGGATATGCTATTTTATGTCTATGACATATATAGTAAGAAATACTCTATCCTTTTAGTATATTCAGATGCGCTGCTCTGGATATGCTTCATTATGCCGAGATGTTGGTGGCTTGAACCAAATACGCCGACACTGCGGGCTTTGGCCTGGTTGAGTGGTGTGTGCGGCCGGGCTGATCAATGGCACAGCAGTAAGCCAATAATTCACGGCGCATGGTTTGATGGTGGCCATGCAGATTGATAAGCATAAATAAGCTGTCATTCTTTGATGATAACTATAACTATTTCATAAGACAGTAAACAGTAATAACTGTAACCAGCAGTTGAGGCGCTGCTGGAAATTTATACATCAATATGAATAATTCATAACGGCCGATGAAAATCACCAGTATATGGTGATGGCTACAAAAGCTGGCCATGATTGATTCCGTGACTAGCTCATCGGCTTCCACGCTCGGAGCACCGCGATATCACGTATCAGGAAGTGACAAACCTGCAAGCCGAAATTGGTGTTGCTCTGGCATTATGCTTGCTAATCAGTGCGAGCAGGGGGACGTACGTGTATTGTACCCGCTCGCATGCCATGACCGTAGTCATGACAAGGGAGTTGACTAGCCCTCTGATTTAAAATGGTCCAGCGGCATCTGATGGGGAGGCAGATTGGGCTTGGCGAGCCCACGCTGAATGCAAGCCAATCAGTGCGAGCGGGGGACGTACGTGTATTGTACCCGCTCGCTTGCCGTAACGTGGTCATGACAAGGGAGATGACTTGCCCTCTGATTTAAAATGGTCAACCAGCATCTGACGGTGGTTCGGGTGGGTTTGGCGAGCCCACGCTGAGTGTAAGCCAAAACGGTAAACACACCTAAAGTAACCTGCAGCTGCCATTCAATTGGTGTCTTACGGGTTCCTTTAGAATGAAAGACTGGCGCCTTTACCGTAGTGAATGCCAATCTGTGCCACTTGACTGTGGTATGCATGGTTGATACCATGAAGTCCGATAAGCTGCATGAGTTCATATGTCATGTAGAAGAGGTTGTCGACTTCCAGATTTAAAAGACAAGCCTGGGTTGGCACAAAAGGTGACGAACCGCTGGCCAAGCGAACAATCGGTTCACGAACTTAGGCTGGAGATTTTTTTAATCTTACACCTAAAAGCTGCAACACAGTGGGTTTGCTTTGTACACATAACAAATAGAGGTATAGGCAGAAAGCCGCCTGGAATGGATGGAGGGTGGCGAGTCGTTTGCCAGACGACAATTGGTCGCGGACCTGGGCTGAAGATTTTGAATCTTCAAATCCCTGCTGGTTGTTTTTACAGCGGGCGTGAACCACATTGGACGCCTTGTAAATGCTCGACTACCATTGTTTCGGGCTTGCTTGGCGAACAATGCTTCTGATTATGTAAAAACGAAGCATTCGTACTTGGCTGTTTGCAGCAGGTGTGGAGCCGGCGGGCGATTTGCAAGCGGTTTGTCGGAGTGTATGTGATGTTGCAATCACATCAGGTTAACCAACCGCACATGCAGTCGATCACGTACTGGGACTGTGGGAAGAAGTCCGAATCTGAAGAGGTGGAGCATGGAAAGTCATGTGCAAGAGAAACCTCTCGAACAACCATACCAAAGGTTGTTGAAAACAAATGGTGCCATGGGGAATGGGAGAAAGCCCTAGGGACGAAAGTTCCTAGCTCCATTCGACTGAGGTTAGTCTCGTGGTGGCACAAGGTTTTGTCTAGATAGCTGTTGTTAACTCGCCAGCTGTTGATAGCTTATACTAGCGAGGTGGAATATACGCCCGCTATATTTCACGTGTACCTCTGCGTACACACCTAAACCCTGATTGATGCCATTCGTGGTGATATATCGATCTTTCGGGGTAACATATGATAGAAATTATTGTATGCGCTGGTTGCGAGAGTGCGTGTGAAGGCCCACTGGAGCGCAGACACCACTTTAAACAATTCAGTGCGTCATTGCGCTGTCGAATCTTTTTGTACTTTTAAATATTTCCAAGTACTTCCAAATGTTTCCAAGTACTTTTAAATATTTCCAAGTACTTACAAAATACTTCCAAAGAGATGTACACCTACTTCCAATCGCGGATCACCTCTCGTTTAAAACATTCCAATCATACAAAAATAGAATTAAAAGCAAAAGCAATATAATTTCTACTTGCCTAGGGTGCTAGGATAAAAGAGAGAAACAGGGCGTCAAGAAGCTAAAAATTGGAAGAAATTCTTTTCGAAGAGATTTAAGTAACCATTGATTTTAAAAATATATTCACTGAACTGGGCTCTCTTGACAAACGTTATGTCAAATTTATGAAAACAATTTAGAAGAAATGTTTAATCAATTAACTATTGCTCTAAGAATTCCGTTAACTTGACCAGTGTCAGTAGCAACTAATGACAGATGTTTTTCAAAATTAAAACTAATTGAAAATTTTCTTTGATCCCCAATGTCGATCGTTTGGTTGGTCTATGTTTTATTACAATATCTGTTGAACACACTTGAAGAACAATTTAAATGACCAATTTGAAAATATTGAACTTTAAATACATTTCATTTATTCGTTTACCAAATACTACCTTGATCAAAAAGTTTCAGGAATTCATTCAGAAAATCAAAAATACAAATTTATTAATCAAAACCGATATTGTTCCCTTAAAAGTACTCCTCATCGACAGCAACGCACTCATGCCAGCGCTTGATCCAATCCTCAAAACATGTTTTATATGTATTCGGTTTTCGGTTTGGTCATCAGAGTCGTCTTCGATTTTTTCATTATCTCCACTTGGAGGCTAAAACGCATTCCCCGGAGCGATTTTTTGAGTCGACTGAACAGGAAGAAGTCGCAGGGAGTCAAATCAGTCGAATACGGTGGCTGTTGGATGGTATTCGTTCCGTTCTTGGTCAAAAAGTTGCGAATAAAGATGGCATTGTTCGATCGAACGTTACGTGATTCCCACAAATTCGGTCTTTTTTGGCATCTCAAAGCCAAATCATTAAACAAAATGTCTTCATACGCTATGTTCAAGTTTGCTGTCATCTCTCCAATGGTCAATTTACGGTTTTCGGCCATCATTTCTTTGATTTTATAGACGTTTTCGACGGTTTTCGATGTCGATTGAGTTCGTCATTCTCGACAGACTCACGAAAACTTGGGCCACACATAAAAGTTTGTTTTCGATAGAGTAACACTTCTTCAACATTTTCACACCGTTTTTAACTCAAAATTTAATGCAAACTTGTTGATGAAAAGAAGCGCTGGCATAAGTGCGCTGCAGTCGATGGGGAGTACTTTCAATGAGACAATATCGATTTTGATGAATAAATTTGTATTTTTGATTTTCTGAATAAATTCCTGAAACTTTTTGATCAAGGTAGTATATTTTATTGTTTTGTTTTTCAAGTGTTTAAAAGTTAGATTATTTTCGTTATTCAGAATTTAACTTTTAAAAACAATGGCAATTACGTGCCTAGCATAATTTTAATGTATTAGATATTATCATGCACAGAGCAGTAGCGTGGGTGGTGTGAGAGGTGCCCCGGCACCAGACGCCGAACGATAAAAGCGGCGAACAATAGAGATGTCGTTTTAACCTTGAAAATTTTTTTAGTAATTCAGTAATGCATTTAATTTTGTATAATTCTATAATTTTCGAATATATTTCAAAGATGATTTTTCAGTTGAACCTAGTACTCATATCAGTAGTCACACACATGAAAATACAATTTTGTTACATTTTACATTCCTTTTTTGAGAATATTTAAGTGTGTTTAAGTTACAGTGAGAGGTTAAAGTGTAAAAGTAATATATTCGTAGTTGTATAAAAATATATATCTACATTCATTTCAAGTAAATATCATTTAATTTCTTTGAATATTTTTTATTACTTATAAACTTACAATGTATATTTAAAAGGTTTATAGTGGTGTTTCACAAGTAAAGTTTTACTTGTAAAACACCACTATAAACCTTTTAAAATCTGCTGAGTTTAAGGAGGTTCTTTCGCGACAATCCACATAAAAAGTTTTAGCCTCGTAACCACTCTATAAATATGAACGGTGCTAAAATTTTAGGTTGTTTTTTTAACGTGACTGTACTTTTTACACTACTATATTCTCTTTATAAATGGATCGTTTCCACACCATTGATATTATATCCACTAAAAATAATCGCCCAAATATGTTTTTTTTATCAAAACTACGTGGTAAATAATTTCAATTTTTTTTTAAGTTTCTCCGAATATATTATTCTAACAAATATTAGTTTTTCATCAAGATGGTGAAAGTCCTTCAATGAAAAAAAATAAAATAATGATCATTTTCCCACCCTTTTCCTATCTACCCTATGTAAAAAATGTCATTTTTAATTGCAATTATTTCATGTTTGGTGTGGTAAATCGTCTTCAAATTTTAACAGTATGTCTATTATTCTTTTAATGACTTATATTCCAAGTTTCAAAGACTTCTTGAATTTTTGCATTTGTGAAAGAACTACCTTAGATAATAATCTGTGAGCACCAATTCACTGTTAATAATAATTATCTTAACTCTAGTAAAGATAAGAGTAAATAGATATTTTATTTAATATGGATTTACTATGAGTTAAGGATACTGGGTCACTTATTTCACATTAAAATTAAAAAATTAAAAGATATAAAAATTTTTTCTTTTTCAATATATATATTTCGGGCTATCAACCCATCTTCAGGAAATACAGAAGGTAACTAAAGTTAGTTACCTTCTGTATTTCCTGAAGATGGGTTGATAGCCCGAAATATATATATTGAAAAAAGAAAAATTTTTATATCTTTTAATTTTTTAATTTTAATGTGAAATAAGTGACCAGTATCCCTAACTCATAGCAAATCCATATTAAATAAAATATCTATTTACTCTTATCTTTATTAAAGATGTTTCACCTTGCACCAACACCACAATCTCTACAGATTATTAACTCTAGTAGCATACAACTTGTATGCAAACAGATTGTAAAGAGAATTGAATTAACCTGAACAATATTTAAAAAGTAGGATTTATCTACACCAATATTCGATTAATATGATCATAAACAATATATTATTTCAATTTTATCAGATTTTTAAAAAAATATACATGCGTTTTCCACAATCCAAGATAATAAATTAAAAGAAAGTAATGGAAATTATAGAGTATTTACAAAGTTGTTATTAAAATAAAACCTATATTTACCTTTTTCTAGATCTCTGGAATGGTGCTCTATAATTACTTTCTAAAACAGGCGGTTCTTTTTGTATTGGTGGTATATATCGTGGGATTTTTGTCACAGTTTTTTCTTTTTGCTTTTCCTGTGTATCATCACTTAAATCGTTAATACTATTTGTTTGTGTTTGTTCATTTTCAATTACTTCCTGTTTGATATTTAGTAAAGTGTTTTTATTCGAAATAGTCTTTATAGTGCAGCTTCTTGGTTGAGGCGTAGAAATAATATTAAGTGATTGTTTGCCAATTAATTTCTTTACTGCAGGATGAATACGGGTTTGTTCTGGAGGATCAAGAGGGACCTAGGACGAAAAAAGTTGATTTTTAAATTGATATATTAAAAAGAATTTTAAATAAGTATTATGCTAAAGCTAAAATTATATGAAAGATTATTTCGGGTATAATAATAAAACTTGAGTAATATACGAGGTAGGTTTCACAAAAAAAAAGAAATAAAACAAAATTGAGTTTTGAATTCGATATAATTCGGGGGTCAGCCCATCTTCAGGAGTCAGAGAAGTCTGATTCTCTGACTCCTGAAGATGGGCTGACCTCGAAATATATTGAATTCAAAACTCAATTTTGTTTTATTTCTTTTTGTGAAACCTACCTCGCATCTTGCTCAAGTTTTAATATTATATTAAAATGTTTCACCTAGAACCAACACCTACTCCTTAAAGGTTATTGATTATTTCGGGGTACATCAATTGGTTGGACAGCTCTGGTCTAAGTAGTACCTTATAGTCAAATAAAACCATTGATACTTAAGAATGCGATGAACATCAGTATTATTGTCTGAGTGATAGCATTTTTGTTGCTCTAAAGTTCCTTAACTTTCTTATAATACAACGATTACGTTACATTAGTAACAAAATGAAAAGATCATTTAAATTGTTTTATTATTTAATTAAGTAATGGAGAGGGATTCAGCCAATGGGTAACCTCTGCTGAATAAATGTTTTATTATTATTTTGTTATTATTGACGTTTGAAATAATATTGCTTTTCAAATAGATGAGAATGTTATTTATGAGTATTCATTGAATATGTAAAAAAAACCTGTTTGATCCGAAAGAGGCATATGGGTATCCCAATCACATTACCAAAAAAATTTAATAATAATATTATTCATGAAAATAAAAATGTTAGGTATTGTAATTTAAAATGCACGTTTTTTTGTACCCGATTTTCCCAAAATCGAGTAAATTTTTAAAATGTGGCAACACCGTTATCGACAGCGGTATGTTATATTTGGAAGCTATAAAAGTAGCATGATGTTGATATTTTGAAAAATTAAATATCTCATATTTTAGTGCTAGGGGGTTTCTCAGAAATAAATATAAGTGCTCTAGGGTTCCTAGCTCTACAAAAAGTTGAGAAACACTGTTCTAAGTCATTGAAATTTCAACAATAAAATAAATAAAGAATTTAACGTTTCAGTTACAATCTAGGGGGTCAGATAGGCTAGGCGGTATCATCCTGCTAACCAAGTGGACCCGGGTTCGAATCCGACTCGAGGCATTCGGCTAAAATCTGACCCCCGGGGTAGAGACAAAATTTAAAAAATATATAGTATCGTAAATTGGCTTATGGCTAGAAGGGCCGAAAAGCCAAAAAAAAAAGTTACAATCTAGTTAGCAACTAACATTACCATTTGCCAGATATAAATAAATAATTTTAAACAGTATACAAACTTGTAATTGATTTTTTTCATAAAAATTTGTGACAATGGCATAACGTAAATAATAAAGGGCTTTTCGTGTTTCTTCAATTCGTTCATTTATTTGTAATACTTCTTTCTCTTTGTTTTCCAATTCTTGAGAAAATTCCTTTTTAACAATTGAGATGATCCGTTGTGCCAAATCCAATTTCGCTAAAAATATAAGAAAGAATAGATAAAAAATTTGGATAGTATTTTACAATGTTCTTGGGAATTCGGACAATAAAAATGTTATAATTTCGTTTCGTATCTTCATTCACACTTAATCAGCAGTCTTAGAACCAATAGAAATGTATTTACAAGTATTTTGTTTTGGAGACGGGCTGGTAGAAATCAATGGAGAATTGATGGAAAAAGTACAAATTAGGAAAAAAATAATTTATTGAAATGTCATTTTAAATCTTTTAAAAAGTGAAATTAGGGAGAATCTTTCCTTCTTCTTCAGGATTTCAAAGGGTCAAGGAAGGAATTGTATTCACCTACTTATCTCTAAGCAGTACTTGTTTGGTGTTATAATATATTTTGCCATTACATCAAAGAATTTTTCTGCTCGTTAACTTTACATCAGCGGTCGGCAACCGGTGGTCAGGGTAAAATTTCAAGCGCGTTAGATTAATGGCAGTCAATTTTTTGGTGTTTCAAAATATTTTTGAGCAAGTTTAAAATTTCTTTCAATTCTTTTTTTTGCAAGTCTAATGTAATATATGAGTTGAAAATTTCTACTATTATTAATAGTAATATTTTATTAAATTATCTTGGTTCAAGTCCGATTAAAATCAAATGAGACTTAAATATAAAGATAAAGGACCGATCATGAATTTTATGATTTTGTTCTCCACTCGAAACGTTTCGTCCCTATTTGAATTTTGTTATGAGCATAAAATTCGAATCGTTTTACAAAATGCACTGCCAAAATCATATATCGTCGCTTTAGAGTGTAAACCTGCTAACTCTCAAGGATATTTTACAGGACAGACAAAAACAAACAAAATTTAATATTGTTGTTTAGGAAAGAAACTATTTTTCACATTTTTTTTTCTACAACTTACCATCGTAATCTTAAGTAGCTGTTTTACTTGGACGATGCTGCATCTCTTTTTCTTTCGAACGGTATTAATATGTCATATATAATAAAATATGGATTTAACAGGTTTACACTCTAAGGCGACGATATTTATCTTATTTTATATTATTAAATGAGCAAATCTTAAATATATATATATATATATATATTCTCGAAAACGGCTCTAACGATTTGGATGAAATTCACGGGTTAGGAGGGTTTTGTGTTGGCGATTCAATCTGTCACGGTCTCATCTTCGGCTATGTTGTTTTTGATAGGTTTTTTGTTAATTGAAATAATTATTCACAGGTGGTTATCTCGATAAAAATGTATATTTACATTTTTATTCAATTTCCTTTTAATTTTTGATTGGTTTTTTAATTTTAAATTCCATTACAAATATTATTATATATATTATATTAAAAGTTAGGGAATTTAATTGATTAAAAATCGAGTTTTAAATTAAGCAATTTAATTGATTAACTCAAAAATTGTTATTTAATTAAAAAAAATGATTATACGGTATTTATTTATATAACTATATCTATATACACATAATCTGTGGGCCACTACAAGGCTTGAAATTCAAAAACTGGGTGAGGAGGCGGGGGCGGGTGGTGGGGGTGACTGTGGGGGAGATGTGGGGGGTGCGGTGGTAGAGGGGTGCGGGGGTCAGAGGGGGGCGGAATCAGGGTGGGGTGGAGGTCTATGTGGGGTGGAGGGGTACAAGAGGTGGGGTGAAGTGGTGGGGGTTCGGGGATTAATATATAGCTTTTAACTGAAGCAAAAAGTTACCAAGCATCGCTAGGTGGCTAGATACTTTATATATATACTAGTATATATATATCTCCAATCGGGTTCTCGTAAACGGCTCTAACGATTTGTATAAATTCACGGGTTAGGAGGGTTTTGTTGGCGATTCGATCTGTCATGGTCTCATCTTAGGCTATGTTGTTTTTGATGGGTTTTTTGTTACAAATATTATTATATATATTATATTAAAAGTTAGGCAATTTAATTGATTAAAAATCGAGTTTTAAATCCCACAAACGTATTTTTTTCTATATTAGAATTAAGCAATTTAATTGATGAACTCAAAAATTGTTATTTAATTAAAAAAAATTATTATATGGTAATTATTCATATACCTATACATATATACACATAATCTGTTGGCCACTACAAGGCTTGAAATGCAAAAACTGGGTGAGGGGGCGGCGGCGAGGGTGGAGGTGACGGTGGAAGTAGTGGTGGGGGGGTCGGAGGGAGTGGTTTTTTTTTGGGGGTGGGGGGGTGCAGGAGGTGGGGTGAAGTGTTGGGGGTCCGGGGTTCGGGAATTAATATATAGCTTTTAACTGAAGCAAAAAGTTAGCGAGCATCGCTCGGTGCCCAGATACTCATTATTATTTGTGCAATTTATCTTTTATTACAAGCTATTTAATTACCAAAACCTGACACAATGCAATTATAACATTATCTCTTTATGTTTATAAAAGAATCCAAGAAGTCTGAAAGTTTTTTCTGGTGTCAAAATGTATGTATTTCCAAAACAAAGAACTGAATAGATTTTAGGCTTTCTAGCTTCTAAGCTTCTCTAAATAATATTTAAAAAAACTAAAAAACATGCTTCTAAAAAATACAAAATAATGTAATAATCAACAAGTGTGGGGTGCAGAAACTTTTAATAAATTTCGACAAATTGCCCCACGCTTTTTGATTAAGTATTAAATTATTTTGTACTTTTTAGAATCATGTTTTTTATTTTTTTAATAAATATTATTTTTTTTTTACTTTTTAGTCTTAATTATTTTTATAGAGAAAAGTTTGCGGAATTTAACAGAATGAAATGTATTTATTTATATTAAATTGATTAGGTAAACAATTATTGAGAAATGTTTGCGGAATTTAACAGAACGATAGTCACATTGATAGATAGATAGATACAGGTGAAGCTAATATAAAGCATGTAATAAAAAAGCAGAAAATTGTCACACCTATTTGGAGGTATCAACTAATAAGGTGAAATTTTGCAAACGTATTTGAATTATAATAAACTGGACTTCTGAGCTAAGTTTTAACTTTCTTGCTGATAATAAATGAAATCATCTATGAAAACATTTGATAACAAAATCAACAATATGTACTCTGTGTTGTATTACTTTTAAGAGCCTTGATAAAGATACGAAACGTTGTCATATTAGAAATTCCAGCATTGTTATTGTACAAATGCCAATAATATTATAATATATTTAGAAGAATAAAACAAAGCAATTTTCATCCTAATATATTATAAATGAATGTACCATTTTCTTCTAATTTTCGAAGTCGTTTGTTTTCATGTTCTGACGAGTTTTCATATTCAGGGTCTTGATCTTCCAATTTGTGTTTTAAACTTGATGACATTTGACAAGACCTGGGGGCAAGTTTTTAAGGTTAAAATCATTTAAAAGGAAAGTATATTTTTTTATAAATTAAAAAATAATATAAATAATTACCTTGTTTCTTCCATAATTAATTATTAATGAAAAGGTTTATAGAATTATAAAAAAAATATATATATATAATAATAATTTTGCTTTGTGTACAAATTAACCGGGATAGGGAAATCATTTATAAATAAATAAAAATAAGCCACCGAGCGAGCAAGGAGCCAATCGCTCTCGAGTCTCGAGGCTGGCTGGTTTCGGCAATCTCTGCAAGAGGGCATAGCCATAAGGGATTAAGCATTTCGAAGGAGAACCGCAAAATTAACAAAAGAAAGGGACCGTCTGTACCGTCTGTAAACAAATAGGGATTTCCATTGACCACAGTGGCGTAATTAAGGTCATCTGCGACCCCCCCCTCCTTCGCCAAAACCTTGAGTACACCCCACCCCCCGCCTAAATTTTTATATTTTGAAAACTATACTTGTATATAAATCTTACCTATCTTATCTTAACTATTTATCTATCTACTCTTATTAAATTGTATATTTTTTTTATTTTGAAAACGGCTCCACCGATTTTGATGAAATCAACTCTATTAACAAGTTTTGAGGATGAGAAAGCGATCTGGCTATATAGGTTTGGACCTCGACAAATTTCATTTTGATTGATCTTTTCTTAATTAAAGTAATTATTGATAGATGAAAATCTCAATAAAAAAGTTTGTTTACATTTCTTTCAATTATCTTTTATTTATTCATTTTTTTTTAATTTTAAAACCCACGAATAATTTATATACGCAAATATTATTAGAATTTGCCAATTTATAATTGATTAAAAATTCGAGTTTTAAATCCCATAAAGAGTTAATATCAAATATTATATATATATATATATATAAAATTATATATATATATATATATATATATATATATATATATATTAGAATTTGCCAATTTAATTGATTATTATAAAACTCGATAAATTGTTATTTAATTAAAATAAAAAATAATTATACGGAATAGGTACTATATATACATAATCTGTGGGCCACTAAAAAACTAGAAATGCAAAAACTGGAGGGTGGGGTCCGGGGGTGGGTTTCAGGGGGCGTAGCGGGGTTGGCGCGGGGGTGCAGTGACGCGGTGGTTTTTATCAGAATTTTTAAATTAAAAATAATATTAATTTATAACTTTTAACTGAAGCAAAAATTGCCGAGCATCGCTCGGTGACTCCAGGTAATATATACTATTAAATGGTCAATTATTGTATAATATTTTTATATATATATAATCGGTTTCTCGAAAATGGCTTCTACGATTTCAATGAAAATCACAGATTAGGGTGTTTTGGGAGTCAATTTATGTCGAATTCGGCACTGCTTAATATATTAAACGTAACCAATAAAAAACAAAATTCGATCAGTAATAACATTTGTAAGTATTAAATAAATACATTAATTTAAATAAAAAATTGTTTAAAAAGTTATCGTTTGTTGATTTCAATCCAAGAAACGAAAGCCAAATCAGACCCGTAACCAGTGTGTGTGTGGGGGGTGGGGTGGTCAGGTCGTACAGTGCCCGTGCTGGAAAATATTCTCGTATTTGTAATGTTTTTTTTTAAATATTATAAAGTTCAATGTTGCCACTCCAATGTTGCTGCAATATTCCCTTCTGTCTGGGTAACAATCATGTTGATGCACTGGTTCTCGTGAAATATATCTCGGAGTGTTAGGGATAAATCTTATAACTTATAACATGTAAATAACTATTGATTTGGCTAAAAAACAAAAACAAAAAAAAAAAACAGTTTCTCGTTCAAACACCGAAGTTAGGCAACGTCGGGTGCGATCAGTATTTGGCTAGGTGACCGCTTGGGAACAATGCTTGTTGTTGTTGGCCTTTCATTTTTTTTCACACTTTAAGCTAGGAGCCTACAAATTTTATTGTAATGTGTGTGTGTGTGTGTGTGTAACTTTGCAGCCCTTTATTATATTAAACTTAAAGTTAATTTTTTTGAAAGTTTACAGACTTAGAGTGTAAACCTGCTAACTCCATTTTTGATCATATATATGACATATTAATACCGTTCGAAAGAAAAAGAGATGGATCATCGCCCAAGTAAAACTGCTACTTAAAATTACGATCGTAAGTTGTAGAAAAAAATGTGAAAAATAGTTTCTTTCCATAACAACAATATTAAATTTTGTTTGTTATTTCTTTGCATTGTAAAATTTCGGTGTTGTGAGTTAGCGGGTTTACACTCTAAGGCGACGATATATACCTATATATTAATGTGACCACTTTCGACAGAAATTATTTTGCCTGTTATAAAATTATTGTGAATGACAGTCAAAAACTAATAATAAAAAAATAGCTTACCTCAAGTATGGTTCTGTCAAATAGATTCTTTAAAATTCGATTAAATGTGTTTTTCTAATTTTTTATTTTGACGTTCCGATCAAGGGTTTTGAGCCTTGCTCTGCCCGTTCCTTCTTGATTCGGAAGCAAGCTCGCGCTTGACCGATTTTTTTCATCTTAAATAAAATAAATGTTTTTAATCTGGTTAAAAAATGAAGTAAGTGTCCCCACCCTTCCATAAATTTCGCCATTCACTTAGCATTTTATGGTGAATGGGATATTTCCTTGACATGTTTATTTTCGTAACTAGGAGCAACCTCCCATGATTCATCCCTTGGAAAGAACACAAGAAAACCTTCAAAAATGCAGGATTGAATCCCCCCCCCTTTAATTTTTGGTTCGGTTTCAACCGCCAAAATCCAATCAGCTCTTAATCTCAATATAAAGAATCTATCTGCGCATTTTCGTTTGGATATTCCCACTAGTTTTTGAGCTAGAACGTACACACATAGTTTGGTGACGTACTAACAGACATTTTGACAAAATATTAATATGTCCCCCCCCCAAATTCATTAGTATTGAAATTATATTCTACTGATTCAAAATTCACAGGTGAAGGTGAAGTTTGACTAAATAAGAATTCGTTAGAAAAAAATTTAAAGAACAGAAAACTAAAAAATATAAAGACGTATGAATTCAAGCATTCTAAAATTTCGAAATATCAAAGACCAAAAGACCTCTAGGAAAATAGTAAAAAGTCTGAAGGGAATTAGACTCAAACAAAATTCATTTTTTTAATTTTATTTTTTTCCTATAAGAAATACATTTAAAAAAATGATTATAAAATTCAATTAAGGTCGTTCCCTAATATAGCTCAGATGCAGTTCGCTCTTTCCCCTACTCTCACATGCGCAGAAAGGCAAAAATATTTTCACTGCGTCGTTTCTCGGATCTGGCAATATTGCATTCTTACCGAGGCTAAAAGACAAAGAACAAAAAAAAAAAAAAAACACTTCATGAAACAGCTCAATGCGAAATTGATGAGAATAGTATAGTAGGTTGAGAGAATTTGCTAAAAATCTCAAATGCACCAGCAATTTTTTAGATATGGAAAAATTGAGTGATTTTAGTGTGACATTGCTAAGTCGCCATCTCTCACTTGCAATGCCATGAGGGAAAAAACGACAACCATCAAAAGTACCTAACTTTTTACATTTTTCATACAAAACGAATACGACTTGATACAATTATTTTAACAGAAAAATATTTGCTATATCTTCAGTTAATGATTCTCAGTTTTTCAAAATAATTTCAAGAAAATTACGATTGTTATTTAATGAAACTGTCGCTTTAACATCAATCGGGATAGGGTTCGCGTGTTAAATATGCAAATTTTAAAGGTCAATATTTACAAATTTTGTGCCGCAAGGACTAGTGAAAAAAATTTCTACCTATAAAGGACACTTATAAATATGTGTATTCAAAGTTTTAAAAGGATTGCAAGAAAATCGATTTATTAGGGAACGTCCTTAAATCTATAAATAATAACATTTAATATAATTTAGACTTTAAGGGCCCAGGGGGTTAATTATAAATTTGCTTATTAATATAATTTTTTTTTAAGAATTAGTGAATATAAAATCATTATTAAAACAAAATTGATTTATAATAAAAATAATTTTGTATTTATATATATATTTTCCCTATTTTATTTTTATTTTTTTGATTTTAACGCAAAGTGATTAAATAGAAAAAAAAGTAGTAAATATTCACTTGCTTATTTTTATTTATTAATGAATTAATTTATATGTAATATTAAATATATATAGCCACTTATTAAAGAAAAATTTTCATCTGCAAATTTATTAATTAAATATACCTACGTATTTAGAATTACTTATAAATTATATCACATTTAGGAAAAATTAACCGAATATACAAAAATGTTATTATTATTAACAAATATATTATATTTTTATTTATCTTTTACAATTTGTACTATTTATTTGTGAACGGATACTCGATCATCTCATATCTGGAAGTCATGCTAACTTTTATAAATATATATATAAATATTTTGTTGTAGGTATTTCTTTGCCCTTTATCAAGAAAAAATAATTTAAAGTACTTTAAAAAATGTGTATATTTTATTTTTCTGTTAATATATGGTCAGGGTCACTCATGTCTTTTTTCAACTCACCATTAAATAAATTTTATTTTATATTTAAAAAACAAAAATATATGAACATAAAAATATAAATATATATTTATTATTTGATTTAGTTTTTCACAAAAAGTTTTTAAAATTGGTTAACATATTTCTACCATTATTAAAATGGATTAATATTATATTTCTATTTTTTCTTCTTCTGTTGTTTTGCTTTTCGTTTTTCTTCACGTTTTCTTTCTTTTTCTTTAATATTTTTGTAGAGCTTATAGCCGAAAAATACTGTAACAAAAAATGAAAAAAAATATTATTAATTATTAGATATATTATAAGTAGTACAATTAAGAAAAAAGTCTATAATATAAATTAATAAGAAATTAGGTCTAGTTTGGCTCCCTTGATCCATTTTAATGCCGTTGCTTAGGCTTAACCATAACTTCCAAGTTTTAAGTTATGCTTTTAAGGGACGACCAGTTTGTCATTTTATCCCATTTAATTGGACAAAATTAAAAAATTCCGAATATACACGAAATCCAAAAGTGCAGCCTCGGAAAATAGCAATTAGGCAACGCGAAAACCTAATGAATCTATAAACATTTTCCCAATTGTTTGGTTCGAGTAACTCAATTAAAAGAGTTTTCTGAATTTACTCCAAAGTTGTAGGGAATTTTTCGACTCGATTAAAAATAACAAAGAATTTTAAAGAAAGTTCACGCAAGTGATAAATATTATTAATTGGAAAAAAAAGTTATGTTCCTTTAAGGACGTTCCCTAATATAGCTCAGATGCAATTCGCTCTTTTCCCTACTCTCACATGCGCAGAAAGGCAAAAAAATTTCACTGCGTCGTTTCTCGGATCTGACAACATTGCATTCTTACCGATGCTAAAAGACAAAGAATAAAAAAAAACACTTCATGAAACAGCTCAATGCGAAATTCCAGATGAGAACAGTAGAGTAGTTAGGTTGAGAGAATTAGTTAAAAATCTCAAATGGACCAACTGCAGAAGTTTTTTAGATATCGAAAAATTGAGTCATTTTAGTGCGACGTTGCCAAGTTGCCATGAGAGAAAAAACGAAAACCATCAAAAGTAGCTAACTTTTAACACTTTTCATACAAAACGAATACCGCTTGATACAATTATTTTAACAGAAAAATATTTGCTATATCTTCAGTAAATGATTTTCAGTTAGTTTCAAATTACGATTGTTATTTAATGAAACAGTCGCTTTAACATCAATCGGGATAGGGTTCGCGTGTTAAATATGAAAATTTCAAAGGTCAATATTTACAAATTTAGTGCCTCAAGAACTATTGAAAAAAATTACTTATAAATATGTGTATTCAAATTTTTTTAAGGATTACAAGAAAATTGATTTATTAGGGAACATTCTTAAGAATAAATACTAAAAATTATTACTAAGTAGTTGTTGTTTTTTGTTAACCATTCCATTTTACTTGGCCTTTTTGCATCATAAAAACTTAAATATACTTCTTTATTTCTAAAATGGCATAGAAGCTGATCGCAATCAATCTGTTTCGAGAAAATTATTTACATTTGTTTGAGAAAAAAATATTTCAAGTGTAATTATATAGCTCTACTATCTTATAAATATGTAAGAAAGGTAAAACTCAGATTGTAAAGTACGGTATTCTTGATAGTGAGGTAGGAAAGAAAAGGGAATGAGGAGGAGCTAAAATAAATTTTCCAAAATATGAGATTTGGGCCGGACTTTTAGAGATGTGATGGAGTCGACATGGGATAGACTCGAATGGAAGTGGGTGGTTGCGGCGTTAAATATATGTATACTCTATATATATCTATGCGATAAAGATAAGAGTAAATAAATATTATATTTAATATTGATTTACTATGAGTTAAGGATACTAGGTCACTTATTTCACATTAAAATTTTACTCTTATCTTTATTAAAGATGTTTCACCTTGCACCAACACCACAATCTCTACTAATTATTATCTATGCGATGTTTTTTTCTTTTGGCTTTTTGGCCTTTTTAGCCATAAGCCACTTTACGATATATATATTATTATATTTATATATTTATATATTTTATATATTTATGTATATATTTTATATATTTATTTTTCAAATTTGTCTCTACCCCCGGGGTCAGATTTTAGCCGGATGCCTCGAGTCGGATTCGAACCCGGGTCCACTTGGTTAGCAGGATGACGCGCTACCACCTGGCCTAATCCGACCCCATCTATGCGATGTTGATATATTTGATATTTTGTTATAACAAGATAAAGTTAATTGATAATCCCTCTCATGTATACGATTTTCAAATATACATACAACCGAGGGGTGAACCGCGACCTAAAATCGTGTACACCTACTTCCACTTCCACTTTCATTTCCATGTAGAAGACAATAGACGACAATAGATTATCTAATGAATTCCAAAGTAATTCCAAAGACGGTATACACCTAATTCCAATCGCGGTACACCCTTCGCATACAAAACTTCTTTATGGCCAAATATAAACAAATTCATTTGCTAATTCTTTTTTCTCTTTGGCTGGAATTTCCTTCCTGCTTCTTTATTATTCGAGTCCTATATTCTTCAATTCTTCATAATCCAGCTCTAAATTATCTTCTACTGTCCCCCATATTATTTCTGAGATGCAAGAGCCTATCTTAACTTATAGATGCACTTCCTCATTTGAAATAAAAGCATCGCCTTTTAGAACACCTAAAACCGTATTTCTGTATCGTGAATTAATTTAAACTTAAATGTTTGTGAGATTAAATATATAAATTAATTCTATCATACTATGGGAACCTTTCGGAAACTTTAAATTAAAAATTGAAACCATTAGGATTCAACACAATATTTAGGATCCCTGCGACGCAGTGGCGTACCTAGGGGGGGGGGTTGCGGTTCGCACCGGACGGCACATATTTTGGGGCGGAATTTTTTATATTTACTCATATACCTAGTAGTTGTAAAAAACAACTTTTTCATTTCATAAGTTTACTATTAAAACTTTTTACTATAAATATTATTTCTAAAAATTTTGCTCATAGTATTCCTGGTACGTCAAGGTCCGTTTGCAGTTCAAAATTTAGACGCCGATTTCAGTGCTGGAGGAGTAAAACGTCCTGGTAATACAATTCAAATCCAAAGGTGAAACATGAAAGCTTAATCGCGACTACGGTTCTTTCAAAGATTCGTCTAATGGTGGAAAGCTGTTAAGATCATGGATGGTGTATTCACCATCGAAGAAAAGTATTTATTGTTTTTGCTTCAAACTGTTTGTTTGATGATCTTTGTAAATCAAGTTTTAACACGGGAAATGGTTTTAACAAATGGTGGAAACTTAATCCTTTAAAAAAGTATCTTGTATTTTTATAAAAGTTGCATTTATAGGTATATCAACTTATGCGGCCTCCTTTATTACTGCCTAATTTAAATATGGCATTAAATGGTAAAAAAAGTTCCCCACCTATAGTTTGTCTCAATTACAATTATTTATTTATGTTTATAAAAACCACCATTTGATTGACTTAGAAAGGGCGGCAAAAGTTCTAGGTACGCTAGAAAGAGAACTGAGTTCTAATAAAAAAGATAAATTACCCAATATCCAGAACGCGAGAGTTTATAGTTTGAAATGCGATGACTACGAAGCGATTTATGTTACGTGAGGTAAGGTTTGATAGAAATTTAAAAATTCGAGTAAATGAACATTTTCGCGATTTCTTAATGACCTGAATAGCAAAATTGTATTATCAACTAGTCATTTATTAAAAATGTTTTCAAAAATTTAAAATATCGAAAAGGTAGTGGAAAATTCCATCAACCCCCTTTGCCCATTATTTGTGTATATTTTAGGCACGTACTTATATAAAATGGTCGATGCGCTCTCAAATGGTATTAGTTTGTTATATGGGGCCAGTTCACTACTATTATAACAAAACGAAAAGATCCTATCTCGTATTTGAACTCATGAGAAATAACAGATAAAATATTTATAATAAATTAACATTGATCATGATGAAGGTCAAACTTACATTTAAACATTTATACTAATAATTATTATACTAGTATATTTCTCATAAAATATCCAATGTTATTAAAAACTCGTAGATTTCACCCCTTCATTTCGGGCCCCGAAGAAGGGAACGTTTCGGTTTTTCAATATCCTACTTTATTAATGTGCCAAGCTTTACCAGTATGCCAAATTTCAGCATTCTAGAATCATACTTTAGGTTTTTGATTTGTCAGTCAGTCAGTCAGTGAGTCAGTATTAAAAATGGCACTTTTTAGACATTAATAACTCAATAACTATAATAGGTTTATTCATAAAATTTGGGATTCTAAGTGTTCCAGTGGGCCTGATTAGGCATGAAAAATTTCAAGTATCTAGGTCTAATAGTTTTTGAGTTATGGGTGGTCGAAAGTAGCTCAAAATGGTTCATGTAAATACTAGTATACACATAGCCGGTGCGTTGCACGTTTTTCGGAACTTGACTGACACACTCTGGCGTGTGTCTAGATATATGTAAGTTTATTTACCTATAGCAGAGGTCAACCTCATTGATTGCTCTTTATGAATTAACGACTCTCCTACTATCGACAAAATTAAACCTTTTCATTTTAATAATTAACCCGAAGATTTGAGTATCTTTTTTTGAAAAATAGATGGAAATTTTTTTTCAAAAATACAACTCACGGTATAAACCAAATATATCAAGAAAGAATTTAAATTTTAAGGAAAAAATCTAAGATTTTAGTAGAAATATTTTGCATATCAGAAGGCTTCATCCTCTTAGAAGTTGAACCCGAGTAGTAACACTCTTGCCGGGCTTGTTAGTTCGATCCTTGAGACAAAAACACACTCTGATATGCAATCTAAAAGTATTTCTACTAAAATCTTAGATTTTGACCTTAAAATTTAAATTCTTTCTTGATAAATCTTTTCAATTTACCTGGTCTCGAGTAACACACGTATATATTGTATACTTATATCATCTCGCCTTATAAAAGCTCTATATAGTCTGAGCAGTGAGGTGAACTCTTAAGTGAGTGATACTAAATATTTATTATTTTTCAAACACATTTTTCTTATCAAAAGATTATTATTTCAAGATTGTTTGCGATTACAAAATGTAGATCAGAATTATAGGCTAGCATGTCGCATATAGAAAGAAGTTTGCCTCTGGTCCGTATCTAATCTATTTTAAATATTCTTTGAATAACATAAAAATATAAAAATTCAAGAAAATTAATTATTAATAAAATAATGATAATTTTTAATTAAAATAGTTTGCAATGGTCACAATCAAATTTAAAATAAAATAATAATAATAATAATAATAAGATATTGGCTTATGCGTGAAGAACTCTATCCAGAAACAGAGGGGTTTTTCTTGCCAATCCAAGACAGGGCGATGAAGACCCTTAACTACCAAAAACATGTTTTAAAGATGAATGTCATTGATAAATGTAGAAAATGCGGAGTTCCAGGAGAATCTATCGAACACATCATGTCCGGTTGTTCAGTACTAGCGGGAAGTGCATACCTTGGACGTCATAATCAAGTCGCCAAATTGATTCACCAACAGTTGGCAATTAAATATGGTATGTTATGAAACGATACACCACCATACTATAAGTATGATCCACACGAGGTTCTGGAGACGGTGGACAAGTGGCTTTTTACAAACGAGATATTGTGGTCATCAATAAGACCGAGAAATCAGCCACACTATTTGATGTCGCCATCCCTCTGACTCATAACATCAGGTCCAGAGAGGTAGAAAAAGTTAGAAAATATGAAGACTTGGCGTTTCAAATCAAAACAATTTGGAAGTTGGAAAGGATCAATATCATCCCCTTGGTAATTTCCGAGGAAGCAGTTGTAAAGCGAAATTTTGAGAGGAATCTGGCGAAGATCGATATGCCTAAATTGGTCTTCAATATAACACAAAAGATCGTTATTCTGTAAACATGCCACATTGTGCGCAGGTTCCTGAGGATGGATCATGTGGGCTAGGGTGAATTCCCTTTGCACATCGACTGAGCCTAAACCCAAACAAGATCTAAAGTGATAGGTAAAAGTTTTCCAGCGAAACCTGAGAACATGCAATAACTCGGATAATAATAAAACAAGAAAAAAAAAACATCGAGACACTTGCTGTCATCAAGAATATATTGAGAGTGGGCCAGAAAGCAGTCTTGCTACAGACCTGCTATATAGTGCCCAAGTTTCTGAATTGAGGATTATCCGGAGGTCCATGTGGGCCAGGGTGAATTCCCTTCCCACATCGACCGAGCCTAATCCCAAATAAGATCTGAATGGATAGGTGAAATTTTTCCAGCGCAAGCTGAGAAAGTGCATTAACTCGGATAATAATAATATTTTAAATAAAAGTATTTTAGAGAAATTATGAAAGTAAAAATAATATATATTTTTATATAATTTCTTTAAAATTGAACGGATTAAAGGAATTATAAAAGAAAAAGAATAAAATTTAATCAGTACTGTTCTAAATCCATCATGGTATTTCTTCCCTCGAACCAGTGAAGAAAGTTCTGCATTGAACGCATTGGAGAGATAACTACAACAACTGAGGTCCAGGTAGATCACACAGGCGTCAGCATTCATATGCGTGGCATCAACAAATCACCAATTCGTATTCAATTTTAAATCATTTAATCTACTATAGTAAAATTTATAAATAAAAATAACCTGACACGTTCTGATGTGGCCATCCACTTGACTTTACCATACAACCTGGCCCTCACTTATATTTAATATTTAATAAAATTATTTATAATCATGTAGGGGGGGGGTTAGTTTTTGCATTTTTAGACTTCTGGGGGTCCACTGATTATGTATACAAAATTTGGTTGAGTTTGCTCAAAAGGCCTAGATTTTTCTTTTTTAACCCCTCCTCCACCTCCCTTAATTTTGGGTCGATATGCGCCAAAATCTATCAGCTCTTAATCTCAATGCACCAAAAAAAACTACATGTGAAATTTGGTTTTGATATTCACACTAGTTTTTGAACTAGCTCGTCCACAAAAATTTTGTAACGCACAGACTAACAGACATTTTGACAAAACAATTATTATCTCGAAAAATATAATTTTTTCGATGTTCACTTATTAGGGCTTTTTTGTAGACCGAAATGCCATAGTTTCGCTCAATTTTTTTTTAATCAAAATAGTTTCACCCGTTTTTGAGATATTTCGAAAAAAAAAACACTTTTTTCATACACGATTACAATACTTGACCATACCCTGTATGGTAAAGTAAAAAAAAACTTATTCATTCATCATTTCCCAGTAAAATAACCATATAGAGAAAACATTCATTATACATTTTCGTCCTTCCCAAGAGGCATCCAGGTACCCATTAAAAGTTAAATAAAACATAAGCAATTTTTCTTCATAGACAGACTGATAGATTTATAACTGATGATTTAATAGAAGGCAGTCCAGAAATAAATAACTATTCTATTGAAGATGAAAAGATTAAAAATATTATCTCCACTCCATTGAGCACTGAAAAAGGAGACAGTGAGGAATATTACATGCTTTCGTTGACCCTTTGAACCCAGAAGGAGGGAAAATCCTACGAAACATATGTTTCAAAAGCTGTAAAGAGAAAAAAAACTTCGAATTGAAAATATTCTTTTTATTTATTTCTGAACTTTCATTAAATCCTAAGTTACATAAAATATTTTACCCTGGAGTATGGGGGAGAACCTCTAGAGTTTCCTCTTGACTACGCCACTCTATTCAAATAATAATAAAAATATAAGTATAAGTCTTTAAATATACCTAGTAGTAGAACAATGGAGGTGACGCAGACGATGAAAATAATAATCTGGTAATTGAATATTTGAGCCTGCTGATATTCAGTAATTTTTCCCGAAACTTGTTTCAATAAATTAACGCCCATTTCTTTTTTCCCTTTTTCATCTAATGTTTTAAATTGTTCTAAAAGTTTTTGAAAATGTCCAGCAAGTTTATTAATAGGATCATCCGGGCTGTTTGATGGAGATGATTGTTGTAATTTATTAATAACATTGGTCAACTTGGAGAGAATATCCTCACCTCCACTTAAACCAATATCTTCATCGGCCATTTTAAATCAAGAAACTAAATCAATCCCATTAGGTTCTTAATTTAATAAAAACGTTCTTATCTAAGCTAAGCACACTTATAAGATTAATGTTGACTTTGGTACTGATTAAATTTCTTATCAAGTTTTTATTTTTAACTTTCTCATTTTGACATACTTAATGTAATATAATAATCTACTATTCTTACTCATTGACTTTCGCATTTGTCTTTGAACTTCTTATGAACAGCATAGTTAAGTGATGGTAGGGCGTAGAGTGGGTGATCATTAAAGTTTCTGATTACTGATATGATGAATTATTACGGTCTCGAAGTCTCGTTAATTGTTTTTATTTTTTTCAATTTACTGAGGGAGGGCATTTACCTATTCCTTTCTATTTATATATGTTCGGGTGTGTACATACAAATTCAAAGCTAAATACTAATCGATAGGTATAAACTATTGATTAATATTAAAATTTTGAAAATATTATACGTATTTTATTGATTTTAAAAATAAAAATGTAGTAGCCGAAACCAGGAATCAATGGCACAGAGGTCAACGTAATGTTTTTTTTTTCATTAGCTCCCATTTGAAAATGTACAAAAATTATTAGGGCTTTTTTGTAGACCGAAATGCCATGGTTTTGACCAACTTTTTTAATCAAAATAGTTTCAGCCGTTTTTGAGATATTTCGAAAAAAAGAACAAAAAAAAAAACTTTTTTTCATGCACATTTACAATACTTGACCATACCCTGTATGGTAAAGTAAAAATTTCCAAACAAATAAAGTAAACTCTGCAACAGATCGTTGCTAAACTTTATGCATAGCCATTTAAAATACTAATACATATGTTTATTTCTTTATTATTAATCAGATAAAAAGAATTTGGTCTTTTTGTAAAATACTTACTTACTCTAGAGTAAAGTACCTACTTTAAAATGTAATTTTCGTAAACACTTTATATATAATCTTTTTTGAGGTCCTTAAGGTACTTAAATAGAATATTAAATTTGATTAAAATTGGTTTATCTATTTTCAAGATATTTAGAAAAAAACTAAAAAAAGTGCAATTGGATGTTGATGAAAGCAGTCCACGGTGGTTGTAAAAAAACAAGACTATAGAGGTTTTATTATTTTACATTTATTTGTCAAACCGACGTTTCGGAGATTTATTCTCTCCTTCTTCAGGGTAACAAAAAGTCAATGAAAGTAGTTCAAATCATAATTACTTTCTGTCTCCTTTGACAATGCCAAAAAAAACATTATAAAAAATTTTCATCTCGAATAGAAATAAAGTAAAAAGCAATTATACTAGATGAAGGAGGAGGTATCAGCCAAAGATGGAATCACTGGGTTCAATAAAACACCTTTAATGAGACGTTTCGGCCTAAATTTTACTTGGCCATCTTCAGTCAATTAGGAGTTATACACAAAATGCGGTACACATATGTGATCGAACCAAGCCTTGTCAAAAATAAAAATTTCTTTTAGCTTCATGCGAATTTTTAACGTGCCTGGACCCAAAAGTTTCAGAATGAAACTTTTGGGTCCAAACTTTACAAATTCGCATGAAACTAAAAATTTTTATTTTTGACAAGACTGGTTCGATCACATATGTGTACCGCATTTTGTGTATAATCAATTGACTGAAGATGGCCAAATAAAATTTAGGCTCACATTAAAGGTGTTTCATTGAACCCAGTGATTCCATTGGCTGATACCTCCTCCTTCATCTGAGTATAGTTTCATCACAGCCACGAACTCTTACAGTAAAAAGCAATTGATGATCAATATGTTAATAATAACATATTGATCATCAATTGCTTTTACTTTATTTCTATTCGAGATGAAAATTTTTTATGTTTTTTTGGCATTGTCAAAGGAGACAGAAAGTAATTATGATTTGAACTACTTTCATTGATAAAGTTTAGGGAAAGCGGTGTTGGTTTATAGTGAAACATATTAAACAAAGGAATTATTATTTAACGGGTTATAGTGGTGTTTCACAAAAGAGGAAATAAAATTTAAAAAAATTAAAAAATCTTTTAAATTATTTTGGAGATTTTTTATTTATCTCTATACATATTTCGGGCTATGAACCCTTCATCAGGAGGTTAAACAGAACACTGACATTCTTTCATTGACTTTTTGTTACCCTGAATAAGGAGAGAATAAATCTCCGAAACGTCGGTTTAACAAATAAATGTAAAATAATAAAACCTCTATAGTCTTATTTTTTTACAACCACCGTGGACTGCTTTCATCAACATCCAATTGCATATTTATACCAGTCCGTCTCCTAAAGAAAAACTCTATCAACTAAAAAAGTATTAGAATAAAGCACTAATGTTTGTAGGCCGATATGTACCAAAAACTAATCAGTGCTTCATTTTGTTAAAGTAATGCTATGTTTTTTTTTTTCAATTTCATTTCAATCGGTTGAACGGTGTGGAAAAAATCGTCGTCGAAAAAATGGTAACTTATGACTTTGGTTGAGACCATGGCTTCCGTAGTCTGAGGACCCTATGAAGTTGGGCTTGGCGCGAGATAATACTTTACTCATCTGCTTCGAAATGGATAAAGTAAAAATAATTAAAAATGGGGTTTGTTTCCCAATAGCAAAACACATTATCTTATTTGATTTTTAAAATTGTATTCACACGAGGAGAAAAACAATATTTTTATTCTAATAATAAAATGTTTCACCTAGAACCAACACCGAACTCCTTAAAAGTTATATTTTTATTCTTTTAAAAATACCCTATAAACAGTTTCATTGGAAGAAAATTGTCTACGCCAGGGATCGGGAAACTTTTTTAGCTATTACGCCAAAATATATTTGATTTCGCAGATATTAGCCCCTGGTTTCGAAAGGGAGAAAATTAAAGACCATTATAAAATAAAAAAAATTTATAGAATCAATTTATAGGGAGAGTACTATTATAAATATGAAAAATATAAATTATGTATGGTATACGTGTTATATACAATCACAGTGATTTCTCTTTATATACGATAAAATGAATATACCTAAAATAAGTAGATAATAGAAAATAAACTATCACGTTCTGATGTGTCCATCCACTTGACTTTACCATACAGCCTTGCCCCTCACTTATATTTAATGTTTAATAAAATTATTTATAATCATGTAGGGTGGGGGTTAGTTTTTGCATTTTTAGACTTCTGGGGCCCCACTGATTATGTATACAAAATTTGGTTGAGTTTGCTCAAATGGTCTAGATTTTTAATTTTGTAACTCCCCCTCCCCCTCCATTAATTTTGGGTCGATGTGCACCAAAATTTAATCAGCTCTTAATCTCAATGCACCAAAACTACGTGCGAAATTTGGTTTTGATATTCACACTAGTTTTTGAACTAGCTGCTCTACAAAAATTTGGTAACGCACAGACTAACAAACAGACATTTTGACAAAACAGTTATTATCTCGAAAAATATAATTTTTTCGATGTTCACTTATTAGGGCTTTTTTGTAGACCGAAATGCCATGGTTTCCCTCAATTTTTTTAATCAAAATATTTTCAGCTTTTTTTGAGTTATTTCGAAAAAAAAGAAGCAAAAAAAGACTTTTTTCATACACGATTACAATACTTGACCATACATTGTATGGTAAAGTAAAATTAATAAAATTGTCATGATGGAACCAAAAAGAATCATTCAAAATTTTTTAACTTAAAATTTTGGAGAAATGTTGTTCATTTTTGATACATTAATATCGAAATAGGGGTTTTTTAGTTGTAAGTTGTAAGATCAATTCCTATCTATACTATCTCCGGGCTTCACTCGATTACTAATATGCGATTTTTATTTATTTAATTTTATTTATATCTATATTTTTTTATAGAGATTTCTATAGACATATATATTTATAGCACTCTTTACCCCGAAATTTTCTTTTTTATCCCACTTAGCATAATTTACCCCGGTTCCCAGACCTCTGATTTACGCTGACCTCGGACGTCACGCCATTGGCATTTATTTTTCTCAACATTTTTCAAAATAAATATACTTATTCACTATTTTTATTTAAATATCGATTCATATTAAAGTTTTTAAATTTTAATTTTAATTGCACCCACTCTCTTCTTTCTAAGATGTTTTGTTTCACAAGTTTTTTCAGGTGGAAGATAGAAAAATGTGTTGCTTCCAAATGACATTATATATAATTACACTCTTTAAATAATTTAGTGACCATTTTTTTATTTTTATTTCTTACCGAAAATTGAGGCAATAATTAAGATCAAGAAGAGAAGTAACCAGATATTTTCGTTATGTTTCATCAGCTCTGTTTTACCAAAGAGATCACCATACTCGCTTTGACTTGAAAGAAGAGTCTCTCGGAGCTGGTCCTTCTCTTCATCGGACATATCTCCTAATTTGTTAATCATCTCCATAAGATTTTCCATCTTGAGTTCCGGTTCCATTGTTTCTCTGTAAATTTGTAAATAGCGAATGTATATTGTTTGTGTTATAATAGAAATAATCCAATAATGAGGGGGGGTATGAACCCCCAAGGGCAGGGCTCATGGGTTAAGTAACGCCAACGTCAAACCGTGTCTTATGGCAAACTAACCGTAATTAAATATATTTCATATGTTTAACCAAGAATTATGTTCTTTTTTAATTTCTTGAAGTACCTTTTTAGTCCAGTTAAATTGTTCTCTAAAGAGACTCTCGCGGGAAAGTGGTAGTTTTGATTTCTTGATCCTATATGTTTTTTGGTGTTTTGTATCCGAATCTGAGGTTTGCTAACAAAATTTCGTGACGGAACATTGCCAAAAATGCAAAAAAGGTAAAAATCTCATTTTTGGCGGTTTTTTGCTTATAACTCGAAAAATATCATCTTTAAACCTTCCTCTTCAAAAGGAAAGTTCATAAAATTTCCCACAAATTTCACCATTCTCTTTTAGATTTATAGACATCCATCATTTTCCATGACAGGAATCAATTTTTTCAAAAAATCATAGTTTTTCCTAGATGAAATAAAAAGCACTCATCCTAGAAAGTTGATTTCTATCCCATTCTCTAGGAAATTTTATTGACTTGAACGTTTACTTGGACTATTTTTGTGATAAAAGAATTAGATTTATAGATATCCAGCATTTTCCACGACAGGATATGAATCCTCAAATATATCATGGAAAATGCTGGAATAAATCTATAAATCTAAGAGCCAGTTGTATGTCGCAAAGTAAATGCATTTTACCACTAACACAGGGTAGATGGTAAATGGAGGGACTGGGATGGCCAATCAGATGCCAGAGCACTGTCAGTTTCTGGCATCTGATTGGCCATCCTAATCCTCCATTTACCATCTACCCTGTGTTAGTATGTAAAATGCATTTACTGTGACTACAACCGGCCCTAAGAGTTTTATCTAAAAAGTGGTCCAAGTAAACGTTCAAGTCAATAAAATTTCCTAGAGAATTAAATAAAAATCAAGTTTCTAGGATAAGTGATTTTCATTTTATAAAATGAAAAACTGCGACTTTTTGCAAAAAATTACAGTTTTTCAAAACTTCAACCCCATTGCGGCACGTGTTACCATTATCCAATTAAGATGAAATTTTGTTTAAATTGTAGTCAAATTTAATCTAGTTTAAAAATGTATAGAGTGGTCTATGTCGAAAACGTGCTCTTTAATGGTCAAAATGGGAAAAAATCGAAAAAATGCGAGTTTTTGGGATTTGAGGAAACAGTAAAAATACGCCAATTTTCAACTAGCGCTTGAGCCCGAACGATTGGTCGGAGAAAAATCTAAATGATGAAATTCGTGGGAAATTTTATGAACTTTTATTTTGAATAGGAAGGTAATTTACGAAAAGTTGATAGTTTTCGAGTTATAAGAAAAAAAACGCAAAAAAATAAGAATTTTTACATTTTTTTGCATATTTGACAATGTTCCGTCACGACATTTTGTCAGGAAACTCAGATTCTGATTCAACACACTCAAAAACATAAAGGGGCGAAGAAATTACAACTACTCCAAAACTTTCCGGATAAAAACACAATTTAACTGATAATAAAACAAAATTCCCACTAAATATTTTGCTTTGTTGATTGACCCCCCCCCCCATGAAAATTTTTCTGGCTACGCCACTGACTGTGGAGAGTTATATTTAATTTAGAGGAAAATTTTCTTTTTTTAAATTTATTTACAATCATTCTTTTTCTGACTGTTTGGATTCCAAAATTTACGATAGGTCTAAAATGGAAAAAAATTCATTCTGGTGCCAAAATGTTTGTATTTTCGTAGCATATAGCCTCACAGAAAATATGAAAAATGCAGTAAATCAGAAAACTATTGAATTGCTATATGGGAAGCTATTGAACGGTTGTATATCAAGAGAGCCGAATACCCGCACGAGCTTAAATTAAAATAACTCTTCCAAGTTTCAACTTTTTAGCTCAAATCGTTCGCTTGTAAAATAAGCTGACGTGTTCTGATGTGGCCATCCACTTGACTTTACCATATAACCTGGCCCCTAAAATTATTTATAATCAGTAGGGGGGTTAGTTTTTGCATTTTTAGACTTCTGGAGTCCCACTGATTATGTATACAAAATTTGGTTAAGTTTGATACAAGGGTCAAAATTTTCATTTTTTGACCCTACACTCCCCCCTACATTTTGGCCGGGTAGCTTTTGCATTTTTAGACTTCTGGCGGTCCACTGATTATGTATACAAAATTTGGTTGAGTTTGCTCAAATGGCCTAGATTTTTCGTTTTTAACCCCCCTTCCAACCTCCTTTAATTTTGGAGTCGACATGCACCAAAATCTAATCAGCTCTTAATCTCAATGGACCAAAACTACGTGTGAAATTTAGTTTCGATATTCACACTAATTTTTGAGCTAGCTCGTCCACAAAATTTGGTAACGCACAGACTAACTAACTGACAACTAGACAGACTAACAGACATTTTGACAAAACAATTAATATCTCGAAAAATATAATTTTTTCGATGTTCACTTATTAAGGCTTTTTGTAGAGCGAAATGCCATGGTTTCGATCAATTTTTTTAATCAAAATAGTTTCAGCCGTTTTTGAGATAGTTTGAAAAAAAGAAGGAAAAAAACACTTTTTTCATACACGATTACAATACTTGACCATACCCTCTATGGTAAAGTAAAAATCGCCAAATCACTAAAATTTCTAGGAGCTGTACTAAGTCTTGAAAAAGTTTTCACTTTTTCTACAATTTCGGATATTTCCCTCAATTGCCAAAAAATGATTTAAAATAAACTAATCACTTAAAAAAATAGATAATAATTTTTAATAATTAAAGATAACAAGTGAGTGTCTCTTATCGGGTACCTGATGTTAAGAATATGACGTTGATATGATAAGCTGCACCAGTTGGCAATGAGGGAGCTGAACCAGACGAATGGTTGGTTGTTTGTAGGATAAGCTTTAAGCTTTGCGACCGACAGACACTGATGAGTTGGCTGGACGAAAAGCAAACACCAACACGTGGCTAGGCCCTCGGCCACATCATACTCTACTATTTACTGCATGTTTGCACTTAGGTTTTGCAAGCGCCGCAGTGATTTATAAGCACGATAATCTTATTTAAAGAAAATCACTTTGATAGGCGGAAGAATTAAAAAAAGAAAAATTATACTCTTCCCTTTCTAAAATAAATATTGTATTTATCTCTATTTTATCATATAATGAATTCGAATTTAATGGTTTAGAGAGTTTAGATAAAGAAAATTGTACGCATATGGTAAATTTGTTCACTCTAATAAGTTTTAGCTTTTTTTTTAACTTAACTAAAATTGAATATTAAAACAGGTAGACGTATACTCGTATAATATTATGTGGTACTTTCGGCAAAGCCGATATGCCTACTGGCTGCTTAAATGGTGATTATTTTTTTGCTATCGAGTTTAGAATTGTCTCAAACATTTTCTGTCTTATATGTATATTAGGGTGGTCCTTATTTTTTGGTTATTTTCGAATTTTTACGCTGACAGAGGCTCATATGATTCGAAATAAATAAAAATAAATATCCCCAAAGTTTCAAGTCTCAATCTCAATTTTAACCTGTGCCGCACAGCGATGCACGTTTCCCATCTAAATAATATGGGCTTTTTGGCATTGAACGATCAATTTTTTATTTTGGCCAATTTAATGTTTCAACAAATTTGAAACTCTGTAGACTTTTTCCTTATAATAGTAGCTATCCTTACACAATTTTACAGTTTTTTTAGTTATTATAATTTTGGAGTTACAGCTAGATAGAATACTATAATAATAAAACTTGAGCAAGATGCGAGGTAGGTTTCTCAAAAAACCTACCTCGCATCTTGCTCAAGTTTTATTATTATATTAAAATGTTTCACCTAGAACCAGCACCTAACTCCTTAAAAGTTATAGATAGAATACTGTTATATCTTAGACTTAGTAAGTTATAGACTCCAAAATTATAGTAGCTAAAAATCTGTAAAAATTCCGAGAGATAGCTACTATTATAAGGATAAAGTTTACAGAGTTTGAAATTTTTTGAACAAACACTTTGGCCGGAATAAAAAATTGATCATTCAATCCCAAAATCCCCATGATATCTAGATGGGAAACTTGCATCGCTGTGCGGCACAGGTTAAAATTGAGATAGAGACTTGAAATCATGAGCGGATCAGGGGGTGGGGCGATGGGGGCGACCCCCCCCCCCCCCAAAGCATTGAAGATCAACATTTTTTATATGTTTATTTAATTTTTTTTTTTTTAATAAAATAAAATTTTTAAAATTGAAGAAAATAAAGTTCTATGGGGGGGGGGCGTCTCTGACCCCCCCGCTCGGATAATTTAATCGCGAAACACTTCCGAGATCAAAAAGTAGATCTTATATACCGGCGACCGCCCCCCCCCCCCCCCCCCAAATCAGAGGTTCGGATCCGCGCCTGCTTGAAATTTGGCGATTATTTTTAAATTTTTTTTAAATTTATTTTACACCATATATGAGACCCTCTGTCAGCGCAAAAATTCTAAAATTCACGAAATAAGGACCACCCTAATGTATATATGTCTGTCTGTCGCGAGTCCTGTATATGCGCTGGTTGCGCGTGCGAAAGAAGGCCCTCGGGGTCAGGTGCTCCACGTTAAACAATCCGGTGCGTACTGCACTGTCCGATATATGTATATCTGTCTTGATTAAGATACGAACGATAACTCAAGAACGTAAAATTTCGTTCTAGCGTGTTGTTTGTATTTCCAAAACGAGGAACCATTTTGATTTTGGGCTTTCAAAGTTTCCGATATAAAAATGCACAAATTAAATTTGTGAAGCTGTTAAAATCGATGTCGTATCTTTTGTTATTATCACTTGATAAAGGCTTCAAAATTAGAAATGAATAAGCTAAATAACTATAACAATTTTTCTAATTTCATCAAAGGATTTTGTTGAGGGAGAATGGTGTAGGTTCATGGAGAAACATATTAAATGAAGTAACTTACTTTATCCACCAAAGGAGTTCGAATCGAAAAGAATCCCCAGTTCATCAACCAAAAACTCAATACACATATATTGCAGGATAGTGTATATAAATAAACTGACACGTTCTGAGGTGGCCATCCACTTGACTTTACCATACAACCTGGCCCCTCACTTATATTTAATCTATATATATAAAATTAAGGTTTTGTCTGTACATTGGTCCAAATCACGCCAAATTTTGGTTGCACACGTTTCAAGCAAAGTTATGAACGAAGACACCCTCAACAAAATTCCTGTCTGTATGTCTGTCTGTCTGTCTGTTTCAGTGGTTTCCGCGAAAAGTTGCTCACGATTCACGTCAAAACGGCCGAAGGGATTATTATGAAATTTCATATTTGTATCAGAGGTCTTATAACTTACGTTTTTAGCTATATAACGTTTTGATATTTTGACCCCAAAAGGGGGTTTGGGGAGTGCACGAATAAAAATTATCAAATAACTCTTAAATTATTAACTCTACGGGAAATTTTATAATGAGCAAAGTTGTAGGGATGTGATTTCTGACAACTTTTGTTTGAAAAAATTCCCCCAAAAACCACCCAAAAAAGGGGGGGGGGAGAAAAATATATAAATTCTTGCCCTTGGAGCAAACTCAACCAAATTTTGTATACATAATCTGTAGGTCTCTAGAGAGCTAGAAATGCAAAAACTAACCACCCAAAATGGGGGGGGGGGAGTGTCAAAAAATGAAAATTCTTGCTTTTGGACCAAACTCAACCAAATTTTATATACATAATCTGTGGGCCTCTAGAAAGCTAGAAATGCAAAAACTAACCACCCAAAATGGGGGGGCGTCCCCAAAATGGGGGGGGGGGGTCAAAAAATGAAAATTCTTGCTCTTTGACCAAACTCAACGAAATTTTGTATACATAATCTATGGGCCTCTAGAGAGTTAGAAATGCAAAAACTAACCACCCAAAATGGGGGGGGGGTCAAAAAATGAAAATTCTTGCCCTTGGAGCAAACTCAACCAAATTTTGTATACATAATCTGATGGACTCTAGAAAGCTAGAAATGCAAAAACTAACTACCCAAAATGGGGAGGGGGGGGGTCAAAAAATGAAAATTCTTGCTCTTGAACCAAACTCAACCAAATTTAGTATACATAATCTGTGGGACTCTAGAGAGCTAGAAATGTAAAAACTAACAACCTAAAATGGGGGGGGGGGGGGTCAAAAAATGAAAATTCTTGCTCTTGGACCAAACTCAACCAAATTTTGTTTACATAACTAGAAGGCTAGAAATGCAAAAACTGGGTGCGGGGGTGGGTTAGGGCATGGGATGCGCAGAGTGGAATGGCGGTGGAGTGAGGGAGTATGGCGGAGTAGGGGGGGGGGGGCACGGGGGTGGTGCAAGGTTGGTGGATGGGGGGTTCAGGTGAGGGTCCAATGGCGTAGTGGGGTGTGCGGGGGGGGGGGGGGTGCTGGGTGGGTTGGAGTGGGGTTTGAGGTTGGGGTTCGTGGGTTGGGGGCCCGAGGTGGGTGTGGGGAGGGTTGGGGTGGTGGTCTGGGGGCGGGGGTTGGGGTTCTGGGTGGGTTTCGGGGAGTGTGGTGGGTTGGAGTGGGGAGTGAGGTTTGGGTTCTGTGGTATGGGGGCGGGGGTTGGGCACGGATTCAGGGTGCGGGGGTAGAGGTGCTGAGGTGCTGGATGGGTCGGGGGGGGGGGGAGTGTAGTGTGAGGGTGGGATTCGTGGGTTGGGGGTCCAGGGGGCGTGCCCCCTGGCTATAAAGGGCCGCCGAAGGCGGCGCTTGCAGCTAGTATTTAATAAAATTATTTATAATCATGTAGGGCGGGGGTTAGTTTTTGCATTTTTAAACACCTGGGAGCCCACTGATTATATAAACAAAATTTGGTTGAATTTGGTTCATAGACCTATATTTTCATTTTTTTGGCCCTACAATCCCCCGCCCCCATTTTGGGCTGTTAGTTTTTGCATTTTTAGACTTCTGTGGCCCCACTGATTATGTATACAAAATTTAGTTGAGTTTGGTACAAGGGTCTAGATTTTCATTTTCTGACCCTACACCCCCCCCTTTGGGCGGTTAGTTTTTGCATTTTTAGACTTCTGGGGGTCCATTGATTATGTATACAAAATTTGGTTGAGTTTGCTCAAAAGCCCTAGATTTTTCTTTTTTAACCCCCCTTCACCCCCCCTTAATTTTGGGTCGATATGCACCAAAATCTAATCAACTCTTTATCTCAATGGACCAAAACTAAGTGTAAAATTTAGTTTCGATATTCACACTAGTTATTCGGCTAGCTCGTTCACAAAAATTTGGTAACGCACAGATTAACTAACAGACAGACTAACAGACATTTTGACAAAACAGTTATTATACCGAAAAATATATTTTTTTCGATGTTCACTTATTAGGGCTTTTTTGCAGAACGAATTTTTTTAGTCAAAATAGTTTCAGCTGTTTTGAGATATTTCGAAAAAAAAGAAGAAAAAAAACACATGCATGATTACAATACTTGACCATACCCTGTATGGTAAAGTAAAAATGAAAATAGTTTGTCATGGAATCAAGAGAGTTTGTCAAAGTCTTATGTCTTCTTAATTTTGCCGTACGTTTGTTTCTATTACTATATTATAGTTTCGATGGTTTAATAATCTCTGGAATAATAATTCAACAACTGTTTATCCAGTCGTTATTTATTTCAAAATAAATAATGAACTCGAGCACAGAAGCCTAGTAATTATTTCAGATTGCAATAATCATGACGCGTTTGCAATTGCAGTACATGTTTTCACTAAAATTATTACCGATTTTTTGAAAAATATATCTGAGATCGCTAGCAAAATTAATTCTTTTTCGGGGGGAACTCCTTAACAATTTAAAGTTTTTAAAAACTTCGTCAACTTGTATCAATACATGAGTGATTTTATTATTAATCAAGTTAAGATTATAAACAAAGTATAAAATAATATGAATATATTTATTAAGATATAATTTCATTATAAAAACAATGATGTTGGAGTGCGAAAAAATAATAAAAATATTTTTTCAATTAAACAAAAAAAAAATAGAAAAAAAAGTCCGACCAACATGGGGTTTACGGCATTCTACGAAGAATAAATCAAAGTTTTTTTTGAAAATAAAAAATAAATTTTCAAAAATGTCAAACTTCAAAAAATCAATCATTTTTTCGAGAAAAACTGAAAATCTTTTTGAATATGAAATTGAATATTTTTTTTGTATTTTTTTTCTAAAAAGCACATTTAAAAACAAAAATATCAAAAAAAAACGTCCCGATTAGTCAATTTTTGAAATAGTTATGAGCGTTTGAAAGAAAAACATCTTTTTTTTTTTTTAATTAATAACTTTTTTTCGGTTTAGTAGAAAAATTTGAAAAAATTCTGAAAAATATTTTCGATATGGTAGAAAAAGATAAAAAAGTTTCAGCCAAATCGAAAGGGGTCGGGGTCAAAAGTGGTCGATTTGGCATGGAATGCCCCATATATATATCTTATGTTTATTTGGATCAAGCAGAGGACAACCTCACTGATCTCTCTTTATGGATCAATAACTCTGCTACTCTCGTCAAAACAAAATCTTTTCAATTAAATTGGAAAAAGATAATGTTTGGAGGTCCCCTTCCACAGGTGTGGGTGGTCCCTTAAATATAACATATGTATTTTTTGGCATAAGGCATCGGAAAATATTGATAAATTTATATCTGTAAAATTAAAAAACAAACCCTATAAAGGCTTAAAACTTAAAAAATAAATGAGAGAAACTTGAAAACAGATAGTGGTCCTCTACTCATTCTGAAAGTAAACAAAGCAAAGCTGTGGCAGATGAATCCTCACTTGAAAGGCTTCCTATAATTATACCAGGGACGATGAACACACTGTTGCTGAAGCCATGCTCGATAGGGCCATCGTGGTTGGAGCCGGCAAGGTCCACCATCCTTTTGCAATTGGTCTTGTCAGTCTTGTCAGTCTTGTCAGTTTTGTCAGTCTTGTTCTCGTTTCCTGGCTGACGTCCACGGCCACTGACTGTCACACAAACTCCCTCTCTATCTCTCTCTTTCTGTCTTTTATCCAGTTTTGCGCCCCTCCCTATAGGGATCTTGTTCCTCACTTACCGCAATCAATACTGGAATGAATCAAGCCCGCTTAAAAACAAAAACAGTTTTTACTTTTTTAGATTCTATCATTTAAAGGGGGATGGCCAAGCTTTTAGACGTTGAGGGCGACTCTTTTGATGAAAGTATACCTACCTGTGAGGGCGACTACTTTTTTTTTATATTGTACCTACTTACGATTTTTTATTTTTATAAAAATTACTTTTTAAGTAATCACAAATATTAGTGACATACACCGTTGTCTTTTATCATAATAAATAAATTGATGCGGTCATCCACATAACTTTACCATCCATCTGCCCTCTCTCTTATATTTAATAAAATAATTCATAATCATTTACTAATTTTATTATATAAGATATATGCACTGAAAAAATAATTTATTTATTAATAAATGAATTTAACTTTTAAGGACCAATCATAGAATTTAGAGAAAATATATTTACATTGCATATCAGAGAGGTTCGTCCCCTTAGGAATCGAACCCAAGCGCTAACTAGCTTGCCGGGCCGTTAGCCAAACCTTTAAGACAAACATCTCTCTGACATGCAACATATATAAGAATTATAGCTAAAGATTTTTCACTCCCTTTCAACTCAAAGGGAAAAGCAAAAAATCAGGCTAAACTGAAAAAAGTTTTCAGTGAGGGCCCCTTTAATTAAATAATGAATGCAAAGATTTAAGTATCTTTTATAGGTCTGGGATGATTTTTGAAATAATTTCCATCTTTTAAAAAAAAGATACTTAAATCTTTGCATTCACTATAATTTATTTATAATAAATATATTGATAGAGTTGAGCATTTTTAATGAGCTCTTATTTATTCCAAAGATATTTTATTAATAATCAAGATATATCGAAATCATTCCAAATATGACCAAATTTTTAGCTATTTAATCCAAATATATTATATACTTGAGTGATCTATTTTATTCTATTAGATATCTCTTAATATCAACTGAATGTCTTGTTTACTTCTAGCGAAACCTCTTATTATATCTAAACGAATGTTTTTTTATCATAAAACAACTTAGATTTTCTGCAAATAGTGATATCTTAATAATTGAGATATTTTTTAAAAAATTAACTAAAATTTTGTTTACATTATTAATTGTTTTTTTTTTTAATTTTAAAACCCACTATAAGATTATAAGAAATATTAATATATAATAAAATTAGATTAGTTACCCTATCTATATATATAAAATTAAGGTTTTGTCTGTACATTGGTCCAAATCACGCCAAATTTTGGTTGCACACGTTTCAAGCAAAGTTATGAACGAAAACACCCTCAACAAAATTTCTGTCTGTCTGTCTGTCTGTTTCAGTGGTTTCCGCGAAAAGTTGCTCACGATTCACGTCAAAACGGCTGAAGGGATTATTATGAAATTTTATATTTGTATCTGAAGGTCTTCTAACTTACGTTTTTAGCTATATAACGTTTTGATATTTTGACTCCAAAAGGGGTTTGGGGGGGGGGGTGCACGAATGAAAATTATCAAATAACTCTTAAACTATTAACTCTACGGGAAATTTTATAATGAGCAAAGTTGTAGGGGATGTGATTTCTGACAACTTTTGTTTAAAAAAATTCCCCCCAAAAACCACCCAAAAAGGGAAAGGAAGGAGAAAAATATATAAATTCTTGCCCTTGGAGCAAACTCAACCAAATTTTGTATACATAATCTGTAGGCCTCTAGAGAGCTAGAAATGCAAAAACTAACCACCCAAAATGGGGGGGGGTCAAAAAATGAAAATTCTTGCTCTTGGACCAAACTCAACCAAATTTTATATACATAATCTGTGGGCCTCTAGAGAGCTAGAAATGCAAAAACTAACCACCCAAAATGGGGGGCGTCCCCAAAATGGGGGGGGGGGTCAAAAAATGAAAATTCTTGCTCTTTGACCAAACTCAACCAAATTTTGTATACATAATCTGTGGGCCTCTAGAGAGCTAGAAATGCAAAAACTAACCACCCAAAATGGGGGGGGGGGTCAAAAAGTGAAAATTCTTGCTCTTGGACCAAACTCAACCAAATTTTGTTTACATAATCTGTGGGTCACTAGAAGGCTAGAAATGCAAAAACTGGGTGCGGGGGTGGAGTGAGGGTGGGTTAGGGCATGGGATGCGCGGAGTGGAATGGCGGTGGAGTGAGAGAGTATGGCGGAGTAGGGGAGGGGGGCACGGGGGTGGTGCAAGGTTGGTGGGGGGGGGGGTTCAGGTGAGGGTCCAGTGGCGTAGTGGGGTGGTACGGGTTGGGTGTCCGAGGTAGGGGGTACAGGTTAGAGTGTTGAAGTGGTGGTGTGGGGGCGGGGGTTGGGGGTGCTGGGTGGGTTTCGTGGAGTGTGGTGGGTTGGAGTGGGGGGTGAGGTTGGGGTTCGTGGGTTGGGGGCCCGAGGTGGATGGGGTGAGGGTTGGGGTGGTGGTGTGGGGGTGGGGGTTGGACTCTGTTTTTTATTATAGGACACTTTAATAGTATATTCCATTTTTCATGGCTTTTTAGTTTGAAAATTTTATCATTTTAATTTTTAAGAACTCTATAGGTATCCCTCAATTTTAAGTTCCATTTCAAGCCAAATTTAATCAGCTCTTAATCTCAAAATAAAAACTAGATGTGAACACACAAGTTTTTGAGCTAGAGCATACACAAAATTTGATAACGCATTAACGTACTAAATGACATTTTGAAAAAATAATATCTCTTAAAATATAATTTTTTCTGTGTTGATTCTTTAAGGCTTTCTTGTAGACCAAAACGCCAAAACGCCATGGGTTTCTCTCAATTACTTTCACATTTATTCTATAGAATATAATGTCGAAGTATTGCGATAGCTTGCCTGTTTTTTTTTTCAAATTAGTTTGAGATAATATCTGTATGGTAAATAAAAAAAATAATCTTCCCATTTTTTATGATAATGATAAAATTTTATTTTCTTCACACTTGTACTTGCTTTATTAATTTATTGTAAGCGTGTGAGGGGGGGGGGGGGCAGAATCTAGTCTTGCCCAGGGTGATAAATGCCCTAAGTGCTGCCCTGGTTCCAGAGGTAACATCAATGTTTCTACAATTGTGTGTGCTTTCCCACACTTAGCTAAATATTATGCCCGCACAAGAATTGAAGAAAAGTTAATAATACACTCGGGTTTGGCGCGTTGTATAATATTTTATAAAAATAATTTCATTATTATTCGCTCACCGGTAGCTGGACATTCGAGATCGGTACCCATGGTCGTAGCCATTGGGGGAGGAAGTTCGGATGTCTCCCCCCCCCCCCCGCGAAATGTTGAGGTAAACATCGAAATCTTACAGGACATAAATAAAACATTCAATAAAAATTTAATAAAAATAATAATAATACTCTGATAAAAAAAAGCAATCTGGACATCAGGGTGGTCATGTGTCCTACTCAGAGCCGGATTATAGTACGGGCCCACCGGGCGCTCGCCCGGGGCCCGGTCAGCCGGAGATAACAAAAATATGAAAATTTAGAGAATGAACTTAATCATTTTCGTGAATTATGTAAAACATTGGATAAAATGACTATTTCCGAAATGTTTGCAACTAACTGTTCAAAATGTTAAGGCGACATATCCAAATATTTCAAACATTACTATAGAAATTTATATGACTGGAATTGTCCAGTATCAAAAGCTTCTGGACAGAGATCTTTCTCTCTATTAAAGAGAATAAAAAATAATTTAAGATCAAGTATGGGACCAGAAAGGCTAGATGGGTTATCTAAACTTTATATAGAAAATGAAGGATTTGAAAAATTGGATTGCAACGATTTAATACATAGCTATATAATTGCTAAAGCAAAATCTAGGAAAAAAGTATTACATATCTAATAATATATTTTTCTCTAAATTTTTAATATATGTAATATGTTGATAATTTTATATATATTATTTATCTATTTTCTTATTTTTTCTATAGTAAAGAGTATTTTTTTAATATTATATTATTGTTACTATTTGTAGATTTAAGTGTTAGAACATGTGTGTTTCATTTTACCAATACCAAATTTCTTATTATTTTTTCCCAACTTGCCCTTCCTTTGACAAAATTTTTGCAATATATTCATTTCAATACTAACCTAACAAAAAAATAATAGATTATCTGTACCTATATGTACAAAAAAAAAATAGTAAAAGTGTTTGAAAAAATTTCTTTAGTGGAAGCGACGGAGGGGGGGGCGAAAATATACTAGTATATACCTACCGCCCGGGGCCCGAAGAACTATACATCCGGCACTGGTCATACTCCTAGAAGTATATTCATATTCCCCCTACCTCGAAAAAATATTTTGGCTAGGACCTTGTCGGTAGTTAGGGAATTTTCCTAGGGGGGGGGGGGCAGCCGCAGTGGCGGCGCGGCGCCAGGGTTGAGCAAATTTTTGTTGATAAACTGCAATTTTTTGCAAAAAATCGCAGTTTTTCCTTCATAAAATGAAAATTACTGATCCTAGGAACTTGATTCCTATCTCTTTCTGTAGGAAATCTTATTGACTTGAACGTTTACTTGGAGCACTTTTTTGATAAAATTCTTAGATTTATAGATATCCAGCATTTTCCATGACGCATGAGGATTCGGATCCTCCTGCCCGGAAAATGTAGGATATCTATAAATCAAGGAGTTTTAACAAAAAAGTGGTCCAGGTCAACGTTCAAGTTAACAACATTTTCTAGAAAATGAGATAGAAATCAAGTTTCTAGGATGAGTGGTTTTCATTTTATGAAGGAAAAACTGAGATTTTTTGCAAAAAATTGCATTTTTTCAAAATTTTTACTTCATTGCGACACTAGTTAACAATATCCAATTAATATGAAACTTTGTTTAAATTGTAGCAAATTTAATCTAGTTTTAAAATGTATGGAGTCTTCTTTGTTGAAAACGTGCTCCTTCATGGTTAAAATGGGAAAAATTGAAAAAAGTGCGAGTTTTAGGGAAATTCAAGTGATCCTGGGGGCTGTTTTCTGAATCCCCATTAAAAATCGAACTACTTAATCAATTTTGCATTTCTTTTTTTTAATCAACGCGAAAATGTATCCTCTTTAATTTACTATAGAACGGCTATTTATAAAATATGAACTGTTTTCGAGTTATAAACGAAAAACTGGAAAAAGTCCAAAAATTTCGAGGTTTTTCGGCCGCCATAAGTTGTCTCCCAGACTTTCGAGGTCGCAAACTTAGATTTGGCATACCCACACCATACCAAACGACCAAAAAAATAAATAAATATTTTTCCTCAATTATAATAATATAAGCTGAAACCCCCTATTTATATATATAAAGCGGTTTGTTCTACAGCATGCGCCGTTTTCCGCATCCAATACGCCAATTCTCTCTATCCAGGATGTCTTGCTCTTGTAGTTGCCTACTGGTCATTGCCTCATCTACTCCCTGCTTCCACGTTCGTCTCGGTCTTCCTCTTCTCCTCCGTCTTTCCGTGGGCATCCAGGTCCATATTTTATGAGGCCACCTATCTTCCGGCATTCTTTTGAGATGTCCGTACCATATTAATCTCTTCCTTTCTATTCTATCTATTATGTCGTTTTCCATTTTCATTTTGTCCCTTATAGTTGTATTTGGGATATGCTCCAATCTCGACACTCTGCAACTCCTTCTCATCGCATCCATTTCGAGCGCTTGTAATTTTTTTTCGTTTTTCTTATTCATGTCCCATGTTTCTGAATTGTATAGGGCTATGCCTTCCACTATGGACCGATATATATATTTTTTTGTGTCCTGTTTGATCCCTTTGCTCCACCAGACCCCATTCAGTTGCCCAATAGCTCTTCGACCTTGACAGATTTTATTTTTAATATCCTCTCACAGTTTGGCTCCTCGCTAAAGACAGATCCCAAATATCTAAATTCCTTACAGAAACCCCCTATTTACTGGGCTATATGAAAAGATAATTTTTTTGAGATCTACATTTTTCAATCTGTATTGATTTTTTAAGAATAAAATTAATCTCATAGCATAAATAGTTATTGAGATATTGATTTTTCTAGTGAGGGGGAAGGAGTTCTCTAGGGGGGGGAAGTGCCCCCCCCTTAACTACCGCATGCCGGCCCCAGTACACATAACAGGTCATTCAATAAGTCCGTAGGATAAGTAAGAA
The DNA here is from genome assembly GCA_024734495.1 of Forficula auricularia. NCBI lineage: Eukaryota > Metazoa > Arthropoda > Insecta > Dermaptera > Forficulidae > Forficula > Forficula auricularia. Next base: position 7,697,744 of record JALMQS010000073.1, on the reverse strand, counting down.
AAAAACAAAATTTTGACAAAACTCGATTTTATTATTCAACATAGTTGCCTTCGAGGGCGATACAACGAGTATAGCGATTTTCCAACTTTTCGATACCACTTTTATAGTACGATTTCTATTTGTCGTCAAAATAGGCCTCCGTTTCAGCGATTACTTCATCATTGGACTTAAATTTCTTTCCAGCAAGCAGCATTCTCTTGAAAACAGGAAAAAGCTAAATCTGGAGAATATGGTGGGCCGGTAAGCAATTTAAAGCCCAATTCATTCAATTTTGCCATCGTTTTCATCGATCTGTGACAGGGTGCATTGTCTTGGTGAAACAGCACTTTTTTCTTTTTCAAATGTGACCGTTTCTTTGCGATTTCAGCCTTCAATCGATCCAAAAGTTCCCAGTAATAGTCGCTGTTGATGGTGGTTCCTTTTTGGAGATAGTCAATGAATATTATTCCGTTCCCACCCCAAATTACAGACGCCGTCACCTTACCTGACGACTGTTGCGTCTTTGCTCGCTTTGGATTCGGTTCGTCGACTCTCGACTGCTGTCCACTCAGCTGACTGTCTTTTGGATTCTGGTGTGTAATAGTGAAGCCATATCTCATCCATTGTCACATTTCGACGATAGAATTCCATTTTATTGCGGTTTAACAGCGCCAAACACTCCTCTGAAGCATCGATTCGTTGTTGTTTTTGGTCGACTGTGAGCTCACGCGGCACCCACTTTGCACAGAGCTTTCGCATAGCCAAATGTTCGTGTAAAATGGTAAAAACACTACCATCTGATATCTTCACAATATCAGCTAGCTCGTGCACCTTCAATTTGCGATCGTTCATAACCAATTTGTGGATTTTTTTATGTTTTCTGGAATAACAGCCTCAATTGGGCGTCCACTGCGCTCTGCATCATTTGTGCTGGTACGACCACGTTTAAATTCAGCAATCCACTTCTCTACCATTTGTCTCGATGGAGCAGAGTTCGGATAATGTTTATCAAACCATTGTTTGGTTTCCACTGTATTTTTTTCATCAAAAAGCAATGCTTTATTAAAACTCGAAATTCACTTTTTCCATTTTTTTCAATAACAAAAGTTGATTCACACAAAATGCTATAACTCACGAATCTATATGTTGAAATATTATTTAGTTACTTTTTGTTTTAGTAGTTAGTTACTTTTAAGTTGACATGTTGCATTGTTGGAATGGAATGGCGGAGGAATGTAAATAAACACAGGGTTGTATAGATTTATGAAGAATAAAATATAAAAGTTTAAGGTGAAAGAGTGTTTTATTAATTATAATAACCAGCCTGCACAACCGCTAAAATCGTAACAGGTTATGGGCCCAGTTATGCCCAAAAGTGTGAAGGTATAAAAGAGAAAGAAAGCAAATAAAAATTGTTGTTGTACAAGCTGGAAGACGAACACAAAATGGCGTCAGTGCAAATTCCACAATTTAACGGAGAAAATTTTTCAAACTGGAAATTCAGAATACTTGCTATTCTTGAAGAAAAAGGAGTCAAGAAATTTGTAGAAAATGAAATTGATCTGAATAATGATGAACTAAGAAAACAAGATGCAAGAGCAAAATCGTTGATAATTCAAGGTATCGGTGACAAATATCTGGAATATATAAAAGATGCAAAAAATGCGAAAGAAATGATGGCGAATTTAGAGAAAATGTTCGAAAGAAAAAGTATATTCACGAAGTTGTATCTTAAAAGAAAGTTATTAACTATGAAATTGTCGTCTAATGAAAGTATGGAAGAGCATTTTGTCAAATTCGATACACTAATTAGAGACATAGAAGGTACAGAGACGAAACTTGAAGAAAGTGACAAAGTATGCCATCTACTTTTAACATTGCCAGAAAGATACGAAACGGTCATCACAGCCATAGAAACTATTACAACAGGTGTAACATTAGAGTTCGTTAAAAGTCGTTTGTTGGACTCAGAAATGAAATTCAAAAAATTCGAAAACGAGTACTACAGTAAACGAGAGTACATTCGCTGCCAATTCTCAATTCGAATGTTATAATTGTGGGCAGAAGGGGCACAAAAGATACGAATGCCCAAAAAGACCAAACAATACGAACAGAGGAAACAACACGTATCGTGGGAGAGCAAGAGGTAACAATTATCGATGGAGAGGATATTCCACCAACTTTAGAGGAAGAAATCAAAGTCAGAAAGAGACAGCAAATACAGGAACTGAAGATGAAATAGCATTCCTAGCATTAAATGCAAGTATAAAACCAAATGAAACTTCAATAACATTCATTGTAGATTCCGGTGCCACTGAACACTTAGTACAAGAATCTTTGGAATCATCCATGGTAAATATACACACATTGGAAAAGGAAGTACTTATACAAATAGCAAATGGGAATACAATTAGTGCAAAGAAAAAGGGAACATTAAAGTTGGAATACGGAGGAACGAATATCATACTAGAAGCACTCATCGTACCAAAACTAAAATACAATTTACTGTCGGTAAATAAAATAATATCTAAAGGGAAAGAAATCATATTTTCCGAAAAAAATGTGAACATAATCGGCGAAGGGGTAAATTTGAAGTATAAACGGAAAGGTAAGCTTTACATAATAGATTTCAATGTGAGAAACGATGAAAAGTGCATGATGACTGAAAATTCCGACATGTTGTGGCACAGAAGATTGGGACACTTGAATAAACACAGTCTCAAGCAACTAAATTTACCAGTAAGTAAAGAAATCTGTGAAGCATGCGTAAAAGGCAAAGCAACAAGATTACCTTTTAAGAAAATGGAATTACCTCGAACAAGGAGAATAGGAGAAATGATACACACCGATTTATGTGGACCTTTGAACCCAGAAACTCATGACGGCAAGAAATATTTCCAAACCATAGTAGACGACTACACACATTTTACAAAAGTTTACTTATTAAAGACAAAAGATGAAGCGGAAAATAACCTAATAGAATATACCAAGAAAATGAAAGCAGAATTCAATGTGTACGTCAGTCGAATCAGATGTGATGGAGGAGGAGAATTTATCTCAAATGAATTCAAAAATATTGTGCGAGTAATGGAATAGAGTTAGAATATACCATCACAAACACACCTCAACAAAACGGAGTTTCTGAGAGGATGAACAGGACTCTCTTAGATAAAGCACGAACAATGTTTTCCGAGACAGAACTACCGAAGCAACTATGGGGCGAAGCTATTTGCACCGCAGCTTACCAAGTGAACAGGTCTCCTACCGAAGCACTACTCGGAGACATTCCCGCAAGAAGATGGTACGGTAAGAATGACTTAACAAAACTAAGAGTTTTTGGTTGTAGATCCTGGGCAAACATTATACCGAAAAGAAGTAAGTTAGAGGAGAGAGCTATAGAAACAAGAATGGTAGGTTACTGCCGGAACGGATATAGACTATGGGAACCAAAAACCGGAAAATTAATAAATGCACGAGACGTGAGATTTGATGAGTCGAACCCAACCAAATATACTCACATAGAAGACACGGAAGAAAAAGATAGCATAAAGACAGAAGAGAATGAAACAGAAGCAGTAGATAACAACAATGAGAAGAACGAAGAAACAGAACAACAAAGACCAAGACGAGAAGTAAAATTACCAGAAAAACTACAGGATTACGAATTATACACAGCATTCTGTTTATTAGCCGGTGATGAAGATCCGGTAAACTATGAAGAAGCAATACAGTCAGAAGAATGGAAACACGCAATAAGAAAAGAACTTAAAGCACATGAAACAATGGGAACGTGGGAACAAACGACACTTCCACCAAGTAAGAAAGCGATAGACACAAAGTGGATTTTTAAAACGAAAGAAAACGGAATGAAGAAAGCCAGGTTAGTGGCCAAAGGCTTCCAGGAAAAATGTGAAACAAATGTATACGCACCCGTTGCGAGACTTTCAACCGTAAGAATGATAATATCATTAGCATTACAAAAAGATTGGAAATTACGACAACTCGATATACCCACAGCATTTCTAAACGGAGAACTGAAGAAGAAGAAAAAAAAAAAAAAAAAAAAAAAATCTGAAGCGAAGCAAACACATCGAGATAAAATACCACTTCATAAAAGACTTAGTGCAAAAAGGTGAAATAAATATAAAACATGTATCCAGTGATCAAAATGTCGCGGACATTTTCACGAAAGCAATAAGCTATGTGAAGTTTTGTGAATTTAGAAATAAGTTGAATATTGTTTAAAAGTATTAATATCAATTTCTGTATTAATTTTAATGCTCCTCAAAAATGTAAAACCAAAAATTGAGAGGGGTGTTGAAATATTATTTAGTTACTTTTTGTTTTAGTAGTTAGTTACTTTTAAGTTGACATGTTGCATTGTTGGAATGGAATGGCGGAGGAATGTAAATAAACACAGGGTTGTATAGATTTATGAAAAATAAAATATAAAAGTTTAAGGTGAAAGAGTGTTTTATTAATTATAATAACCAGCCTGCACAACCGCTAAAATCGTAACAACAATAGTCAGATTGCTGTCAAATTTATACACGTATCGTTTGAAGGTTAGTACTAAATAGAAATCATATGGAAAAATTCTAATAACGCCATCTATGTGTCATCCTACGGACTTATTGAATGACCTAGTACAGTGTTTCTCAAAGTGTGTTCCGCGGAACCCTGGGGTTCCATGAAAACTCGCCAAGGGTTCCACAAAAAATTCACGGCAGGTGAAAAAATTCTAGTGTTCAAAAGGAAAGTGGAGTTTTGGATTAGTTGTGTGAATCCCATTCCCATAACAACGCTTTAACTCGAATCACAAAATTGTCTGGTTCCACGCTTACCCCCCAAACTGAAAAGGGTTCCACATTCGAAAAAGTTTGAGAAACACTGACCTAGTATATCCCAGTTTGGGATCCAACCCTTTCTGATTGCTTTGACTGGCAACTCTTGAATATTGCCTCCTCTTGTTTATTGTCAACCGGCAGATGCAGGTGGCAGTTTTTGTAACGGAGTAGAACGAGCGGGAAAAATTGACGTTTTTCTCACCTCCGCACTGTCATCATTTACTGATAAATATCTACATTATGTATTTATTCAATCTACTATCAAATTTTATTTTGCTTATTGAATTCTTTATAAAAAATAATCCTGGGAAACATGTATATTTTTTGAAGCTAAGTTCATGTTATTAATAAAATAAATAACCTTTAAGTATTCTTCAAAAAAATATTAAAAATAAGAAAAAATATCCCACGTTCTTCTAGGTTACCGTTTCTTTTTCCTGTATTTCACTATTATATTATTAAATTAAGAAAAACTTCCCTGATAATCTTCCAGTATAAGTATTCATTATTGAAAGAAAAAGTAAACAAAATGGATATTGTTGAAGGAAAGCCAGAAATTGAAATGAAAACTGAATTTCCTATTTATAAAGGTATTTAGTATAAAATGCAATTTATACATAATTATATAATATATCGTTAAGTTAAACACACTTTTATTTTTATATTTATATAAAAAGGATAATTCAATAAGAGTGTACCATTTTACAAGCTTTTATTAATTTCAATAAAATTCCAAATAATTAAAAAATTTAATAATAATAAAATAAATAATAATTAAAAAATTTAAAGTTTATTGATCTTAAAAAAAATTCTTTAAAATTGGGATTAAAATGTGGAAAACACTATCAGGCAATTAATTGTCCTCTTCAGCTTTTCCTGCATGATACTATATATGTAGTTTTTGAAAGATTTTACATCACATTTTTTTTTTTTTTTTTAATGCAATCGAATGCAAGAAGGGGTGCGCCAGTAAAGATGCAGCTCCTATGGATCTCAAAAGACCCTTGCATTACCGAAGAGAAGGGAAAGTTGATTAAGTGAGAGGGTGTAGACGTAGGTGTCTATGCACCCCGGTTTTGAAGGTTTGAAGATTATAGGTGCTGGGAAAGATGGAGGCTGGGAGAGAGTTCCAGTTCCTTGAAGTCATGGGGATATATGTATTGGCGAATGAAGTGGTCCGGCACTTTTCCAGTTTGACCGCGAAAGAGTGTTGGGAGTCGGCATAACGCGTGCTACGTGCAAAGCATGCTTTGGGGGGAATTATTGATTTTATCTCATCAGAGCACCTGCCGTGATAGTATCTATAGAAAAGGGAAAGGGCAGAGACATTTCTTCGATGACCCAGCGAGTCGAGGGAGTCGGTGAGGGTAGAATCGTTAATCAGCCTGACGGCTCGTTTCTGGCAAAAATGGGAAATCAATGAGGTTTCCTCTGCTTGATGTAAATAAACATAAATTATATACACTGTGGTGCAAAAAAAGTGGAACACTTAGAAAAATATAACATAATCTGTGTGAAAAGAGGGCCTGTCGCTGGTCTCTTTGACATCAACCCTAATTCCCGGAGACATCTTCTCATAGTCCAAACACTTAGGTTGACTTGTCAAGTTTGTAGAAGGCGCTGTTGAATTTGAGTTGGTGTGCAATGCCGATCTCTCAATACCTCCAATAGTATGATTCGGTCATCTCTCTCATTTGAAGCTCTAATTCGACCAGATCCCGGTCTCCTGGGATAAGAGTTTGTTTCTCTATATCGTTTTCCAACATTGTGGATACTTCCAACCGATGCTTTTAAGCCGGTGAGCGACATACCGATACGATCTTCCAACATTTATTAGAGCTACAGCTTGAGCTAGTTCCTCGGTCTTTAGAGGCATTATGCTTGGACAATATTTCAAATGAAATTAGATTAAAAGATGAGATATTCAAATCGAACTGATAAACATTAAAATATTCAATTTAAGGTAAACGATCCAGTAATGGGCCCTGCTCCTATAATGGGCCACCCCTTATAAATGTTGAGAAATGATGGGTCTTTTGTTACCTAGGGCAGTGGAAGGGATACGGGTCATTGACTACTTCCTCCTAGGATACCTTATCACTGTAATTCAGTTCATTCCTATACTTTGTGTCAAGTTTTTGGATTATTCTGCTAAAGAGATGAATATTTGTGATTGTTTTAACTTCTGATTAAGAAATCTGTTAAGGAAAGTGATTTTTTTCAATAAATAATATTTATTTATTATAATGCCTGTTTAGTGACTTTAAGGAATATTTAGTACGATAATATGTATGATTCAAATTGTACAGTACATAAATGATGAAAAACTTAAGATTTCATTGTCAAAATGGACCATCGGCATTTTCTTTAAAGTTTTAGAAAAAAATGAATAAAACAAATAAATATTGTTTTTAGTTACACCTCTTTGTAATTCTATGATGTTATAGACTTGATTATTGTTCCACAATACATTTAATAGATGGCCCATTATTGGGGGCCCATTACTGGTATGTCGGATAAAATACTGGCCCATTATCGGTGCATCAGGTTAGTTATGGTATATATTTTTTTTTATTTTTGTAAATGCAACCAGTGTGCTAAAATTGCGTATACAGGTGTAGGACAATAAATAAATAATAAATAATTTAAATAAATTTAATTTTAAAGGGTTTAAATTAAAGTAATACATTGTTTTCACTCTAAAAATGTTTAAAAATATTTGCACAATCACAGAATGTATTAAAAGTTTAAATAAAATATGTTTTTTCTGAAAATTATTTGAAAAAACTAAATTTTTCTAAGTGTTGCACTTTTTTGCACCACAGGGTATATACACAGAGGGAGGGGCAGTTTCCCAGGGCCCCACAATTTTAGGACCCTCATAATAACTGAATTTGTTAATGTTAAAACTAGCAAAGCTTCTGTTAAATAAATAAATGTTAAAATTTAATAGATATTAAATGCAATTGTTTTTATTTTCTTGATCTTATTTTAAATTTTGAAGGCCCTATATATATATATATACCCCTCCCCCTTCCTATACCTAAAGTGATTCTTAAAAACTTTAGTTTAAATGAAAAAATATAAATATTTAGGTACTGCATAGTAACTGATGAAAAGAAAATGGATATTATTTTCTTTTTCATAGTTAATTTAGTTTTTCTAAATTTCTTATAGTTAATTTATTTGAAACCCAGTTTCTTTTGGTCCTGCCCTTATATATATGTATAATTTGTTAGAGAAGATAGTTTCGAAGGTTTGACCTTCATCATCAGTTTTTACTTTACCATATAGGGTATGGTCAAGTATTGTAATCGTGCATGAAATAAGCTGACGTGTTCTGATGTGGCCATCCACTTGACTTTACCATACAACCTGGCCCCTCCTTATATTTAATAAAATTATTTATATTCATGTAGGGGGGGGGTTAGTTTTGGCATTTTTAGACTTCTGGGGTCCCACTGATTATGTATACAAAATTTGATTGAGTTTGGTACAAGAGCCTATATTTTTAATTTTTAACCCTTTCTCCACCCCCTTAATTTTGTGTCGATATGCACCAAAATCTAATCAGCTCTTAATCTCAATGGACCAAAACTACGTGTGAAATTTGGTTTCGATATTCACACTAGTTTTTGAGCTAGCTCGTCCACAATAATTTGATAACGCACAGACTAACGGACAGAGGGACAGACTAACATACATTTTGACAAAACAATTATTATCTCGAAAAATATAATTTTTTCGATGTTCACTTATTAGAGCTTTTTTGTAGAGCGAAATGCCATGGTTTCGCTCAATTTTTCTAATCAAAATAGTTTCAGCCGTTTTTGAGATATTTCGAAAAGAAGAAGGAAAAAAACCACTTTTTTCATGGACGATTACAATACTTGACCATATCCTGTATGGTAAAGTAAAAAGTGGTTTTTTTGCTTATTTTTTCGAAATATCTCAAAAACAGCTCAAACTATTTTAAAAAATTGAGCGAAACCATGGCATTTCGGTCTACAAAAACCCTAATATGGGAACATCGAAAGAATTATATTTTTCGAGATAGTAATTGTTTTGTCAAAATGTCTGTTAGTCTGGTTGTTATTCTGTTAGTACGTGCGTTACCAAATTTTTGTGGACGAGCTGGCTCAAAAACTAGTGTGAATATCAAAACCAAATTTAACACGTAGATTTGGTCCATTGAGATTAAGAGCTGATTAGATTTTGGTGAATATCGACCCAAAATTAATGGGGGTGGAGGGGGTTAAAAATTAAAAATCTAGGCTATTTGAGCAAACTCAACCAAATTTTGTATACACCCCAGAAGTCTAAAAACGCAAAAACTAACCGCCCAAAATGGGGGGGGGGGGGGGGATCAAAAAATGAAAATGTAGGCCCTTGTACCAAACACAAGCAAATTTTGTATACATAATTCGTTGGCCCCCAGAAGACTAAAAATGCATAAACTAACCACCTAAAATGGTGGGGGGGGGGGGGCATAAAAATGAAAATATAGGTCTATGAACCAAATTCATCCAAATGTTGGATATATAATCCGTGGGCCCCTAGTAATCTAAAAATGCAAAACTCACCCCCCCACCCCTCTACATGATTATAAATAATTTTATTAAATATAAATGAGGGGCCAGGTGGTATGGTAAAGTCAAGTGGATGGCCACATCAGAACGTGTCAATTTATTTTTAGAAACTTTTTATTTTTTTTTTTTATTGGCCTCCGGGAACATAGATGCCCATTTAGCCAGCCGATCGTATTCGTTCATATTTCCATAAATTCGCCAGCCCTCAAATGCTGATCCCTAAGGCGGGCCCGCTCAGGGGCACAGTAGGGCAAGCAGAGCATCCCAAACCGATCCCTCCGCAACCAGCCAAAGGGCATCACGAATGGCCGACGAATATAGAGCAATAAAGAACGTACTTGTTCATAAGTCCCTTCAATGAGGGATAAAACAGAAGACTTGTTTTAACAAGTTACCTAGTCTAACACCACTAGAAAAATTAATATATATAGTAAAAATTGACTATGTGATGGAACCTATACATTTTTAAAAGCTATATATCTAGATAAAAATGCTAATAGATAAATTAATTAAAATATCCGAGTCAAGAAAGGATGATATCTAGCAAAAATATGTTTAATTATAGTTCGAACCCAATTGAAATTATGTGTTTGATGACTGTTTCTGCCAGTATGCCCCCGTCGAGAGAGAGAAGCTAAGAGGACCCCTGCATAAGCGGGGAACTCAAATTTCTTTTCTAATTTTGGGGGGAGTAGTCGGTCTATTTTTATGCTTCTCCGAAGCTCACACAGCCTAAAAGAGCATGGCATTATCAGGTCCGCAAGACACATTATCTCACGAAGCAGTAAGGATTATCCTCTCCGACCGATTCTATGTAGATATGCAGGTGTAGCTGCATGGGCCCATTCTAAGTCGGATTATGCGCACAATCACTTTTTAACCGACTTCAAAAAAGGAGGAGGTTCTCTATTCGATTGAATTTTTTTTTTTTTTTTTTTTTGTGCCTATGTTACCTCATATCTCCGCCAATTCTCAACCGATTTTAAAAATTTTTTGCATTGGGTCCAGTCTAGCTTCCGATTGGTCCCATTTTTTTTCGTATTTTTTTCATAGGTATTAGACCTTTTTTATTAGGTTTGTTTAGACCTAACCTCCTTTGTTTATGAACCGATTTCGATGGTTCTTTTTTTATCCGATAGGGGGTGTCTTAGGGATGGTGTCATATTAATTTGGTCAAGTTCTGATGATATGATCACTATTAATAACATCACTAAAAAGAGAAAAATAAAAATAATTTTTAAGAAAAATATAAAACCGACTTCAAAAAATTAAATGCAACAAATAAAATACACTAAAAGGTATAAAATAATTATTATCTTATTTAGTTACAACTAAACGACGAAATATTAACATGAAATTATTTTTTGAAGTCGGTGCCAAACATATACCTTTTATGAATCGCACTCGACGGATCTTACTTAGTACGTTTGGAGGGTATGCTCGCTTATAGGTATAGTTTGTTTGGTACCGACATCAAAAAGTAATTTCATGTTAATATTTCGTCGTTTAGTTGTAACTAAATAAGATAATAATTATTTTATACCTTTTAGTGTATTTTATTTGTTGCATTTAATTTTTTGAAGTCGGTTTTTATTTTTTTCATAAAAATTATCTACATAGTTTCGATTTCTCAAACCAGGGCTGCACAGGGATTTTTGGACATAACCTGAAGAAATGCCTGCCCCTTTCTGCGCTTGATGCTGACCAAATATTCTGCCATTCCTTGTGATTATTTTTTTAATAAGGAACGGACTTCACCGGGGGACAATTCAAGTGAATATTGAGTTCTTTCTGTCACACTTGATGCAGCGAGCCTGTCTACTTTCTCATTTCCTATTATGCCGCTATGGCTAGGAATCCACAGCATGGCGATATTACGACTTTGTGTTCTAAGTTTATTAATTTCATCAATAATCTCCAGGATGAGATAAGATGGATTTTTATTAATTGGAAAGCCGTTGATAGCTTTCAAAATACTTAATGAGTCTGTACATATCAAGACCTTGGTAAATTCAGGAATATTTTTAATATAGTGCAAAGCCTTTAATACGGCGAAGCATTCAGCTGAGTAGATGGAAGTTTCAGGTGGCAGTTTAAAAACTTGACTATATTCCTTATTGGGACACCAAAGAGCTGAACCAACGAAAGATAAATTCTTTGAGCCATCTGTGTATATTAAAACATAATCGTTGAACTTAGAGTGAATAAAGTTTAAAAATAATGAATTCATATTCGGGGTACCCTTTGTGTATGGGAGATTCCAGGTTGGAATTTTATAAATCTGATTGGAGTAATTATAATCAAAAATAGGAAATTTTGAAAATATTTTAAATTTAGGAATATCGTTATATATTAATGAAAGATTCTTATTTGATAGAGGGAAAGAATTTATCAGCATTTCGTCAGAAATGCTTAATTTTTAACCAGGTAATTTAAGGATAACCATTTCCTCCTTAATTTAAGAGGCATTTCCTTGGCTTCAACCAATAGAGCATTGGAGGGTGAAGACATTAATGCTCCGGAACAAATCCTAGTGCATCTTAATTGTAGCTTGTCTAATATACCCAAAGTGGATTTAGAAGCATTGTCAAATAAGGTGCAGCCGTATTCAAAATGCGGTCTAATAATAGATCGATATAATAGAAGACAAGTTGCCGGATTTGACCCTCAACTCCTGTTGGTAATGGTTTTCAGCATGTTGATTTTCTTTTCCCACTCTTCTGTTAATAGTATTCATGGATTCCTCCAAAGCAATTTACTATCCAACACTACCCCTAAAACTACTATGCTCCTCCTCAATCAGCTTAGCAAACAGGAAGTTGCTATTGAAGACATATGTATGGAGCATAGCCATTACGTGGTGTGAAACCTGGACAATTGGAAAAGCGAGAGAAGAGATTGGAGGCGTTTGGAAATGTGGTGCTACAGAAGAATGATGAATATCAAATGGATGGATAAAATTACAAATGAAGAAGTTCTTGGAAGGATCGGAGAAAGAAGAACCTGTGGAAGAGTCTGAAGAAGAGAAGAGGGTCAGATGATGGGCACACACTGAGACATGGGACTGCTTAGGGATATCTTGGAGGAGGTGGGAAAGAAAGGGGAGTGGAAGACCCAGATTAGAACTATTTCAACCAAATACTGGGGGATATGGGATGCCAGACATTTAGAGAGGTTAAACAGCTGGGCGGGGGGGGACAGAGCTCGAGTGGAGTTCGATTGTTGCGATCAAACCAGTCTTAGGACTGTATACTCAATGATGATGACTACCCTAAGAATTTTATTCTCGATAGAATCTCTTAGAAACTTTTTATTTTAATTCGAAATACATTTTATTTGTTATTTCGCATGGGTTCAATTACCTGAGTGGATATAGGTAAATTTGTTTTGTTCTGATAGCAAGATGGCCACATAGCACGATTGACCATAATATTAAGAGCACAATTTACGACCTTTGATATATGCACTTTTACCTGAAATTTCAAATAAAGGAAAAAAGGACCTGTTGGGTTCTATCCCTGTCCCTTCCGGCATTCTAAATTTTTCAAAACATTTCTAACAAATGATTCGTGATAACTCAATCTTGCTATTTAGATAATTATATGGACAAAAAAGCTCTAATAAGTGAACATCGAAAAAATTATATTTTTCGAGATAATAATTGTTTTGTCTAAATGTCTGTTAGTTAGTCTATCTGTTATTTAGTCTATTAGTCTGTGCGTTACCAAATTTTTGTGGACGTGGTAGCTTAAAAACTAGTGTGAATATCGAAACCAAATTTCACACGTAGTTTTGGTCCATTGAGATTAAGAGCTGATTAGATTTTGGTGCATATCGACCCCAAATTAAGGGGGGTGGAGGGGGGTTAAAAATTAAAAATCTATGACATTTGAGCAAACTCAACCAAATTTTGTATACATAATCAGTGGGACCCCAGAATTCTAAAAATGCAAAAACTTACTGCTTAAAATGGGGGGGGGGTATGGTCAAAAAATGAAAATATAAGCTCTTGTACCAAACTCAACCAAATTTTGTATATATAATCACTGGGCCCCCAGGAGTCTAAAAATGGAAAAACTAACCCCTTCCCCTACATGATTATAAATAATTTTATTAAAAATTAAATATAAGTGAGGGGCCAGGTTGTATGGTAAAGTCAAGTGGATATGGCCACATCAGAACACGTCAGCTTATTTAATCTCATATTTTCAACTATAGAATTTTTTTCTGCTTTTTTAAATCAATGAATTTTTAAATTCAAGTTATAGGTATCCTTTATAAGGGCCATCAACAATTATTAGCTGCGATTTCCATTAGCACACAGGATCATAGAAGAGAGTTACTTAATAAGGTTTTATTTGAACATTTCTGAAATCAAATAGGCTCGGTGCTTTCAATATGCCAATATTGTTGCTCCTTGGACATCCTATATAAAAATCATCTATTAATTATTTTAAACTTTTTTAGGTACTCTCTATATGTGCTGCTTCTGTAAAATGATGTTTATAAGTATGGATTATCTTGAAAAACATAAAACAAAATGTTCCATTTTAAAAGTGTTTACATTTTTTAAATCAAAATTAGATTTTATAATAGTCGGATTGAAACGAGAAATAGGTAAATATTTATTTACTTATTAAATAATATCATTTTTAATTAATTATTTGAAATAATTTAACAGATGATGAAGAAATTAGCTTAAAGAAGAAAGTTAAAAAAGGTAGAGATTTTTATTGCAAAGAATGTTTCCTTGGATTTATGAAAAGTTCTTCTTATAAACAACATATGCAAAAACATAGCGAAGAACGTCCTTTTGCATGCAGGGAATGCCAGAGGAGTTTTAAAAGAAAAGATCATTTGTCAAAGCATATGATAACACACACTGGAGATAAACCATACGCTTGTACATTTTGTTCTTATAAATTTTCTAAAAGATGTATCTTAATTGGCCATTTAATCGAACATAGAGGGGAAAATCCATATATTTGCATCTATTGCACGAAGAAATTTCCAAACAAAACCGAACTAGATGAACATATAAATGAGCATACAGGTGATAAACCATTTACATGTATTTGGTGTCCATCGAAATTCAATCAAAAAAAGTATTTGACTCGACATGTGAAAATCCATAACAGTGATAAGTCATATACCTGTTCAGAATGTGATGCCAAATTTTCACATAGGAATTTTTTCGATAGACATCTAAGGACTCATGCCAATTTTAAGCAATTTTCCTGTTCTGTTTGTCCGTCTAAATTTGTGGAAAAATATTATTTAACGCAACATTTAAAAACCCATAAAAGTGGAAAGCCATTTTTATGTGGTACTTGCCCTGCCAAATATTCAGAAAAACGTTCATTAAAAAGGCACATGAAAGTGCATTCACAAGATTTTCCATTTTCTTGTACTCTATGTCCTTCGAAGTTTCCCGTAAAAGCCTCTGTTACCAGACATTTACAAACACATCACAACTTAACTTCCTTTACTGTAAACTAATATTTTTATTTGTATTTTATATCTTCACTCTTCCAATCTGAATTGTACTTTAAGTTATTTGCACCACTAGTTAACTAGAAAAATATTATTATTAATTATAATTAAATAATAAAAAATATATACAAAAGTAATAACAAACCGACTTAAGCCAATATCGGAATCTGTATTAAGCGAGGAACAGAATGGGTTCAGATTAGGAAGGTCATGCATAGACAATGTTAATGATAGAAAAGAGAAGAGAATTTAATCTAGAAATACACATGGCCTTTCTGGATTTAGAAAAAGCTTTTGATAAGGTTAAACGAGAAAAACTCTGAGAAATTCTTAATAGAAAGGGAATACCATACCATCCAATTTCAGTGATAAAGAGCCTTTATAAAAATACCAGGATTCAAATTGTCACAGGAAGAAAAATACTCGACGAAACGTATATAAACCAGGGAGTTGGGCAAGGGTGCAGTCTCTCACCCACTTTGTTTAATTTATATATAGACGATCTTCTTACAACCTGGAAAAATAATTTGAAAGTTGGCATACTGCTAAAAAGAAATTTATACCTTAACACCTTACTATTTGCGGATGACCAGCTTATAATCCAGGATAGTGAAGACAAATTGCAACGATCCGTACATACTATATATGCTCACAATTGGCCAGAGAATATAATCTTAAAATATCCTTATCAAAAACGAAAATTATGGCTTTTAGAGGCAAACATCTTATACAATGTAAGATTGTTATAGAATTGTAGACTGATCAATAATGGAACAAGTCAACCAATTCAATTATCTGGGATGCGAGCTGACTCTTGTGTGGGAAATAGATTAATAAAATTAAGCCGATTTCAACATGTGTGCGGTACCATAAGGAGACACCTAAAGAAAACATCTATGGAGGCTCAAGTAAAATTATATAAAGTAGCCGCCAGACCAACGCTTCTCTACGGAAGTTAAACCTGGGTCACGACCAAGAGAGAAGACATATTACCATGGCTTTTGTTCTGACGAAATAAAATCGATAATCCCACCAAGGGCTTCATTTGCGCGAAATACACGATTTTCTAAGATTCAACACCCCTACGCGCTTAAACGGGATACTAATCGAACAAACGCAGTCGCCAATTCGTTTATCCCTATGACATCTAGAGACTGGAACTCTCTCCCCCCAACCGTCTTTCCAGCAAATTATAACCTTCAATCTTTCAAGACCAGCATCCACAGATACCTTCGACTCCTACCCAATCCCTAAATCTCTTCTTATCTTCACGATACAAAGGTACACCGCGGACTACAGAGGTTGTACCTTCTTGGTGCAACTTCTTCTTGTATCAAATCATTATAAAAAAATTACAGCTGCGGAGATGCGTTTCCTTAGAGGCGTCAAAGGTTATAGAAGATTAGATGAAATAAAAAAATAGTCAAATAAGAGAAGAACTCCAAATCTCAGGGATAGATAGTGTCAGGGATAAATATAAACAAAATTGGATTGACCACCTCGAAAGGATAGAAGACTCAAGACTGCCAAAATATGCCCTGAACTATAAACCCAAAGGAAAAAGAGATCGCGGACGTCCTAGAGGACGTTGGCAGAATAATGTCTTAGCCTGAACAGGTTAAACCTCCTAACCCTTGACTTCAAATGATGATGATGATGAATTAAATAATAAAATATAATTGACATCTCTACTTTAGAATATTTCATTAATAAAATTAAAGATAAAATCTGTTACTCAATACTACAAATTTTATATTGTGAAAACTGTAATTACTTGGCTTATATAAATGTATTTATATTTCATTTTTATTTCATTTTTACTTTTTTCTTCCATTTTCTTCCTTATTATTATTTTGATTAAAAAATGAACTATGATACATTTAAATCAAGCATTACAAATGTTAAATTCGTTTTCCTCTATATTATTACATGTGTAAACGATTTTATACTCTCTCAAAAATTATGTCAGCATCTATGTTTTCAAGGGTTTCGTTATTCGAACCCACAAATTATCTTGACTCGCAGAAAGACGAGCTACAAAAGATTTGAAGCTTTCTTTACACAGTAAATGCTTGAGATTTTAAATATCACGGTCGCGATGGTCAATAAAAATGTGAAAAATAGGTTCTTTCCATAACAACAATATTAAATTTTGTTTGTTTTTTTCTCTGCCCTGTGAAATTTCCTTGTTTTGAGTTAGCAGACGGCGACGAAATGAATTATTCAATAATTAGGAATGTTTTACGCAAACCTTTTCTATGTATATTGATCTATGTTATTCCGATATTGATGTATACTATTTATGATTTATGGCACGCCTCCTGTTTAAGGACGTTTCCTAATAAATCGTTTTTCTTGCAATCCTTTTAAAACTTTGAATACACACATTTATAAGTGTCCTTTATACGTAGAAATTTTTTTTAATAGTCCTTGCGGCACTAAATTTGTAAATATTGACCATTGAAATTTGCATATTTAACACGCAAACCCTATCCCGATTGATGTTAAAGCGACTGTTTCATTAAATAACAATCGTATTTTCTTGAAATTATTTTGAAAAACTGAGAATCATTAACTGAAGATATAACAAACATTTTTCTGTTAAAATAATTGTATCAAGCGGTATTCGTTTTGTATGAAAAATGTTAAAAGTTAGGTACTATTGATGGTTTTCATTTTTTGGCGACTTGACAACGTCACGCTAAAATGACTCAATTTTTCCATATCTAAAAAAACTTCTGCAACTTGTGCATTTGAGATTTTTAGCTAATTCTCTCAACCTAACTATACTGTTCTCATCTGGAATTTCGCATTGAGCTGTTTCATGAAGTGTTTTTTTTTATTCTTTGTCTTTTAGCTTCGGTAAGAATGCAATGTTGCCAGATCCGAGAAACGACGCAGTGAAATTTTTTTTGCCTTTCTGCGCATGTGGGAGTAGGGGAAAGAGCGAACTGCATCTGACATATATTAGGGAACGTCCTTAAGCGCTTTCTGTACTCAAGGCAGTAGCCAGAAAAAACTTCGGGTGGGGGGGGGGGATAGCTATACACCGAGGGGTTAGGGAAGTATATACATACTCCTAGGAGAAGGAGACATGACCTCCCTGATGTCCAGATTGCTTTTTTGATCAGAGTATTATTCTTATTATTAAATTTATATTTAACGTTTTATTTATATCCTGTAAAATTTTGATATTTACCTCAACATTTCGGGGGGGGGGGGGGGGGGGGGCATTTAACACCCTAACCCCCAGCTGGTCCACCATGTCTGTACCCATTGATTGCTGTTGTAGTTGATAGTTGATATCATTATTTTAAAGTATTTTATATTTTCAAAATAAACAGTATTTTCTTACATATTATGAATTTTTTTTTAAATCATAATCGAAGTTTATTTTAAAGAAAAAAACGTTAAAAAGGCGGCATTTCGAGGACTTGCATCATAATCAGAAAAGATACCGCACGGCCCTCATCCTTATTAGCGGGCAATTGTTATAGGTAATATGCCTATTGCCAACGTATTTAGACCGTAGCTAGCTCACACCTCAAAAAATTTCGAAAAATATAAAATTCATGATATTTAAAGAAATGTCTTAATTCAACTTAAAAAAATAAGGAATATATTAAAACTATCATTATCTTACTATGCAATATTAGATCTCGATGTATCTTACATAAAGTCGACTAAAAAATAGTCCGAGAGCTCATGACCCATTTTTCATGAAGTGTTTGATTCAAGTAGAAATTTCACCTAGAGGTATTAATAGTATAGATGAGTAGGAAATCGGGTGATTGCCTGTTCTACCTGGGTACTGCTGCAACTGCGCATAGGAGAAAGTTGTAAATAAATGTTCGCCAAAAAAAGTGTTTGATTTAAATCAAAATACTATTCGAAAGTTAAGTTGATTTTAAATTAAAAATTATCTAAGCCAGACATTTTTAGGGGGGGTAACACTGACCCAGACTACCCTAAAGATGCATTTTTTGTTTGAAAAAAGTGATTTATTCACGCTGACACGATGAATTATATGTTTTTAATAATACTTGCAAAAAGCCAGACACTTTTGCCGGGTTTTAAAAATTGGCAGACTATAAATCTTGTACGGATAGTCCAGTCAAATTGTGCTTAAATGGGGAAAGTTTTGGGTTAGTTCTGATTTTTTTATGTTTTTTGGGGCGCTGAATTCAAATCTGAGGTCTCCCAGCCAAATTTCGTGACGCAACATTGTAGAAAATGCAAAAAAAAAAGAGAAAATTTCCATTTTTTAGTGGTTTTGGCTTATAACTCAAAAACTATCAACTTTACGTAAATAACCTTTCTATTAAAAATGAAAGTTCATAAAATTTCCTATAAATTTTATTATTTAGATTTTTTTCTCCGACCAACCGTTCGGGCTCAAGCGCAAAATCCAAGTTTTCGACCTCGGCAGCTCCCCCGGATCATCCAAAAATTCGGACTTTTTTCGATATTTTTCCATTTTGACCATGAAGGAACACGTTTTCGTCAAAGACCACTCTATACATTTTTAAACTAAATTAAATTTGCTACAATTCAAAACAAAGTTTCATCTTAATTGGATAAATGTTAATCCGTTTGCAATAAGGTTGAAGTTTTGAAAACTGCAATCTTTGCAAAAATCGCAATTTTTCCTTCATAAAATGAAAACCACTCATCCTAGATTCTTGATTCCTAAAATATTTGGTGTATACGGCCCGTCTGAAGATTTTGTATAATTTTTCCCCTTATTTAATAAAATATTACCAACTAATAATCCAAATAGAATCTATTATATATTATATGATGAAGACCTATCCATTTGAATGTTTGAATTGCTCCTCCATTTACTTCGGAGACATTCGGTAAAAATCGGAAATCTTTCGCTTCTCTCTTGATTATATTTGCCAGATTCAGTTTTCGTTTATCTGTTTATAATTATAAATATTGTGATATTTTATTTTTTTGTTTAATCGTTTTAATTGCATAAAAACTGAATTTCCAATTTATAGAGGTTAAGCATGAATTCTTATTAAGTAATCAAGACAATTATTTATTTTTCATATTTCTTTACAGATCCATATCCAGGATTTTTCTTCTGTGGGGTCTGAGATTTGAAAAAATATTTTTCATTTTATATATAAAATATAATATATTTCACTTTCACTTGAGAAATTGGAAGTAAATTAGAACTATTTGATGGTAGGTATTACATATTTACTTTGTTAGCTATGTCATGTGTTTGTAATAATTTTAGTCAATTTTAAGATACGTAAAATGTGTAAAACAAATAAAAAAGTTCAATTCCTATGGTGTCCCTCCCACGGGATCCATTAAACATGGGCCTCACCTATGTAGATACTATTAATATTGTGAAAAAAAATCTATTCAATTGTGACAAGAATTTTGAGGCTCCTCTTCAGAGTTGAGGGGATCCTACTTGTACTCAATAATGCCCAGAATTTGGAAACAAGTCATGATTTTATGACAGTCGTTTATATAGAAGGATAATTGTTCTAATTGTACGGTTGAGAATGGGTCATGCAGCTACCCCCAGAAAACCTTTTCAAATTAATCTAAGAGACACTCCTTTTTTGACTGTGATGGCAGCCAAATGAGTGAGGTCAATCACATCTTTCTAGGGTGCTCAAAAAACACCAAAGCTATTGACTTATTTTATACTAGATCTGCTCGTAAAATTCCATTCCCTCAATGGAATTAATTTTTACCTATCTCAAACCTGACTGTCATGAATCCAAGACTCAAGAGATAATCATTAAACTATTAATAGCTTCCAAACTATTTATATGATATAAAAATGTAAATATTGTTAAATAATAATTCAACTGTATATAATTATGTAAATATTGTAAAAATAGATAGGTAAAAAACACATAATTTATTTTATCTATTTATTATTATTATTTTAATTTGAAAATTTACATCAGGTAAATAAGGACAAGTTTTTATGTGTGACTTTTTTATTTATCAACCAACGTTTCATCGACTTTGCCGACTTCTTCAGGGCTTCAAATAGTCATGTCACACATTCGTCTAAATTTTCTTATTATTTTCGTTACCATTGAAGACCATCAGAACACAAATTTCAAAAATATTTGGCACATTCACAAAAACAATTTTTCTTTCTTTTCTTTTTATATTAACAATTTCATCAGATATAAAACAGAAATAACATATATAGAATGAGGTAACCCTGTTTTTGAACTAGAATAGAATATTTTTCTTCCTTTGATCCTTAGGTACATGAAAAATCTCAAATTCAAAAAAAAATGTTTGCTTCATTCTATATATATAGTACTATAGTATAGTATATGTTATTTCTGTTTTATATCTGATGAAATTGATGACCAATTTTTCTAGGTCCTGTGATTTGTCATAGGAAACCTTCGGTATCAAGTAGCATAAGTTGTGACCTACGAACCTATTATTTAGTTGGCCCATCAAATTGTCCTAAAATGAAATATTTATAACAAAATACTGTTCAGGTTTCAGTTCGGAAGTTACTACAATTGGAAGTAATGGAAGGCAGCCCAGGAGGGGTAGTGAGGAAAGACACATATCCAAATAAGGAGTAATTTATTGAATTCCTTCCTCCTTTCCCTTCAATCCGACGTTTCGGAGGATTCTTCCCTCCTTCTTCAGGGTTTTAAAGGGTCATTGAAGGAAACAAATAAAATGCTTCCTTCTTTTCTCCACAGCAGTGTTCAAAACTTTCTTCTTCCTTAGCAGAAGCATAGAAAAACAATTTTTTTTCTTTTTACTTAATTATTAAAGAAGGAAAAAAACAATTTTTTTTCTATACTTCTGCTAAGGAAGAAGAAAGTTTTGAACACTGCTGTGGAGAGAGGAAGGAAGCATTTTATTTATTTCCTTCATTGACCTCTTGAAACACTGAAGAAGGAGGAAGAATCCTCCGAAACGTCGGTTTGAAGGGAAAGGAGGAAGGAATCCACTGAATTACAACTTATTGGATATGTGTTAATTTGTCTTTCCTCACTACCCCTGGGCTGCCTTCCATTACTTTCAATTAAAAATTCTACCAGTCCGTCTCTCTCCAGAGAAAATTTCGTGCAAATAAAATTACTTATGAAGGGATATTGATCATGGCCTACGGGTTTCTCCATAAATAAATGATATGGCTCTTTTGTAAATGTTTGAAAATTTCTTCAAAATTGACTATAACTTTTTCGCCATGATCTACAGCCAACGCTAAATCAGAAAAAGGAGATTGAAGGACTTATTAATCGCAAATTAAAACATAAAATTCTGTATAAGAGTTCACATTGCCGATAGAAGTAGATTTATATTCAATTTGAGAAAACTCATTGCCCTTCGAATTTTGAACAAATTCAAAATTCTTCTTCAAAATTTGAAACACTCAACTACTTGTATTTAAATTATTATATGCACTGCTGAATTAGGAAAATATGAGGCCCTAGGCAAAAATTTTATCCCCGCCCCCCCCCCCTCCCCATTTTTTTCAAGTTGCATTTTATTAAAACAATCGTTTATTATTTTTTCAGATTCATTACTCTCAATTATGGCTGGCTGCTGTCAAATCTGGATCTCCTTCTTAAATGCATTTGGTTTCTATTTTAAATTCATCTCTATCATTCAAACATTGTGTTCAAACTGAAGACAAAAGGATACTCGGATCACTTACCATCATTATGCAAAGGTACTAATTATATCATACCTAATTTTTTTACTCTTTGTAAAATATACTATTTAAAATGCGTCTAGTTTTTTGAAAATTAATATTTTTTCCCTTAAAATTTTCAATAAAGTTGATAAGGGTCCCCCCTTTGTATCAACTACCCTTCAAAGTGAAGCTTCAAAAAGTAATTTTTTTCAAGTTATTCCAACGAAAATATACTTTTTTACTCTTTATAAAATATACTATTTAAAATGGGTTTAATTTTTTGAAAATTAATATTTTTTTCCCCCTTGAAATTTTTAATAAAGTTGATAAGGATCCCCCTTTGTATCAAAGTCGTTTTTTAGCGAAGCTTAAAAAAGTAATTTTTTTCGAGAAATTTCAACGAAAGTATTCTCTTTTAAAAAACAAATTATTTTCAATCATGATTTTATTTCTTTCTGAATTCCGATTTCCAAGATATCTCAATAACGGAAATTTGAAAAATATTCTCATTCGGGTGCTCAAATATTTGCATTTCCTATGCGCAACACTATTTCGATTTGGGGCTTTCTATCAATATGTTTAGTTCTGTTTCAAAAAATGTAGAAAATGTAATTTTTTCCCAAGATAATTAAAATAATATATACAGGGTGGCGCAGATGGATCGGGTGGTTTTAAAATACTTGTCAAACTGTCAATTTTAAAGGTATTGGATTGAAATAAAGTGCAAAACGTGTAGTTACAATGGAAGTTTATTAACAAAAAATTAGTAAAGTTAGTTTTTAAAACAACTGCACATACCGCTAGGATATCAATGCAAGCTGTACGCGCTCTGTTCCCTGGCCGTTTGATTTCCCGTAATGGAGATCTCCATTGGCCCCTCGCTCACCGGATCTCACGGTATGTGACTTCTTCTTATTGGGGCTATTTAAAAGCAAGGGTGTACATGAACAAACCCCGGACCATTCAGGAGTTGAAGGCAGCAATTCACAACGAAATCACATTAATTCCTGGTGATGTGCTTGAGCGGGCAATGCGGAACGTTAAGGACCGACTCCAAGAATGCGTCGCTCGAGAAGGAGGGCATTTGATGGATGTAATTTTTAAAAAACTAACTTTACTAATTTTTTGTTAATAAACTTCCATTGTAACTACACGTTTTGCACTTTATTTCAATCCAATACCTTTAAAATTGACAGTTTGACAAGTATTTTAAAACCACCCGACACAGTTTGACAAGTATTTTAAAACCACCCGATCCATCTGCGCCACCCTGTACATTCTAAAAGATGTGTAGATTAGACTTGGTTAAATTTTATATTCTTTAGGTATAGATGGAAATCAAAGGGTGGCCAAAATCTCGGTGTAATATATTTATTTGGCCTTTGGCCGACGTTTTAAATCCTCACTGGAATCCTTCCCCAGGGTAGATGCTAGTTAAGTAATATATATTAAATCTTCCAACATGTCGTCATTTAGTATAAATATTTATTATACAATTTTTCAAAGCATTCCAATCACAATTTTAGTTTTAGATCTCGAAGTAAATATTTACTAGTCTGAGCTCTGAGGATCCGAAACGTCAGAAGAAGGCTTAATAAATATAAAATGGTAACAACCCATTTTCGCACATTGTTGAACAAAGAATCGAATTTAGAAGTATGTTTTTTTTATGCATAGTAGAGTTAAAAAATCTTAAATCTGAACTTTTTCAAAATTTATTAATTTAATAACTTAAAAATAGGAAAGAGATTAACCAGTCAAGCCAAATATAGAATAGATTTCGTAAAAATTAGTTTATTTTTCATATTTAAAGAGAAGCTGGCTTAAGCCGGGATTATCTAAAGTCATTCGTGGTATATGAGCTTTAAGGCCCAGTTCTGAATATAGTCAGGGGAATGAGATTAGTCAGGGTCCAAACACCCTCATATAACAAAATAGAACATTATGATTGGCGATGTCCCTTAGAAGGGGTAGAAAACTAAGAATTATATAAAACATAGCCCCCACACATCAAGGAGACACAATCGGAAATGCATAAAGAGGATGACACGAAGAAATATCGCTCTCTATTATTTTATCCAGCTCTTACCTTACATCTCTATATTATACACTCTCTCTATTACTCGATCTCACGAGTATATTTCTTCTTCCTGGAGTCGTTTTTGCGGGCATTTTCATTCATCCACTTGCGAGCCCCTCCATTGGCATTTCTATCATTAGCACGATAGCTAATTGGATAGCACGGACAAGAATACCTGTCCGGCTCTCGTGAAGACACCACGGAAGCTGATCAAAAAGGCGAGACTCCAGGCCCGTTACACACTCTTCGACGTGGCAGTCTACGGAACCTGAGCGAAAGGTGGCCACGGCCCAGCTAATGCTGCTTGAATTACTTTGAACCGAGCAGCACATCTCAAGAGCAAACGTAATTAATCCTACTTTCTTCGAACGATCTCCGTTCACACATTAAAGACATCCAATCAATTAATTCTTTCTGACTGTTAAATTCACCAAGGACCTCAATAAATCATATATTATACATTGAATTCTTGATTATCTTTCACTGTTAAGAAAATTTCCCCATTCTCCTTTGCAGCTAGAATTTATTTAAGTATTTTTATTTTATTTTTGCCTATTTAGAATTATTTTTTTTATTTTTTTTTTAAATTCATTGCATCAGATTAACTTCAGTAACGTAGAATTTGAACATAAGAGTAAATTCAGTAGTTTATCAAACTAGTACAACGAGATACACTGAGTTACACCACCACCTCCACGTCTATAAAGGTTAGTATTCTCACACTCAGGAATATTCCCCTTAAACGTCCCCTTACCAAACTAATTTCCCTACCCCTCCAACCACATACCCTCCCTAACCCCATTGCATGGTGAAGGTGCTGCTGGGATTTGAAAATCTAAGCCATCCTATCCCACAGATATCCCTAAATTCAAAATCCCATATTAAAAATATTCTGAGAAGTGAGAATACCAGGCTTAGTAAGGCTGCAACCGAACGCGATACCTGTCTCGTTGTACTAAAATTGAACAAAAAATATAGTATATTGCCCCGTACCGTTAATTTATCTTTTTTCATATTTTTTTATTTATTTAAATTCTCTTAACAGTGGGATATCAAAGGTTAATTGAATAATCCCGGCTTCAACACTTCTATTTTTGAAATTTTCTGAGAATTTATTTGGCGAACTGTTTACTTTCTTTTCTATAAAATTAATACATTTTATAAATAAACAATAGCAACTTCTAATATTTGATTCTTTCTTTTACAAATACACACCGAGAATGGACGGCACACAACAGAGTCTTGACGAACGCAGGGCGATTTATGCAGGCAACCAACAGGCAACAGTTGAATTATCCAACACGCCGATCGATCCTGATGATATGGCATTAGACTCTGGGACCTGTATGTCCACCCCTACACCGGCGGAAATGGAAGAATCGACACTTCCAGCCATGCTACGAGATACCAGGGAGTTTGCAAATGCGCTTGATGGTGAACATCAAATCGTAAGTACACACACCCCCCCTCCACCCCCACCCGTCGATATTAATAGCATGTTCCAACAAATGATGTTGAAAATGAATGAATCACAGGCTGATATGATAGAGTCAATGAAGGGCATAAATAACCAAATGAAAAACGAATTACAAAGTGAAGCAAAGGCGAATTTTAATGAAACAAAAGCTAATTTTAGTAAAATAGATAGCAAGATAGATGAACAAAAAAGTGAAACAAATGCTAATTTTAATAGAATAGATAACAAAATAGAGGCCATGAGGGATGAATTTAATAGTAATATAAATAATTCCATAGCCAAAGTCAATGAAAAATTTGCATCCCTTTTTAATAGAATAGAGTCAAGCGATGGAAAAATGGATGAACAACAAAATAAATCAGAGGCCAATTTTGATGAAATAGATAATAAAATAGAGTCACATGATGCAACAATACAACAATCGCCACCCTTAGAAATCAAGTTAGCAACAATTGAAACCATTGTTGACCCTCCTCCTTTAGAAACCGCCCTCGAATTTACTTCAGCCCCTTGTAATCAAATTAATATAGACCCCATTATAGAACCCTCCCTAGAATTAAAAACAATAACTTGCATACCCGCCATAGAAATTCACACACCCATAATTTGCGAACAAATAATTGAAATTCCGCCCCCACCACCTTTAATAAAAATTGATATAAGTCCTCCAAACAAATTTAATTCAATGTTAAAAAATTTAATTGGTTTGCATATAAAATATAAAAATTATTTTACATTTTCGATTTTCAAATTATTACACATAAATTTCATCGTCAAGCATAATATCTGTGACGTGATTCAGAATGAATTGCATCATTGCCAGCGAGCACTGGAAAGAACTTTATACGCCTCGCGGGGGATCAATCGATAAAAATGATAAGAAAAACATTTTTCATTGACCCATAAGAAACCTTCGAAAATTGCCTTTACATTGAAACTCTTCGAAAAACGAAAATGCTTATAAGCAAACCATTATTTTTATTTAGTTAAATTCCCATATAGCCCAGTCAATTCATATTGCTCATTTGTTGTTTGTTGTTGCAAAATTTAAATAATAATTTAGTAAAAATAGTACATTTCATTATCTTTTAAAATCCATATTTAAATAATTTTTGATAATTATTTAATTCAATTTCTTGTAAACATGAATCATCACACTATTATTTCTTTCGTCTAATTTAAAATAAATATTCTAATATAACTATTTATATTAGCAGAACAATTTCACATAGGTCCCCATTTAAAAATTTCTAATCCACATTTCTATCATAATTTTGTATTTCCATTTTTTTATATAAATCCAGCAGGCCCGTTTGTAATTTAACTTCAGTAAACTCAGTAGATTTATCGATTCAATGATTTTTGGAAAATCATTAATAGTATTCATTTTTTATTTTATTTTTTTTATAATTTTATCATTTGGTATCAACATAACTCATTTATCACGATGAGACTTATATATAATTTTACCCTCATTTGTCACAATAGACAAAATTCATTTTTAAATAATATTTCATTTTAAATAAACCCGATTCAATCCTCTCTAGTCAACTTTCTTAGTAATTTTAAAATTTAAATTTAAATTAAATTCTAACCCGTGCTTGTATCAATAGAGTCAATCAATATTAATTTCTTTCCACCCTCACTATTTTTCTGTTCATTTAAATAAAATTTTCTAGTATTAATGTAAATTTTTCAATTGCTTCACTTGTTAATTTTATAATAAACATTCTATTAGATTCAGCTTTCCTTCTCAATATTATATCAATGTTGGAACATGCAAAACTAAAAATATAATTTTCTCCCTTTAGCCCCTGAATAAGCCCCTTGCAATTAAAAATTAAAACATTTAAAAGCGGTAACCAACAAGCACATTTGCAAACAGTATCTCACATGAGCGAATTAATTATTGTTACGATTAACATAAATTCTTGAAAATTTTTTATAGTATGTCGAATGGTCCGTCACAGAGGTGGGAACTCGTGCATCCATATAGAAGAGATGAACACGATCCCAATATGCGGATAGACATGAAAAAGGAAATGTGAAATCAGGAATCGATGTATCAGTATTGGATAATTGAACTTAAAAAAGAGATATAATAACAAATTGCTTGTGACCCCTGCGTTTCGATGGATTAGTTGTGGTCTCACGGGGTAAATAGCCTGGGCTAATAATTTGAAAAGAAATTTTTTCAGTTTATTAATAATTTAAAAAAAAAATTTTTTTTAGTTTAAAAATTTTTTTTTAAAGGGAAGCGGTGTCATAAAATGGTAACAACCCATTTTC
Source organism: Forficula auricularia (assembly GCA_024734495.1). Classification (NCBI taxonomy): domain Eukaryota; kingdom Metazoa; phylum Arthropoda; class Insecta; order Dermaptera; family Forficulidae; genus Forficula; species Forficula auricularia. The sequence goes on along the minus strand of JALMQS010000073.1, from coordinate 7,669,333 downwards.
GCACATTGTTGAACAAAGAATCGAATTTAGAAGTATGTTTTTTTTATGCATAGTAGAGTTAAAAAATCTTAAATCTGAACTTTTTCAAAATTTATTAATTTAATAACTTAAAAATAGGAAAGAGATTAACCAGTCAAGCCAAATATAGAATAGATTTCGTAAAAATTAGTTTATTTTTCATATTTAAAGAGAAGCTGGCTTAAGCCGGGATTATCTAAAGTCATTCGTGGTATATGAGCTTTAAGGCCCAGTTCTGAATATAGTCAGGGGAATGAGATTAGTCAGGGTCCAAACACCCTCATATAACAAAATAGAACATTATGATTGGCGATGTCCCTTAGAAGGGGTAGAAAACTAAGAATTATATAAAACATAGCCCCCACACATCAAGGAGACACAATCGGAAATGCATAAAGAGGATGACACGAAGAAATATCGCTCTCTATTATTTTATCCAGCTCTTACCTTACATCTCTATATTATACACTCTCTCTATTACTCGATCTCACGAGTATATTTCTTCTTCCTGGAGTCGTTTTTGCGGGCATTTTCATTCATCCACTTGCGAGCCCCTCCATTGGCATTTCTATCATTAGCACGATAGCTAATTGGATAGCACGGACAAGAATACCTGTCCGGCTCTCGTGAAGACACCACGGAAGCTGATCAAAAAGGCGAGACTCCAGGCCCGTTACACACTCTTCGACGTGGCAGTCTACGGAACCTGAGCGAAAGGTGGCCACGGCCCAGCTAATGCTGCTTGAATTACTTTGAACCGAGCAGCACATCTCAAGAGCAAACGTAATTAATCCTACTTTCTTCGAACGATCTCCGTTCACACATTAAAGACATCCAATCAATTAATTCTTTCTGACTGTTAAATTCACCAAGGACCTCAATAAATCATATATTATACATTGAATTCTTGATTATCTTTCACTGTTAAGAAAATTTCCCCATTCTCCTTTGCAGCTAGAATTCATTTAAGTATTTTTATTTTATTTTTGCCTATTTAGAATTATTTTTTTTTATTTTTTTTGTAAATTCATTGCATCAGATTAACTTCAGTAACGTAAAATTTGAACATAAGAGTAAATTCAGTAGTTTATCAAACTAGTACAACGAGATACACTGAGTTACACCACCACCTCCACGTCTATAAAGGTTAGTATTCTCACACTCAGGAATATTCCCCTTAAACGTCCCCTTACCAAACTAATTTCCAGACCCCTCCAACCACATACCCTCCCTAACCCCATTGCAAATATATTACACTGTGATTTTGACTGGAATCTTTTTTATAAATAAAGAATATAAAGTTTGTATTATTTTATTATATTTGTAGGCGTGGGTTTCATTAAATTGGCTCGTAGGGGTCAAATAACACACGTATTTGTTTATTAAATGCATTTATTTACAAAAAGGGGGTTTTACATATTTCCGTCTAGGGCTAGGGGTAGATCATCTTAAAACATCAGCTTAGAACTAAACCATCAACTGACTTAAAACATCAAATTAGAACTCAAATTGACAACCATGTCATCTTAAGCAACACTCGTTTTCAACTGGCAGCTGCCAGCTAACCAGTGTTGCCAACGATTTGATTTATAAAACCGCTAGATCGGTCTTCCAAAATAGCCAGAAACCGCTAGATTTCCGATCCAAGCGCCATCTAGCGGTAGACTCAAAAAGTGAATAATTGCTCTCACAAGAAATGCAGTGAGAATATTTTTTTTATGTGATTTAAATTTACTTATCACAATTTTTTTTACTAAATAAACTTTTTTAGCTTTAATAATAATAATTCTCGATGATGAATAAAAGTAATATGGTATTCAAAAAAAAATTATTAATAAATTAGAAAACTGCAATACAAAATATTTTTAATTAGAAAATCAAATTTACATATAGTTTCTGCGCCCCACACATTTTGATTAAGTATTAGATTATTTTGTACTTTTTAGAAAAGTTTTTTTTTTAATATAATTAAGACAGTCTTTTATTATTAAGAGTGATAAAAAACAGGTTTTATTTACTTTATATTTTTTATTTTTTATTTAATGTCTTTATGTTTTGGATTAGACAGTATACCTATATTTTATATTTTTTTGACTGTCAAGGTAGAGTAATAGACGCACTTATAGTGTATGTGTTGTATTTTTCGAGTTCCAAATATTAATTCAGCAAAATTTTTACTAAATATAAAAGATTCAAGAACAAAGTGAACAATTAATCGTTTTAACTTTCTCTTACAATTATATCTACTTTAAAAACCATATTTTAGGTATTTTTATAATATATATTTAAATTCCTTCCCTGGGTTATACATTATAAATTATAATTTTGTTAAAGGAGAATTGTGCAATTTTTTGTGAAACATTTTAAAAAAGGTGAAGAAATTTTCTTTAGAAACTTTTTAAAATTTAAAATACTATATAGAACAACGACTAACTAAATCCCCTAGATTAGTCGTTTAGGGGATTCTATGTTAAACTAAAATAAAGAGCGCGCGCTATATTTAAATTTAATTTTCAAAATATAATACGAGAGAGTAGAAAAGAAGATACGACAGAGTGCCAACTGTCAACAGTAATTTTGTTAATGTTGAAAATGTATTGTAAATAGAGGAATTTTGCTTAAAAAATGAATTTAACTTGATTTGTAAAAAAAGCCAGAAATCCCGCCAGAAATGTTTGAAAATAGCCAGATTTCCCGCTAGCCGCCAGATGAGATTTCTTCTAGCTAGATGGAGTAAAAAATAGCCAGATCTAGCGGGAAAACCGCTAAATTGGCAACCCTGCTGGCAGGGGCTGCTAACTCCTTTGTTCTTTTTTGGAACCATGATATAGTATGATCCCATACGAACAAGGGCGCTAGTTTCGTTAATTTTATTTTTTGCTTCTCGCATGTACCAACAGATGGCCTAGTTTAAGTGAGTTTTTAAAGAAGTGCAAGATTTGCTCGTTAGGAACGCTAATTTCATTACTAATAAAGCAATTTGAACCGCGAAAGTTAAATAATATGATAAATAATCTCTTATGTTAATTCTACATTAAGTAAATTATTTTATTATTTTTAGATTTTATTTGAAAAGGAAAAATAAATAGAGCATCCGACGGGTTTCGAACCCGTGTCTCTTCTCTTTGCGCGAAGAGCGGCTTATCCAACTAGCCCACGGACCCTCCCGCCGAATAAGCTCTTAAGATGGAATGTCATTTTCCTTTTCGCAGTTTTTTTCTATTTATAGTATAGTTACTTAATTTTTAGACAAATTGATTTTTAAACTGAAAGCTTTAATTATTTTATTAAAGCAATTTGAACCGCGAAAGTTAAATAATATGATAAATAATCTCTTATGTTAATTCTACATTAAGTAAATTATTTTATTATTTTTAGATTTTATTTGAAAAGGAAAAATAAATAGAGCATCCGACGGGTTTCGAACCCGTGTCTCTCTCCTTTGCGCGAAGAGCGGCTTATCCAACTAGCCCACGGACCCTCCCGCCTCATTACTAATAGATAGATAAAAGATCTCATTGTAAAAATTAAAGTTTTCAAATCACATGTTTTAGTTATTAATAATATAATTATGCTCATGTCAAAAAGTTTATATATTTGTTTAGATGTGTATAATAGTTTTCATTTTGTGCATATAAAATATCGATGGGATTTTTTGTTAAGATGATGTTATGTTGTTTTCATGTTTATAGGTTATAATTATTATGTTATATTTTTCCCCTTTGTCAATGTAATTTAATTTGATTTTAAAAATAAAATAAAAGTTGCTTTATCTAAAGAATATAAAAACTTCTCTTTTTTAATTAAATTAAATTTCATTGACAAAGAAGAAATACCCTGATATGTTTGGAGTCAAAATAAACATTTTAAAATTGTTTTTAAAAAGATTTCTCTTGGTTATATATATTTTTATTTCATTATAATATGTATTTGTTATTTATTTATATATATTGTGACAAACCTGGACTTGTAACCATTTATTGTTTATTTTACTTCGCCCAGTTGCGCTCTGACTATACCCCTGCACTTCTCCTCAATGATGAGACAATATTGAGTAGGTTACAACAATAAAATGGTTTACAGGTGTACTTAGGGAGATAATCTGCTATGCTTAGACGCTCTATAAATTATATTAAAGAGCGCAATGCTGAATTTAAAGGTGTTATTGTATCTTATCTGCTTCGCTGGGTTGCGCCCTTGTCGGTCTAAAGTGTTATTGCTGATTAGCCCTCTGTTGATTAAGTAAATATGATGGGCTAAAGATGCTGCACAGGAAAATTTTGGAACAGATACTAAAAAATTAAACCAAAATCAACCTGGTAGAAAATTTTCCTTTTAATTAAGGGTAAAACGGACTGGGGTGATCAGTTACCTGGAATTGGAAGCTGAAACGAAGAAAAAAATCTTATTGTCTATAGCCGGATTGATAATAGAACCAGGTAAATTAATTCAATTCAAATAACTGGAATTTGTTTATATTAAAAATATTGTTTATTTATAATAATTGAAATGGTGACTTTACTAAGTTTACGCTTGTAAACAAAATTTATCAATTATTTGTCGGTAATTTAAGATAAGTACTTATATTAATGATAACAATAATAAAATAATTTATCACGATATTTCAGCGGTGAACAATTAATTCTTCACTTGAGGAATATCAAAATGGATTATAAAAAATGTTAATTGTAAACAATCTGTTCAAAATTGGTTTTAATAATACATTAATTCAATGTAAACAATGAATTATCGCTTGGTACAACTTAATTGACTGGATATTTAAATTTTAATATAAAATAATTTATTCAAATTAATTATCCCGATTAAATTAATCAAACTGTACAGAATTGATTGTTCACTTGAGAAAATAATTAATTGGGAAGTCAGTATTAATGAAAATTAATATTCAAAAGCCTAATTCCTTCAGTCAAATTTTGACAGATTAGTTATAATGTTTAGTTTTATTTAATTTTTTAATTTGGTATAAATAGTTTTTATTATCTAATTATATGCAATTAGCAGTCTTTCTATCGTTAAATTTAATCTATATGTAATTATTTAGTTTTGGTTTATTTGATTTAACTCCATTCATTAATGTTGATGACATGGTTTGTTTATTTACATGTTTTTTACAGTTGTCAAAAATTATTTGTTTTGACAGATGTCACTCGCTTCCCTGATTCATTTGACGTCAAATACTTCCAGTTACAATTCGAATCGTTGCTCTTCCATTTAACTCAAATCTTAACTTAATTAATTAAATCAAACAATTTCAAAATCTTTGGTCACCATCAATAATAGTACAACATAATATTATAAGATTTTAATTTAAAAATAATTTTTAAATTAATTAATATTATTATTATATTTTAGTAATTTGCTGCAACAACACATCCGCTAAATAATAATCGCGATTATTTAATTTAAACGTTTTATGAATAACTGGTATTGGAATACGCTTCAATGCATATTCAATTGATTTAATGATTTATTGTGAAAAATGGATCGGAATTTTGTCTGTGATTTGTGTCAAATGAATCAGGGAAGCGAGTGACATCTGTCAAAGTAAATAATTTTTGACAACTGTAAAAACATGTAAATAAAACCATGTCATCAATAACATTAATGAATAGTTAAATCAAATAATAAAATAAATAATTACATATAGACTTGCTAATTGCATATAATTAGATAATAAAGCTATTTATACCAAATTTAAAAAATTAAATAAGCAAACATTATAATAATCTGTCAAAATTTGACTGAAGAATTAGATATTAATTTTCGTCTTTTTGACTTCCCAATTAATTATTTTCTCAAATTAATTTAATCAATTAATGCAGTTTGATTAATTTAATCGGGATAATTAATTTGAATAAATTATTTTATAAAATCCAGTCAATTGGGTTGTACCAAGCAATATTCATTGTTTGATTGAATATGTAAAACCAATTTTAGACAGATTGTTTACAATTAACATTTTTTATAATCCATTTTGAAAAAGAATTAATTGTTCACCGCTAATATCGTGATCATATTATTGTTATCATTAATATAAGTACTTATCTTAAATTTTCGACAAACATAATTGATAAATTTTGTTTACAAAGGTAAACTTGAAATAAAAGTCACCATTTCAATTATTATAAATAAACAATATTTTTAATATAAACAAATTCCAGTTATTGGTCGGGCCAATTTGCCTGGTTCATCAGTCCGGCCTCGGCTCGAATTCCAGTGACATGTACCCTTAATTAAGGAAATTTTCACCCCACCGGGAGACGATTTTGGTTTAATTTTGCACTTTCCTGTGCGGCGCTCTTTGGCCTCATCAGCCCCCCCTTGTCAACGGGGGAAGCAATCACAACGGGGGGCACAGCCCGAGCGAAGCAGATGGAATACAATAACACCTTTAAATTCAGCATTGCACCACTAATAGCAATTTATAGAACGTACTCTAAGCATAACAGTGCTCTCACAAGTACACCCCGCAATAAACCAGGCCATTTTATTGTTTTGGCCTACTCAACTGTGTCTCATCTTCAATGAGGAGTGCAGGGGCCAGCTGTCAGAGCAAGCTGGAAAGAGTAAAATAAACAATAAGTCAGGTTTGTCTGTATATATAAATAAATAACAAATACATATTATAAATAACAAAACTTCTGGAAAATCTTTTTAAAAAACAATTTTAAAATGTTTATTTTGTTTCCCACTGTCAATGAAATTTAATTTAATTAAAAAAAGAGAGATTTTTATATTCTTTAGATAAAGCAACATTTTATTTTTAAAAATCAAATTAAATTGACAAAGGAAAAATATAACATATTATAACCTATAAACATGAAAACAAATATACATCATCTTAACAAAATCCCATCGATATTTTATATGCACAAAATGAAAACTATTATACACATCTAAACAAATATATAAACTTTGACATGAACATAATTACGGTATTAATAACTAAAACATGTGATTGAAAACTTTAATTTTACAATGAGATCTTTTATCTATCTATTAGTAATGGTGAGAGCTAATTAAGCCGCTCTTCACCTGAGAGAGAGACACGGGTTCGAAACCAAATCGATGCTCTATTTATTTTCCATTTTTCAAGCATCTAAGTAATAAAGATGTGATAATGTAGAATTAACATAGTATTTATCATGTGTGCTCGCAGTTCCAAGCCAGCTTTTGTCCTTAAGCTTTCAGTTTAAAATGTTTATCCAAAAATTGGCTGCTGTGGAAAGCTGAGAAAATTAAAACCCGTCTTAGGCAATCGAGAGTCCGTGAATGAATGATGGCCGCTCTTCACTGAAAGGACACAGGTTCGAATTTGACACCATTCAAACAAAGATCACCAAAGATAATAGAATGGTACCCAATATTCAAGTGCTGCAAGGATGCCCATCATGTGCAGCTTTCACCCAGTTCTATTAGCTGTGAAATTAACGTTCTTTGAGCAGTGTTTGCCTTTCCTTAAACTTAAATCTATTTGACACATCCAAAAAAAAAAGGAAGCAAAGCTGTACGCCCTTGGTGGGATCATGCAATCATGGTTCCAAAAAAGAACAAAGGAGACCAACGCTTTCCTGCCAGCAGGTTGCCAATTTGAAGCGGTTTCCATACTAGATCTGAAGCTGACAAATCTAGCTAGAAAATTAAATCTGGCGAGCAGCGGGGGAAATCTGGTATTTTCAAACTTTCTGGCAGGATTTGCAACTTTTTTTACAAATCAAGTTAAAATTCATTTTTTTAAACAAAATTCTATTTACAATACATTTTTCAACATTAACAAAATTACTGTTGACAGTTGTACTCACAATCATGTCTTTCTACTCTCGTATTATATTTTTGAAAATTAAATTTAAATATAGCGCGCGCTCTTTTTTTTCCCCTAAACAATCTAGGGGATTTAGTTAGTCGTTGTTCTATTTAGTATTTTAAATTTTAAAAAAAGTTTCTAAAAATTTCTTCACCTTATTTAAAATGTTTCACAAAAAATTGCAATTCAGCTGTATAATTTATAATGTATAGCTTGAGGCATTTTGTGCTATATTATAAAAATACCTAAAGTATGGTTTTAAAGTAGATATAATTGATTAAAACGATTAATTGTTCACTTTTGTTCTTTTATATTTAGTAAAAATTTTAACAGATATTTGGAACTCGAAAATTTTGTACATACACTATAAGTGTAATACTCTACCTTGACAGTCAAAAAAATATAAATATAGGTATACTATGTCTAATCAAACATAAAGACATTATAAAAAAATAAAAATATAAAAATAAAACCTGTTTTTTATCACTCTTAATAATAAAAGACTGTGTAGTATGACAAAAAAAACTTTTCTAAAGTACAAGATAATCTAATAGCAAATATTATTGAAATTTTGCAGAAATATATGTAGAATTTGATTTTCTAATTAAAATATTTTTGTATTGCAGTTTTTAATTTATTAATGAATTTTTTGAATACCATATTACTTATTCATCATCGGAATTTTAATAATATTAATTTAAAAGTTTATTTAGTAAAAAAAATTGTGTGCATAAATTTAAATCACATAAAAAATTCACTTTTTAGATTTCTTTGGCTAATTATTCACTTTGAGTCTACCTTTAGATGGCGCTTGGATCGAGAGTCCAACGTTTCTATTTGTGCGGTTTATAAATCAAATCGTTGGCAACACTTGCCTGCCAGAGGGGTTGGCAGTATTATCTTATAAGAAGGAGCAGTCTAACGTATTTCCCTGCATTTATATAGCTCTCCAACCGAATCGTTTGTTCAATTTCATTTCATTCGAAAATCCCCCTATGGCATCGACTATGGGTATAGTTCTGAGAAAACAGATGAAACGAGCAGTACTAAAGGAAACAAAAGAAACTTTTCGAAAGTAAAAAGGTAAATTTTTATTTATTTATTTATTTATTTATTTTTATCTTGACA
>JALMQS010000073.1:7554610-7588168 GCA_024734495.1 Forficula auricularia | reverse complement strand
TTCATAAAGATTATTTTTATTTTTCTCTTTTTAGTGATGTTATTAATAGTGACTTAATATAATACCTTGCATGCATCTCGTAAGAGAAAGCGTCGGGCGAATGAATCAGAAAATGATAATAATCAATTCATAAATATAGAAATTCTCTCGAAACGTTTGCGGGTTTTAAATGAATGTTTTAAGTATTTTTTATAAAATATTTTATTTATTATATTTTCGAATATTTGATCATAAGTATTGGAGATTTATGTTATTTCGTCATTGATCATATCTTCAGAAAATCGGTTCATAAACAAGAAGTTATGCCTGAACAAACATATCAAAAAAGGTCCAATACCAATGAAAAAAAACGGAACCAATCGGAAGCTAGACTGAACCCAATGCAAAAAAATCATCAAAATCGGTTCAATGCGGAGATAGAGGTAACTATAGACACACAAAAAAAATTCAGTCGAATTGAGAAACCTCTCCTTTTTGGAAGTCGGTTAAAAAATAAAATAAAATAAACCACACTTCCCACAAAGTTTATTCCTGTACTTATTTTTAAAAAACTCCAAGCTTGAAAACGCACTCTATCACATATAAATAAAATAAGTAGTGGTGAATCTCATGAGCTAGCTGCTTTACGCTAATTTTTAAATTTCCTGATATTGATTTTTATGTTTTATCCAGAAAAGGATTAAGCTTGTCTTTAAAAACACTCTTTGTTTCTCTTTATGAATCAACAACTTTGCTACTCTCGGCAAAATAAAAACTTTTCAATTACACTCTTCAGTGTCAGTAACATGAAAGTTCTTTCAATAAGACTTCAACTGATAACATTTGTACCTTTTTTAAATGGTCCTCTTCTAATGAATTTCTACGGATAACATGCTCTAGTCAATTTTGGGAAAGTAGTTCCTGAAACAAGAATTGTTACTATTTTAGTTATCATTTTTACATAAAGAGCTTTGGGTAGGCTCAAACATAACACAATATGCTTAAAATTAAATGTTAATTATGTACTGGTAGTTGTAACACCTGCAGATTTGCAGTATTATAAAATAAAATTGCTATTAAAAATTTGTTAGTAGGCAAAAGCTGTTAAGAAATATAAAAAGGACAGTATTTCAAGACCTACAAATTCTTCAACAACAGTTAAGAGGTAATTTAAGATCCAAAATCGCTATTTAAAATATTATCTGAGATAATGCTCTATATTCGTCTGCCATTCGCGATGCCCTTTGGCTGGTTGCGGGGGATCGGTTTGGGATGATCTGCTTGCCCTACTGTGCCAGCCTGCCTTAGGGATCAGCATTTGAGGGCTGGAGAATTTAGAGAAATATTAACGAATACGATCGCCTGGCTAAATGGGCATCTATGTTCCCGAGGCTAATAAAAGAAAAGAAGAAAAAAAGAAGCTAATGTAGTAAGGTGCTTCTTAGGTGTTGTGACTGTGCCCTGAGCCCTGGTCTACTTTGACTATACGTTTCCATGAAATCATCAAGTGCTGGGAAAACAGTTTTGCCCCGCTTTACTTTCCCATCTTGTGATTTTCAAATCAGGGGAGTTTGCCATAACATGCGTTTATTGTTTCTTAAAAAGTCTTTTCAGAATTTTCTATGTAATGTAAAGCCCAGAAGCCGGACGGTGGCTTGTCCTCAACCCCCCTATTATGTCTGGACCACAGGCTGCCCTTGATCTGGTCAGCACCCACCGTGGGCGTACACTTGCTCCGTTGAGAAGCACCAACTTAGAGAAATAAATCAGTAAATCTTGAAGTTTCATTCGTAAACCAAAAAGGCGCCTGGGAACCCACGTTGAAAGCTTGGCAATAATGCGTGGAAAGTATATTAAGTTTCAATGACAATTCCGGAAATCTCCACACAAAGCCAAGATACCGCTGAACCTGTGACCTTGTCGATACGTTGTATTCTATATAATTATATAATGTAAAAAAATCTTTCGTGATTTAACAAAACAAACAAAAATTTCAAAATAGTTCGAGCACCCTCTTTTTTTATATTTATTTTTCTTACTCGAAGCCCAAGATCTAAAAAGTCGAGTGGAAATAAATAATCTTTCGGAGCTGTTATAACTTACCATTTAATATAATTAGAATTTTCACAATTAAGCTCGTTAAAAATAGGTCATAATAAAAAAAATTAGATTTAAAAATTCATTTTGAAAAAGGTAGCTGAAGAAATCGGTGGAATGTGGAATAATTACGCATATCACTGAAATAAAAAATTAATATTGATAATTTTTAAATTGTCTCATTGACATAATAATCACTTAATTAACAAAATATGCATTGTAATCAAATATCGGTTGTGCAATTATCATATTTTCCAGAAGTTATATTATTTAATTAATCTTAATTGCAAATGAAATTCTGTTTTCATTGAAATGAAAAAAAAATGTTTTCAAATTTATCAATTCCAGTAAATTAATTTTTTTTTAGATCATTCACTATTACCATAAATTCAATGCATAGTTACTAGCATAAAACCCCTTTCAAAAGTCACTTAACTTTTGTTAAAGAGTGGTAATTAATTACCTCTTCACATAAATCATATTCGAGTTTATAAATGTAATTTTCCCTAGAAAGAAATACATGCATACATACATATATATATAAACATGAAAATATTGTACAACTCTTCGTAAAAAAATACATACATAATTCGAACTTTTTTCGCAATAATTAAATATATCAAAAAAAATTTTAAGAAAAAAATAAAAACCGACTTCAAAAAATTAAATGCAACAAATAAAATACACTAAAAGGTATAAAATAATTATTATCTTATTTAGTTACAACTAAACGACGAAATATTAACATGAAATTACTTTTTGAAGTCGGTACCAAACAAACTATACCTATAAGCGAGCGTACCCGCCAAACGTACTAGTAAGATCCGTCGAGTGCGATTCATATATAAGGTATATGTTTGGCACCAACTTCAAAAGTAATTTCATGTTAATATTTCGTCGTTTAGTTGTAACTAAACAAGATAATAATTATTTTATACCTTTAGTGTATTTTTAACCGACTTCAAAAAAGGAGGAGGTTCTCTATTCGATTGAATTTTTTTTTTTTTTTTTTTTTTTTTTTTTTTTTTTGTGCCTATGTTACCTCATATCTCCGCCAATTGTCAACCGATTTTGAAAAATTTTTTGCATTGGGTCCAGTCTAGCTTCCGATTGGTCCCATTTTTTTTCGATTTTTTCTCATAGGTATTAGACCTTTTTTATTAGGTTTGTTTAGGTTTGTTTAGACCTAACCTCTTTGTTTATGAACCGATTTCGATGGTTCTTTTTTTATCCGAAAGGGGGTGTCTTAGGGATGGTGTCATATTAATTTGGTCAAGTTCTGATGATATAATCACTATTAATAACATCACTAAAAAGAGAAAAATAAAAATTTTTAAGAAAAAAATAAAAACCGACTTCAAAAAATTAAGTGCAACAAATATAAAAATACACTAAAAGGTATAAAATAATTATTATCTTATTTAGTTACAACTAAACGACGAAATATTAACACGAAATTACTTTTTGAAGTTGGTGCCAAACATATACCTTTTATGAATCGCACTCGACGGATCTTACTTAGTACGTTTGGCGGGTACGACTCGCTTATAGGTATAGTTTGTTTGGCACCGACTTTAAAAGTAATTTCGTGTTAATATTTCGTCGTTTAGTTGTAACTAAATAAGATAATAATTATTTTATACCTTTTAGTGTATTTTTTATATTTGTTGCACTTAATTTTTGAAGTCGGTTTTTATTTTTTTCTTAAAAATTTTTATATTTGTTGCATTTAATTTTTTGAAGTCGGTTTTTATTTTTTCTTAAAAATTATTTTTATTTTTCTCTTTTTAGTGATGTTATTAATAGTGATCTATATCATCAGAACTTGACCAAATTAATATGACACCATCCCTAAGACACCCCTTTCGGATAAAAAAAGAACCATCGAAATCGGTTCATAGAACAAAGAGGTTAGGTCTAAAACAAACCTAATAAAAAAGGTCTAATACCTATGGAAAAATGAAAAAAATGGGACCAATCGGAAGCTAGACTGGACCCAATGCAAAAAAATTTTTCTAAATCGGTTGACAATTGGCGGAGATAAGGAGGAAACATAGGCACAAAAAAAAAAAAATTCAAGTCGAATGAGAGAACCTCCTCCTTTTTTGAACCCTAGTTCAATAAAGAGCGTCTACTCATTGACGAACCTTTAAAAGTGATTTAGTATTTACTTCAAAACATTCGTTTTGCTTCACCATTTCAGTACCAGAAACATACTCTAAAATGAGAAGCCATGGTAAATCTGGAAATAGCCAAGTTAGACAAACAGGAAACAAATTATGCCGGAAAATGATTTTCTCTCACCGCACAATTAAAAATGAAACGAACAGATGAACATGTAAAAAAGGTGTTTGTTATTTTAAAACAGATGCTGGCTTCATCACCTATGGAATAACCTTATTGCAGTCCATTTTTGATGTTTTTGATCTATTAATGGCAACCTCCTTCTGATAACAAGGGCAGATCCACGATTGGGGGGGATCAAACTCGCCCCGGCCATATCAGAAACTCGTAGAGACAAAATTCTCCAAAGCCAAAGTTTGCCAATAGTTTGGCAGCCAGAGTGGCAGACATCGTCTGGAAACGCCAAACAGAAACGATATGAATCTAAGTTTTTTCCTGCCACAAGAGACTATCAGGTAGTTTTATAAGAAATGAGATTCCAAAGAAAAGGTAATAAAACAATTCAGGCAGGTTGGATCTCTCTTGTAGTCCATCAGAAACAAAGCTAAGCCCTGTTTCGAACAATGAAAATGTTATCAATAATCGAAACTGGATTTAAAGAAGCACACTAGAATGGACCTCATCAATAACAAAGCCAAAAAAAATAAATTCCTAGCCTATAAGACAATAGCCAAGGCACTTCTAATCTTCTCCTTTATTTGTCTCATGGCCTGTCACTACATACAAACCCTAAATTTTCACTGAACAATAGTCTATCTCAAAAAAAGAGATTATCCCTTGCAAACAACTTAAACAAAGCAAAACAAGCAAAAAGTTTTTGTTTAGCCGAGAGCATAGCATGAAAGATTCTGCTGATTCACGAAAACAAACAAAGCAGAGGACAACCTCTTTGTTTCTCTTTGTGAAATAAAAACCAATCTCTCTTGTCTACATTAAAACCTATAAAAACCTTTGCATTCCAATTTTGTATGGGCTATAGATTCTGTTCTTTCCTGAAGATGAGCTTACAGCTCGAAAGCATATTATTATCTATATATATAAAGTTCTTTTGGCCCGATATAAAATATTACAAATACATATTACAGACCTAATAATCACATACCGAGACGCCGCTTCGCCAGGGCCATCTGCCCGGAGGGCTGAGCTGTAGAGGGCGTGCCGAAGGCTCGCCTGGAGCAGCTCGTTTATATATATATATATATTTAAAAAATTTACATCTTTTTATTTTTTAATTTTAATGTGAAACAAGTGACCAAGAATCTTTAACTCATAGTAAATGGATATTACATATAATTAAACTATATCCAAACGCCTCCCACCCGATCGCGAACCCACCACCGATCCCTGAATCCAAGCCGATACTCAATGTCGGATATATGAATTAAGGAATTTCATTTTTATTTAATCTTTTAATCTCTTCCTGATCCCGGGTTGGAATTCTGGCTGATCCTTTTTGTCTATAATATAAAAATCTTTTCTTCGTTCCCTAATTTAATTACATATAATATTTATTTTGGCTAAATGGGCTAAATCTATGTTCCCGAGGCCAATAAAAGAAAAGAAAAAAAAATTTATTTACTCTTATCTTTATTAAAGATGTTTCACCTTGCACCAACACCACAATCTCTACTAATTGTTTTTAAAAACTTTAACTTCATTGCGGCAGGGACTACCGTTGTTCAATTAAGTTGAAACTTTGCATATCTAATTTTTTAGCCAATTGGCAACTATTATGGGGGCTGTTAGCACCGCAAAAATTCGAAGTGTGGTTTCTAGTGACCACCTAATAAGCATAATTAACTTTTCCGCCAAAATTGACTATATTTGACGATCAATTGTGGCTAAACGCCTGAACCAATTTCAACTTTATTCGTTATATTTTATTTATTGTTTAACGTTATGCTCTTTCATTTTGGTAAGAGTGAAATTTTCGGTAGATCTCATGGTTTTCGAGTTACCTATAAGCAAAAATCTGAAAAAAGTCCAAAATTTTCGTGTTTTTTAGGCCCTCAAAAATTTACCACCAGCCAGAAACCGTTGCAAACTCATTTACCCAGACAGAAGGGAATATTGCTGCAAGGTTTAATAATGCAATGTAATATTGCTGCAACATTCATTTCTGTCTGGGTAACTCTTATTTGGGATGCCTAACGTCGATTAAAATTATTTCCACCTTGTGGATATTTATTAGCAAGCGCGGCCAGAGAGGATCCAAAAAGTGGTTCAGCTTACATTAATTGCGGGAAAAAAATTTTTCTAGGAAAGCTTGGTATGGTGTGGGTATGCCAAATCTAAGTTCGCGACCTCAAAAGTGTTGGGGACAACTTTTGGTGGCCGAAAAACCTCGAAATTTTAGGACTTTTTCCAGTTTTTTCACTTATAACTCGAAAACGGTCCATTTTTTGTAAATAACCCTCCTACAGTAAATTAAAGTGGACAAAATTTCGCGGAGATTAAAAAAAAATAGAAAATTGGTCCAGTAGTTTGATTTTTTATGGTGATACAAAAAACAGCCCCCCGGATCAATTTTGAATACCTATCCCAAAAACTCGCACTTTTTTCGATTTTTTTTCTCATTTGGACCATGAAGGAGCACGTTTTCGACAGAGACCACTCTGACGCTTTTGAGGATTTGGATCATATCCTGTCCGGAAAATGTAGGATGTCTATAAATCTAAGAGTTTTATCAAAAAAGTGGTCCAAGTAAACGTTCAAATCAACAAAATTTCCTACAGAATGAGATAGGAATCAAGTTTCTAAGAAGAGTGGTTTTCATTTTATGAAGGAAAAACTGCGATTTTTTTGCAAAAAATTGCATTTTTTCAAAACATCAACCTCATTGCGGCACGGGTAACCATTATCCAATTAAGATTAAACTTTGTTTCAATTGTAGCAAATTCTATCTAGTTTAAAAATATCTAGAGTCGTCTGCCAAAAATGTGCTCTTTCATGGTCAAAATAGGAAAAAAATCGAAAAAAGTGCAAGTTTTAGGGATATTCAAAAATGATCTCGGGGGCTGTTTTTTGAATCTTCATAAAAAATCGAACGACTGGATTAATTTTCTATTTCTTCTCGAAATTTTGTCTTCTGTAATTTACTATAGGACGGTTATTTACAAAATATGAACTGTTTTCGAGTTATAATCGAAAAACTGGAAAAAGTCTTCAAAAGTTGTCCCCCACACTTTCGAGGTCGCAAACTTAGATTTGGCATACCCACACCATACCAAGCGATCCTAGAAAAAAATATTTTCCCGCAATTAATGTAAGCTGGAAACCCCCCCCCCCGATATACTGGGCTTCTGGGCTAGTAAGTATTTGTTTTGTTCAAAATATGTATTTACTGTTACCTTCGATGGCTGTTGGGATATCATGATTTTTTTTTCAATTCAAAAGTTTTTATTTACAATATATTATTCAATTTTCATAAGTAGATTATAGAATAAAATAGTGGCATTCATTTTAGAAGAAGCTGTAACTAAGATTTTTTTAATTTTAAAAAATATCTATTTTACATTAATATAATAGTACATGCAAATTACGTGAAAAAATAACAGGAAATGATTCCCGGTAATTATTTGCTGAAATACCTTTATTGGTACTTCAATAATACTACCCTAAGTTCCCCCCCCCCAAATCTGTGTTGTGGAAATATTTCTATGCGCCACAAAATGAGAAAATTTCGGAGTTTTCTCAGTTTTTCCTGATAACTCTAAAACGACTTATCAAATCTGAATATCTATAAATATAAGAGTTTTATCAAAAAAGTGGTCCAAGTAAACGTTCAAGTCAACAAAATTTACTAGAGAATGAGACAGAAATCAAGTTTCTAGGATGAGTGGTTTTAATTTTTTGAAGGAAAAACTGCGATTTTGTGCAAAAAACTGCAAACTTCAACCTCATTGCGGCACGGGTTACCATTATCCAATTAAGATGAAACTTTGTTTAAATTGTAGCAAATTTAATCTAGTTTAAAAATGTATAGAGTCGTCTTTGTCGGAAACCTGCACCTTCATGGTCAAAATGGGGGAAAAATCGAAAAAAGTACGAGTTTTAGGGATATTCAAAAGTGATCCCGGGGGCTGTTATTTGACAAGCGCTGGTACCTGTTCTACTTAACCTAAATAGATGAAATTGGTATTATTTGACGCGTAATTTAAAGAGATTTAATTTATCTAATAGATATTTTTTGATTTGATAAGCCGTTTTAGAGTTATTCAAGAAAAACTGAAAAAACTCGGAAATTTTCTCATTTTGAGGCGCGTAGAAAATATTCCACATCACAGATTTGGGAGAAAACTTAGGGTAGTAATATTGGAGTACCAATAAAGGTATTCCAGCATTAAAATCTTTACGGGGAATTATTTCCTTTTCAAATCGTAATTTGTCTGGACTATTAGTAGTCTCAACCAATTTATTAACCACCATGCAAACATCATTCAAATATATATATATGTACATGAGTAATTTCATTATAAACTTAGTTCTATTAAATATAGTGATATTATAATATACACATTTAATAGGTAACCCTATATATTTCCCCTTCTTCATGCGCTCTTTTTGTATGTTTTTAATTTTACAGAGGGTCAAAATCGCCTCTAAAAACTACTTTTGAAGTACGAAATTTCAAAATTTTCCTGGGGGGGGGATTAGTACATGACCCCCCCCAATTGAAAGTCTGGTACCACTCCTAGTAAAGTAATATATTTCTTGTAAATAAACATTAATGAATTGAATTTCATACTAAAATAAAAATATTGTTATATTCTATATAGCGATGAGAATTTTTTTTAATACGCATTGGATAAAGTAAAAATGAAGTTTTTGGACAGCATCCCATGGTTGAAAAGTCAGCGCCCGCCACTGATCGGCCTAGTCAAAGTCGAAATTATTATAATATATGGTATAATTAAAAATATATTTTTCCATCTATCTAATTTAATAATTATTACTTAGTAAAATTAGAGACTATTAAAACTTTGAAATACATATTTATTTGAATTAAAGTTGTTAGAGAATGTTTTAATAATTCATTACTAAGCCAAAATAATTAAAATTAGAGCTGGTGATAATAGTGAAATATGATATAATAAAAACCCCAAAATATTTCTTAAAGTTGGAGGATATAACCTCTAATACCTTCTAAAAATCTAATCTAAAGTGCATAATCCCTTAAATATGCTTCTACGCTCCTCAAACAAAGTTTGTTCTGAAAAAATATAATTATTAAATGGATAATTATAAAACGATTGTAGTTGATACCAAAATGTTTGTATTACCAAAACCAAGGACTTATTAGATCTTAAGTTTCCGGCTCAAAAATGCATAAAATCAGAATGGCAATCGAATTTTCATTGAAATTTGGAATATACGTTTATTTTAATAAACTGAACATTTTACTAGTTTTGTCTTTCTAGCAGAAAACATTCCCTGGCAAAAATCATCAATTTGCTGAAATTTTAAAAAGTTTACTATTTTTCAATTATAATTCTGAGTTTAGTTTGGAATAAAATATTGTAGATGATAATTAGATGATTTAATATTTAGAAGATAGAGCACTAAGAATTTAATAACAAATCTCCTAATGACAATCCTTACGAATTTCATAGATGATCTTTGATTAATTATATATTTAGACTGATTTAGAAGTGACCAAGGATACGTTTTTTTCTTGAGCTAAATTATCTGTCTATCAAATTTTTTATAATACTCTATTGTCAATTTGAACTTTGATAATTACTTATAAAAATAATATATAAAAAAACTATATCAGATAACATTTTCAAAGAATGTTGAGTACGGATGAAAAAATGACCGTGAAAGATTCCTCTTTGGAGGCCGGAAACGGAGATGAAATCGCCGCCGGGATTCGCAAAGGAAGGACACACAAGTGAAACAATAAAACATCAAGCAACAAGGAAACAGAACAATAGGAACTAAAATTGGTAGTAAGGCTAAATACTTGTAAAGTAAATTAACCCTAAAAACAAATATTAAGGATAGCCTCCTGGAGCTCATGGCTTTTTATTGGACATTTGATTTGACAAAAGAATAGCTAGCTTCGAGTTTTGTTTTCTTTCTATCTTGTGAACAATAAGAAAAAAATTAATTTAATATTCATAATAATTATGAAACGAAGACCATCTGACATATAAAGAAAACTTCGAGAATAAATAGTATTATTAAGTAAAGTGGTTCTTTGTAAAAATTTAATTAGTGTTTCTTTAGAGATTAAAAGAAGGACCTACATTTATCAATGATATATTATTATCAAGTTCCATAAATCAAGAATCGTAATTTTGTTAGGACAAAGAGTTGTAATTAGATTTTAATAGATTCCAACCTAAAGAAGAAAACTTGTATTTGCTTTGTATTTGGCTCCGGAGGCCAGGCGGGCCTAAAATTATTTATATTATAATTTCTTAGTTTTGACCATCATCATCAGTCTTTTAGTTAGAAATACTTTGTCTGTTATTTCTCATAGGTTCCATTACCTGGATATAGAAAAATTCGTTTTGTTGTTATAGCAAACTAGTCACATATCAAAAGAAATCTTTAAGAATTTTTATATCCAATCGAATCATGTTGATTAGACACACCCTTTACTCTATTAATTAACATCATGTTTCACCTAAAACCTACACCACTTTCCATAAGTAAAATTGATTAGAAGACGTTAAATTTTTCTTTAACAGACTTTTAAAAATGTATTTATTTAGAATTGTCCATAAAGTTCAAAATATATATAACATATTTTATCATTATGTATTTGTTTAGTTATATATTAATTTAATTTAATTAAAAGCTAAGATATAATTTTGTCATGTATATACCAAGCTAATACGTGTGACTGCTCTTTTATGACTCCTTTGAGTTCTATTAATAGCTATACGTGATGAAAACTTCAAAGTCTTGTTACTTTAATTAAAAACTCATCCTTCTATCTATTTAAGGAATATTCTTGAAACATTGATTAATCAGATATTCTACCTAAGGCAGCTGGGTGAGTAGATGTTAATTCTTAGATAATCCATTTCTATTTTGACTTATTTGTGCCAATTATGAAATATGATTTATTATTATCAAATTAAATCATAACATTCGTAATATTAGACAAGAGTTCAAAATATTAATTATTCTATTCCACTCTCTTACTGTAATTGAGATTATCCATCAAATTTTCAGACATTTAATCTCACTCTTTTTGTAAAACTTTGACTCATATCAATCTAAGATTTGTATACTCAAAAACAAGGATGGTATAAATACTTCTAAGCTTGCTATTCACTACATCCTCATTTAATTATTTATTTATTTGCCTTTTTATGGTTCATATTACATATTTACAAAAAATCAATTGATTATTACAGATATTTAATATGAGTATAAACCTATATGCATCTACATAATACATATTATATACAGTACAGTGTTTACAAATAAAATAGTTACTGTGGACCAGGCCCCTAATGCCTCCTTCAGGGTTTTAATTAATGATGTGAATCTGATGTGGCCATTCACATGACTTTACCATACACCATAGCCCCTCTCTTATATTTAATATTTAATAAAATAATGTATTATCATGTAGGGAGAGGGGGTGGTTAGTTTGTGAATTTTTACACTACTGGGGGCCCACTGATTATCTCTACAAAATTTGGTTGAGTTTGGTACAAGAGCCTAGATGTACACTTATGAGGGCTTTTTTGTATACCGAAATGCCATGGTTTCGCCCAATTTTTTTAATCAAAATAGTTTCAGCCGTTTTTGAGATATTTCGAAAAAAATAATTAAAAAAAAAACAACAATACTTGACCATACCATATGTATGGTAAAATAAAAAAAATGTCTAATTCAACTTTAAGAGATCTTTACAGGAATAGTCATTGCTTCACACTCCATGATCAATTTTCATAGTAAAACCTCAGACCTCGAAGTGTGATTTAGAACTTAACATAATTTTAAACAAGTGTTGAGGTTCGGCCCTTGAGGTTACCCTAATATTCCCACGGTACTTTTCCAAATTCTTAATTTATCGCTGGTCTGGCAATCTTCCTACAACGCCTGATATATTTCGCAACTTGAAAATGCTAGCTACGTCCGCGTATGGAGGCGCCGAAGAAACCATTATCCACAACCTAGAAGCAAATGCCAGCTTGCATAAAGATTCATTAAAAGACCACCCCTCTCCTTTCCAATCGACGAGTGACTCCCAAATCTTTGCCAGGCACACATGCCCGCCAGTCGCTCTCCGTAGACAGATTTAATCGAGGCACCAAGCTTCGGAACCTTTTTAATAAACTACCATGTAAAGCCGATACCGTCTTTTGATCAACTATCCCTACAGACCTTCTTGAGCAGGGCACCACCACTGTTGACACCAGAGCGCGGGCAGAAGGACTCATCCCTCTTCACGTTACCTGAGCTATTCTTCGGAAGGGCTCAAACCCGCACCAAACCTTACAAGCAAGGGTTGGCGCACAACATAATTGTTCGCAGCAGTGGGATAACCATCTCAGGTCGCAACACAAGAGGCACCTTTGAGGCTCTATGCAAGCAATTACGTTTCTAATCTAAATAGCATGGGGTTTTGGAATCAGCTCTTCTGACATAATAAAAATAATTCATAAATTCTCAGATCAATCTCTTGAATTTATATAGTAATTTTTTAAAGTGAATAATATTTTCATTATTGTCATGATATTCTTTAAACATGTTTAAATAATTAAAATGAATAAGTAAAAGTGAAAAATGAGGAGTATGACGTATTATTCTAAGTCAATTAAAATTATCTCGAAGATAATCTAAGAATAGTTTGGACTAATTGCTCTCGAGGGGTATATAAGGCGGACAGAGATAGGGAAAGTAGTGAGGGGTATGTGGGGGGGGGCTAGATAGGGACAGAGGTTGGGGGCTGGGGTTAGTGTGAGGGCTATATAAAGGGGAGAGAGATATGGATAGTGGTCATTGTAACTCAGTCAGTGGCGTGTGAAACATCAGCTGGGAATATTACAATATGGCGTCTGGACCTTCATCCATCCTCCCAGCTGACTCCACCCCTCACTAATAAACAACCCTTCATCACTTATATTACTTTTAATAGCTGGGGTAACGGGTAGGTGTGTACTTCATTGTTCTTATAGATAAAGATGTAGGTACATACCTACTTCAGGGCCTGGCATCCCTCCCCACTTGAGCTCATGATTCTTTTTTCAAGAGAATCATGTCCTGCCCCTAATCCTAACCAACCTCAATCCCTGTTTTTACACATCCTTATTCCTTCGAAATGTTTTCGCGAGTATATTTTTATTTATATGCGAGTGTAAGTGGTTTACTGTAGGGTCAGAGTATTTCAGGTCCAGGGACGAGACGTTGGCTGTTAAGGTAAAATACATTTATAATACTCTATTCTTTTAATTGAATAAGTAAGAAATATTCTAAATTTTTCAAGTATTCTTTTCGAGTTTAAAAAAAAAAAAATAAAATAAAATAAATATATAATAAATATAATTTTATTACGAATATTTATATAAAAAAAATACTTTAAATTCACTATTTTATTTTACTAATATTTTTTCTATTTTTTCAAGTAGGTGCTCGTCCTACTAAAACTAACATTTAGATTAAGTATTTGATTTTCTTATTTTCTGGAAATGATCAAATCCTTTATCTTTATAACCTTTTATCCATTTTCCCAAAAATTCCTTACTCTTTCCTTCTCGAATCGAATCGCGCGATATTTTTTATTGTGCGCGGTTGTCCGTGTGTTCCTGTGGAGTCAGCATCCCAGGTCTATACGAAACTTTGGCTGTTAAGGTAAGATATCTTTATAATACTCTATTCTTATAATTAAATAAATAAGAAATACTTTAAATTTTGCATGTTACTTTTTTTGCCTTTTTTCCCAAAATTAAATATAATTTTATTATGAATATTTATATAATAAAATACTTTGAATTCACCATATTATTTTACTAAGATTATTTTTTTCTTTTTCAGGTATGTACTCGTCCTATTAATCCTAATATTTATATTAAATGATTAAGTAGAAATAATTAAATAATTTAAAAGTCAAAATTATCTATATGCAATTTTGTAATCTTTTAATTTTTTCGAAATTTAATTTGAGATATTGGTTTGAAGCAAATTCGCTTTTATATTTTCAGTTTAATAAAATTATTTCACATGGATAGATAATTCATTTCAATTTTGTTTAAAAAAATAACATTCAAATTTAAAATTAATCCCCTTATATTTTAATATTCGCCTCTAAACTGTAATCTAATTATTTTCTGTTTCTGATTTTATGCTTAAGTCCTTTCTCTCATCATACTCAGATCTCGAAATTATTTATATTTGTTTCTTAAATACAAATATGTGACAACATTTCAAATGTTTAAGACTTTGATTCGAAACAAATTGCAGTATTGGAGACATTGTACTAGGATTTGTTTTTGAAAATGTCTTTTAACAATTACTTATATCAAGTGTAGACGTATTTTGCTACAAATATAATGTCTCCTATTTGTTTCAAAACACGTCTAGCCTTGAAATTTTCATTATTTTCGGCTTTCAGATTTCGAATTGTATTTCTGAGTGTTTTTACATTTGAAACTAAAGATAATATTTAATATTTTAAAATTATCACTCTATGATTATATTATGCAATTTGTGTTCAAAATTATATTAATGATCTCTCTTTAATAATTTTTTATTTATCTATCCATGTGAGTGATGGTGACTGCTTCCTACTTTTGGTGCCCCATGTTCTCGCTAAACAGCTGTCTATGTCTCTGTATAAATCAACTATAGAGACATAATTATATATAATAATAATTATATTTGCATAATTTTTTACACACACTACACAATACCATTAATGATACTAATCAATTTCGAAACTCAAATATAAAATTATAATTACTCTTTTTTTAAAAAAGTTAGAAGGTGGATTTTACAAAAATATAATCAAAATTTCTTGTTTAATTTTATTAATTAAAATTCATTCAAAAATTATGCAAATAATTTTATATTATATATGTAATTTGAAATATTTATATTCGACTGAAAGTACAAGGGAACTTTTCGACGTCATTGTCTCTAAGAATTAGTAGTATAGTAATTTAATAAGTAATAAATACAATGCCCAAGTGCATATTTTTCTAAATTAAATGTTTTTTGGGATAAAAATTCGGACAAATTATTATGAAAAATAATTTAGAGATTCCAAATATGATTCCATTCCAGTATTACACGGATTCCAATAATATTAAAAGTAATTAAAAATTTAATAGTCAATTCTGCTGACTATCCAGCAAACATTCCAAACACTGTAATTAAAAATTGCTGAACTGGCTCCAATTCTTCAAAAATTCTCATACACTCTCTAGCATATTTCCAGGGAGCTGGAAAATAGCAACCAATTAATAAAAAAGCTGACGTGTTCTGATGTGGCCATTCACTTGACTTTACCATTCAACCTGGCTCCTCACTTATATTTAATAATTAATAAAATTATTTATAATCATGTCCCTTAGGATGGGGTTAGTTTTTGTATTTTTAGATTACTCTGGGCCCACTGATTATGTATACAAAATATGGATGAGTTTGCTACAAGAGCCTATATTTTCATTTTTTGACCCTACACCCCCCCTTTTGGACGGTTAGTTTTTACATTTTTAGACTTCTGGGGTCCCACTGATTATGTATACAAAATTTGTTTGAGCTTGCTCAAATGGTCTAGATTTTTAATTTTTAACCTCCCCTCGATCCCCATTAATTTGGGATCGATATGCGCAAAAATCTAATCACAAAACTACGTCTTAAATTTGGTTTCGATATTCACTCTAGTTTTTGAGCTAGCTCGTCCACAAAAATTTGGTAACTCACAGACTAACTAACAGACTAACAACCAGACTAACAGACATTTTGACAAAACAATTATTATCTCGAAAAATATAATTTTTTCAATGTTTACTTATCAGAGCTTTTTTGTAGAGCGAAATGCCCTGGTTTCGCTCAATTTTTTAATCAAATTAGTTTCTGCCGTTTTTGAGATATTTTCATGAACGATAACAATACGTGACCATACCTTGTATTGTAAAGTAAAAAATTATATTTTAATGAACGAAACAATTTCAAAAACTGCTGGAGGAGAGAAGAAGGAAGCATCTTATTTGTTTCCTTCATTAACCCTTTGAAACTCTGAAGAAGAAGAAGGGAGCAATTCTCCGAAACGTTGGTTTAAAAGGAAAGGAGAAAAAAGAAAAGAATGACGCTCCACTAAAGACACCTTGTTTGAATATGTGATAATTTTTTATTTCTTCACTACCCTTCTCACTATGCTGCATTCCATTACTTTCAGCTGAAAATTCTACCAAAGAAAAACATTGTTCAAATATAAGGCAAAAATTCGATATCAATTATTTTGAATCATTTCAAGGTGGATTAAACAGGCAAAAATCAGTAATTTTAAAAATAGATTTAAAGAGCATTACAAGAATAGTGGTGGTTAAGGAAATCGCTTTAGCTCGGTATCGATTCAGCAAACATTACCAAATTTAAGCTTCTTCATTAAATATAGGGAAAGGCAAGGATCGTTCTCATGGCGTTAACATTAATGATAATAATAACATCTTTGCCACCAAACACAAGAAATAGTATCATGGGAAATGTAGTGTACAAAAATTCTGGGAGTGATTCTAAAATTAGATACTCAAGTTAGATACACTAAAAAGTTCTTAGATTTTTCCAGGATATATTAACGGGCGTCTGTTTGGAGTTGTGATAATTATAAGATTGACGTTAAGTCCTATTAAATTGAAAAAAAATGTTATAAAATTACTGATTCTAATGAAGAAAGACTTCAAGTGATATGAAATATATAGGTACTATATTACTAAACGAGAGAGAATTTTCAGGGCATGATATACTATATTTCTCTAATAAAAGTTCGAATTTCATAACCAAGAAGAACTCAAAAAATCAATGTTTCGATTATCATAGCTGTGTATTTGCTAGACCAGACCTGGCCAACCCAAAGTTGGCCACGAGCCTCATTGACGACCTGATAATTTCCAAGGACCGCACATAATAAAAATAATTTTTTTTTTATTATTTCTAAATCTGGCTTTACAACGGATTTTGTACTTAGTGATTTTTATTGTAAGTGATTCATTTGAATGCAGAGATACACTTAGAGCCAGTTGTATGTCGGTTGGTAAACTCTTTTTAAACGTTAACAAAGGGTAAATACTTAGAATTCAATTTGTGCCAATCAGATGACAGCCACTTTCATCTGATTGGTCATCCCGTCGTTCACAAGGTGAATTCTAAGGATTTACTCTTTGTCAACGTTTAAAAAGAATTTACCAACCGACATACAACTGACCATTAGTGTTCAATGAGTGTAAATGTGAAAAAAACAATACTGCCACTAGATATGAAACGAAAACACGCATTGAGGTAACAAGAAAATGTAGATATTTGAATGGTAAAACCATAAAATAAAAATAATTTTAACTATCAAAATCATTAGTTAGGTCACATTAACCAAACAATATTTTGAATCTTATTTAAAAATAACAAATATGAATGTATTCAGTATGATAATTGTCATTCTTTTCGCGTATGTAATTTTCTAAATCTATTTCTTTTGTTGGAGTTTATTATTAGGGGGCGTTCATTAATTACGTCACACGAATTTCAAGATTTTTGGACTCCCTGTGTCACATTATGTCACATTTTCATTGAGCCCTTGCATTGTGACGTCACACTATCACTTTTATACCCTATAATTTAATAATTGTAGAAAATTTAATTTAAGCTAAAAATTGCTTACTTACAATTTTTTGTCTAGATTTATTTTACCAACATTTTCAGGTTGGAATAATAATAACCTGAAATTTAAAAATATATTTGAAAATTAAAAAAAAAAAATTATTCGACTTTTGTGACATCACCATTTTTAAGATCCCCGGGCCCCCCTTTCATATTTTGTCACAAATCTGAGATGCTCCTCCCCCTTTAGTGTGTGGCGTAATTTATTGACGGCCCCTTATTATTTGTTATTTTTCGCGTAATTATAGGGAACGCTTTTTCTTTTCATTTGTTTAATGCGATATTAAATGTATTCTGAATTAATCGATATTAAAAAAGAGACAATTCGTCATATTATATGACCGCGGGCCGGACGTAAAGACGGCGAGGGTCAAATTCAGCCCGCGGGTTGGGCAGCTTTGATTTTTAGAGCTCCTTCATATATATGAGAGAAGAAATCATTTAAGTCATTTTGGTTTTTAGAGCTAAGAATGTAAAAAATATAGTAGTATCAATGCCAAGTGAAAAAGACAAATTTGAAAGAAGTTTAGAACGTGACTTAACTACGTATTGTAATAAATTAATCTCAATTTTTAATAAGGATTTCCTGGATCATTGCTAATTAATAAACTTTATAAAAATTAATTAGATAAAATAATGATATTAAAAAATTATTTATATTTATCTATTGAGAATTCATCGAAATCGGCATTTATCTTTTAGTGAAGAATTTTCTTTTTTTTAAATAAATCTATAATTTTTTGCTTTTCTTTTTTAGATATTTGAACCCGTTCAGAGTAATACATGATAGATAATTTGAACGAAAAACAGCATTTCTTCATTTGTGTCCATTCAATTGCCCAGGACAGACGCGACACGACGCCGACGGCAGCTATTATTCCAATGTAAGAAAAAGCTAATTGTTCAAACTCTATAAATCTTTCATATTTTCCCTAATATTAGTCATATTAATACTTCGTTATCAAATGTGACTCAAATCAACCAACTTTCAGCATGTTAACTTTATCCTTTATAGAAAATATCTAAATAAAATATTATATGCAAATATTTTTACCATCGTGATCTATAAACAACCTAATTGAATGTACTTTTATTAAATGAGTTCTTTCATTTATTGTAATCGATTTTTCGAAATATAAATGCATAAATAAAATACTCTGTTTTCGGAAAACCACTATAGTCTATCTATCATAAAGAGAAACTAAGTGGTTATCCACTGCTTGATGCAAATAAACATACAAACATACAATATATCGTATCAAATAGCAGTGAGGAGACAACCTATTTGTTTCTCTTTATGATTCAAAAACTCTACTACTTTCGGCACTTTTCAATTAAACTATAGTCTATACTCGGGTGGCGTCCCAATCCAAAATGTCAAAATCCCAACAGCCAAAAATCCTCTATACTCTATACCAGGCCTAGCCAAGACAAATCTCACAACGAACCGCATTGACGAAATAAAAATTTCCAAGGGCCGAACACAAATTAAAATAATTTGAATTTTTTAAATATTTTTTCGAGATCTGGCTTTACAACGAATTTTCTACTTAGTGATTATTATTATAAGTGAATGCAGGTGTTCACTGAAAATGTTCAGTGTAAATGTGAAAAAAACAATCGTATCAATCAGATATGAAAAGATAACACGCATTTAATGACCCAACAACAAACACAAAGTTTTTTATTTTTAAAAATAATTTATTTTATTTAGGGACGAATCTAAGATTTTAGTAGAAATATTTTTACATTGCATTTCAGAAGGAAAAGTTTTTAGCTTTTTTTCTTTATATGTTGCATATCGGAGAGAGATTTGTCTTAAGGGTTTGGCTAACTGCCCGGCAAGCAAGTTAGCGATTGGGTTCGATTCCTGAGGGGACGAAGCTTTCTAATATGCAATGTAAAAATATTTCTACTAAAATCTTAGATTTGTCCCTAAATAAAATCAATTTTTTTAATATAATTGTGGTTAATTTACCTGGGTTGATTTTTGAAAAATTCGATCTTATTTCAAAAAAAAGAAACTCAAAAAAAGATGCTTTAAATCTTTACATTAATAATTTATTATTATTATTTATTCTTTATGCAATTATAGGGAAGGCTATTTCTTTTAATTAATTTAATATGATTTAAAATACATCCTGAAATACCCGATATTAAAAAAACAATTCGTAAGTAATACATGACCGCGAGCCGCACATAAAGACTGGTTGGCCAGCATGGCGCTCTGATCCGTAATAATTAGGTACATATAAAAGTTTGCTTTAATTTTGTATGGTAATAAACATAAACTTCTTCACTAGTACAGTTTATAACAAGTAAAAAGTAATCATTATTCAATTAGTAACACTATAATGAATTAATGGATAAATATCAGAGGTATGTAGATATTTAAGAATTTTAATGTTAAATTAAACATTGCAATGTATTTTTCATTTTTACTAAATATTCAATTTCTTTTAAATCCAAGAGAGATACAGAAATAAATTTGAAGACAAAACCTTCTTTTGTCTCTATTTCTTTAGATCAGGAGTGTCCAACCTTTTGGCTTACACGAGCCACATTTGAAGAAAAAAATTGTCTCGGATCACAGATAAAATTTTATAATTCTATTGATATTTGTTATTCAAAAAAGATACATAGTTAATAGTGTAGAAATAAAAACTTTATTATTTTTTCAGCTCATCGTGTAAGTTTCTAATTTTATTTTCGTAAATTTTATACTTGAAATTAGTTTCCCGTAAATGTAAATACATGCCTACATACTTACAAAAAGTGATATTATGTATTAGTATTTGTTTATATTTTTTCCTGGCTAGATAGATAATTAATATGAAATTCTAATAAAAAGACAATATTCAATTTTTCTTTCAGATCGGTATCTAATTGTTATTCTAGAACATTCAATGAGAAAGTTTGCAAGTATAAAATTTATTTCTAATGAAAATGGATCCAAAAATACACCAAAAAGCTGATTATTTTTTCGGAAATTTTGAAATCTAGTTCTAGATTCAAAATTTAAAATTAGCACCTTTATTATTCGAAAACTTCACAGTAGATTTTCAGATTTCTTTTTTTAGAGAAAAAAAATTATCAGGCCAAATTGTTGTGTGTTTTCCAGTATCTACATATATCATACATAATCTCAATGTTTTAAGGCATTTTATGACTTTATATTGGGCCACGGGTTGGATGGCCCTGGTTTAAATTGAATGGGATTAAAGAAGGATGTGAGGAATGATAATTTATTTTTTAAAAGGGTCACGATTATAATAATCCCTGACTATCCATTATCTATTGACATGTAAGAACGCGCAAAGATCTAAAAGACAAGTCCTGACAAGTTTTAGTCCAGGGGAGGAATTATCAATTAATTGTGATTGTTCTAGAAAACCCCAATTCCTTGTCTCCTTGTACTAGAAGGATATAACTATAGACTTGATTAGTGTCGTAGCATATAAATTACTGAAATAATAAATATTTTAGAAATTGAAAATATGAGAAGAGGCATAATTTTTAAAAACTTCATTATTTTTTTTATCTTATATAGTTGTTGAGCTTATTATTTTGCTTTTAGTGAATTTTATTCTTGAAAAAAGCTTCACGTATTGTACAAATGTACATTCATATTTCGAAAAAGGGAATAAATATATCTCTACATATAAATCCCAATGATTTAAGAAAGTTTATGATTTTATGTTTGTCCACACTCATTGCAGTGCTGGACCTCATGCGGCCCGGGCCATGGGTTGGACAGCTCCTGCTTTAGATCAAAAAATTCAAAAGCAATTTTTTTTAATGAAGGAATAAATCAATATTAAATTTTACAATTCTGTTAAGCTAGATGAATTACAATTGACTCAATGATACATTTTCAAAATTAATTTCATTGTTAATGCCTATTTGTGAATATTAAA
The DNA here is from genome assembly GCA_024734495.1 of Forficula auricularia. Taxonomy (NCBI): domain Eukaryota; kingdom Metazoa; phylum Arthropoda; class Insecta; order Dermaptera; family Forficulidae; genus Forficula; species Forficula auricularia. Next base: position 7,566,149 of record JALMQS010000073.1, on the reverse strand, counting down.
TGACCCTTCTCAAAAGTTAAAACTAGAAAATGATATGTTGGTTTAAGAAGAAAGATTTGAGCAATTATTCTAAATTAAACTTTGCTAGAGATCCCAGGTTGTGATTTATTTGCCGAGAGTGCTAGTAAATTTACTATGCTTAATTAGTATATATTTTATCTTTGCTGTAGGTAAATGCAGGCTACTCGTATTAATACCCCTTACAAAGGATAATTCCTTCAAGTGGTGAAAAAATTAAAGTTTTAATTGCATACAACGAAGAATAGGATCTTTATTTTTATTATTATTATTGTTATTTTTTTTGTATTATTTATAATTTTCACATAGTACATTATTTTAATTTATTTATTTATGATGGGTGCAAAAGTTAAAAGACCAGAGAGGTACTCACACACTTCAAAAATAGAAAATAATGGGGTGGGATTCCAATGCTTGACCCATGCTCTGCATTGGATAAAGAAAAACGCAAAATCACATTAATTAAATGTAACTGAGGCACCAAATTGGGAAAACTCAAATGTTTATATGGTAAACTCTATTTTTCTATTCTCTACCTATTTAAAGTTTATGTAAAAATTATCCTTTCATACATACTTGATGGCTTATATGTCATAAGCTCTGGAGCATTCCATCAACGACCGGACTCGCCTAGCTCTTACGCAGCTTTCATTCTTCTCCGTCCAAAATGTTGCCTAAATACAGGCGCACTAACGTCATAAATCAAGTTTAAATTCAGTCTACATTTTGAGAATTTTAATTAGTAAAGTTATTTATTTATATTTTATAGTTCAATATTTTTTTATACAGGCAAAAAAATTGAATTAGTTAAAAAACTCTAATTGAAGAAATAATTAAAATTCAAGTTCGATTTCGGACAAGAGTTACAATTCGTATCTTTTCATAGACATAAAATTCGACCTATTCTATCATATTCAATAGGTGGTAGCTTTCTCTCCAAGGTAGATCATATATGTGATTTGGGAGTTACTTTCGAGTCTTCTCTCTCTTTTTCTCTTCATATAAAAAATCTTTTTGGTCAATCTTTTAAACTTATATAAAAATACAAAACATTTCAAAAATTCAAACTGCCTAAAAATACCTTTCAACTCCCTAGTAAGAAGCAAGCTGGAATATTGCAGTATAATTTCGTCACCGCATGGCCAACATCACAAATTGACCAAATCGAAAGAATTCAAAATAAATTTTTAAAAATTATTTCATATAAATTCTTATCATCTCATAACTCTCTTACTTCATTTAACTATCACTCTTCTAGACACTTGAGAACCGAACTAAATATCCAGAGTTTATCATCACCTAGACTACAAAATGACTTGATATTCCTTCACAAAGTGTTGAATGATCTTATTGATTGTTCTGAAATTCTCCAATATATCAATTTTAAAGTGCCTCAGTATCACAGTCGCTTTGTCGAATCCTTTTTTCTCCCCATATGTAATACAAATTACTAAAAAAATCCAAATTCACAGTTAGACTTCTTTTCATGTGGTGTGAGAGATATCAAAAGATATTGTTCACTCTACGATTAAATATCTAATAAACTAGAGTCTCGGGAATATGAATTGTTGTTAATATTTTGTATTTGATGTATTTATATAGTTGTTTGTATGTGTATTTATTGTATAAAAAATTGAATATTGTTATTGGGATAATTCTCGTAATTGAATATTGGCTGATAAAATGAAATGATAAAATATACTCTTTACACTGACCATTCGACAAAGTTCTCTAGAGGTCTGAATATTGAATTTACTCAAAAATACACTCAATAATACTACATATTTTTCTTATTCTCATTATCTATTGTTTATACAGTCCATGTTAAACGCCAAAGTTAAGCTATTTTGTCATTATTAATGTACACTTCTCGTCAGCCTCTTTTAATGAAATAACGAACCCGAAACGATCAGCCAGTCACCAAAGAGTCCACGATTGCATATTTCCGGGCCTTATATGAATGCTAGGGGTACTCTAATAAACTCAGCTAAGGTGTAAGTGTATCTGTAGTCGTTTCAACCTCGAACTGTTCAGCAACCTTTGTAAACTTTTATATCTTTAACCTGAATTTGATTGCACAAATCACTTAATCACTGCCAGCTATTGTTTACTATTATACTATAGGGCAATGGACCAGGAACCGGAAGCTTACAGAGCTATATTAAATCGTTCGAATGAATATGTTTTAAAGAATGAAAAAAATATCTTTCTTTAGGGTAAAGTAATTTAAAATATAGTTTTACTAAATACTACATATAGGCTTTTGAGGTACTCAATTAGAATATTAAATTTCATCAAAATTGGTTAAGTCATTTTGAAGATATTTAGAAAAAACTAATAAAGTACTAATGTTTGGGCCCGATATGTACCAAAAACTAATCACCGCTTCATTTTGTTAAAGTAATGGTTTGATCTCAAATTCAATTCAATCGATTGAATTGTGTGGACAAAAAGGACACATCCATCCATCCGCATGCACTAAATAAAAAAATAACGCTTTTTGGCCTCTGGACGAGAACACATGTAATTTTTGGCAAAACCGTCCCATGATAAAATTCAACCTGATTGAATATTACAATTTGCGACTTTGATTGAGACCATGGGTTCCGTTGTGTACTTGAGGACCCTTTGAAGTCGCGCTTCGCGAGACCGATTCCAATACTTCGCATTGGATAAAGTAAAAAGAGAAATAACACCATGATCCCTCCAATGGGATTCGAAATTATGTATTTGATTTGCAAGTGAGCTAACCAATTGCGCCACGGGAGAACTTACCAATCGGATAGGATCTTGGAAAAAATAAATGTAAAGGAATATAAAGAAAAACAAAAGAATAATAATGATTTAGAAATCTATACATTCACAAACATTATTCTGAATTTTATTATTAGAATTATATTAAATTAAATTTCATTTCATTATTTTATAATTTTATTAATTCTTCTGTTGAATAAACCTCATTTCTCCTGTTTTCAAACAAAAACATTTCCATTGTCTATGTCTTTTTCTAACAGTGTGTCAGTAAATCGATGTTTGTGCAAGACTGGCGTCGAAAGGGGAATAAATTACCCGGTCACATGTTAATACGTCTTGAAGAGAGAAGTTGTGATAAATAGCGGCCGAGGAGAAAAGAGCTCCACAGAAATGGACCATTTATCTTGCGGGAAGCTGCGTAGCCTCGAGATATATAGGCGAGTTCCAATCCGATGAGAATACCGCGGACAAAGTTGAACCCAAAAAGCACTCGCTAGAGTACTAATAGAGAACTATGCAATCCCGACATCTCTGACGGTACCAAGCGAACAAGGGTTGAGAAATGAAATCAACTCCAAATACCCTGAGACGTCTAAACACTCTCCGACAACTTCTCCAATTGAATGATCGACCTCCTCTTTTAGAATAATTGAGATTCCTAATAAAGAAATGCTTCAAAAGAATAACATATTTTTATCATTTCAAGATTTTTTGTAAAAAGTAGATCGTTATTTAAGTCATTATGTTACCTATATTAAATAGGTATTTGCTATTTTCATTTTGTTGGTGAACCGCGGCCTAAAATATCGTATACACCTACTTCCACTCTCATTTCCAAGTAGAAGACAATAGATGAAAGGGCAATATCTAATGAATTCCAAAATAATTTCACATAATTCCAAAGACGTGTATACTTATTTCCAATCGTGGTTCCCCCTCGGCTATTTTATAACATTATCACCTTTTTTATTCGGTATGCCTGGGAGACAGGCAGATTATTTGTTTGCAAAGCCAACTAGGCGAGCAGAGGAATTAGATTAATAAATTCTCTCGGAAATTTTCGATTTTTTTAAATATATTTTTATTCTGATTATATAGGTATAATATACCTGGTATATATGGTATATGTATATATCAGTGGCTTTTGGCAATTTTTTAACCAGGGAATTTCTGTCCAAAAAAATATTTATCATTTTTTGAAATTTTATTTTAATCTTCGCTTTTTTTTTTGTAAATTTCTGCGAATACGGCATCATTTTCGTTAAAGGCTAAAAAAAAAAAATTTTGTCTTTCTATGCCTTTTGTTGCAAATGAAGAAAGTTTTTGAACACTACTGTGAGAGAAGAAGGAAACATTTTATTTGTTTCATTCATTGACCCTGAAGGAGGGAAAATCCTCCGAAACGTCGGTTTGAAAGGAAAAGGAGGAAGATTCCCATCAATTACACCTTATTTTATATGTGTTAATTTTTCTTTCCTCACTACCTCTGGGCTGCCTTCCATTACTTTCAATTGAAAAACTTAAATTTCTCCTAATTCTATTGCTATAAGCAAGCTATGGCTTGTCTATAGCACTCTTAGTTATTTATGGACTTGTCTTTGACATCCTTGAACTGGAAGAAATACCAGGCAGGGACTTCAAACCTTCTATCCGCACACTTTTCGGAAAACCATTCATTTTAATTGCCCCTTGAAATTATGCAACAGTTTTATTTAATTTCGAGAACCAATAGATATACTTTTTAAAAAACAAAAAATGTTTTTTATAGAAATATAATATTTGAAATAATGGATAATAATTTGAAAATTTTAGGATCCTCCTGAAATTTTGAAGTCGATATTATAAAAATACGTAATAATAATAATAATGTTTGAAATTTTAGGGAAGCGCTGCATCCATAGGATCCATGGACCGCGCGCCACCTACAAAACTCATTGCGCCTTAGAAAAACCGCAACTTTATTATTACGAGGCAATTGGGGCGATGGCGATGGTAGCCAATACGGATGTTTATATACGTATAATACATATACAATTATATATAATTGAATATTAAAATTATTTTATTTATTTATTATATTAAATATTCTCACATTTAATCATATTAAAAGATATTTCACTAGGGTATATTGAATGGGCTTGATGAAATGACATGATCCCTATGGCGAGAGGCTTGTGTCTCAATCTCACAAAAGATTTGTAAATGAGAAAGAAAACGATCTTATTTTATCGATTTCATCTATGTGAAGGTACATGTAATCATTCTAATATAAGAAAATAGCATTTCAATTAAGAATTTTTTGGGGGGTCAGATAGGCTAGTCGGTAGCGTATCATCCTGCTAACCAAGTGGACCCGAGTTCGAATCCAACTCGAGGCATTCGAGCAAAAGGGGGCTTCGCCCCTGACCCCCACGTGACTGCTTTATTGATGTTTTATTAGTAACAGAGAATAAATATAATTGTTTTGTTATAAAGTCTTAAATAGATATAATTTGAGATTCTATTTAACTGTAATATACAATCATAACAAATAAGATGAAACAAATATTTAAAATGTATTAAAAATCTCTATTTATAAAAAATTCTCTTATTCTCAAGCTTGAGTTGTTTATCATAAAAGAATTTAGTCTTATTGATTTTAAGTCGATTCTTCCACGTTTTCAGTAGAGCTTGCCATTAATAGTCAAAACATCAAAAATGAAATGCAATAAGGTTATTCCTCTAGTATTAGATAAGAATCGATGGTTATTTTTGATTTTAAGTCGATTCCTCCATGTCTTCAGCAATGGTTACCAATAATAATCGAAGGGTCAAGTATAAGATAAGAATCGATTGCTATTTTTGATTTTAAGTCGATTCCTCCATGTCTTCAGCAATGGTTACCAATAATAATCGAAGGCTCAAAAATCTAATGTAGAATTGTTATTCCTCAAGTATTAGATAAGAATCGATTGCTATTTTTGATTTTAAGTCGATTCTTCCATGTCTTCAGCAATGGTTACTAATAATAATCGAAGGGTCAAAAATCTAATGTAGAATTGTTATTCCTCTAGTATTAGATAAGAATCGATTGCTATTTTTGATTTTAAGTCGATTCCTCCATGTCTTCACCAATGGCTACCAATAATAATCGAAGGGTCAAAAATCTAATGTAGAATTGTTATTCCTCAAGTATTAGATAAGAATCGATTGCTATTTTTGATTTTAAGTCGATTCCTCCATGTCTTCACCAATGGCTACCAATAAAAACCGAAACGTCAAAAATCGAATGTAGAATGGTTATTCCTCGACTGTTAAATGAGAATCGATCATTATTTTTGAAATAAAGTCAACATCAGGCGCGGATCCAGACCTCTGATTTGGGGGGGAGCGGTCGCCGGTATATAAGATCTACTTTTGATCTCGGAAGTGTGTCGCGGTCGAATTGTCCAAGCGGGGGGGGGTCAGAGACGCCCCCCCCACATAGAACTTTATTTTCTTCAATTTTAAAATTTAATGTTATATAAAAAAAATTAAATAAACATATAAAAAATGTTGATCTCCAATGCTTTGGGGGGGGGTCGACCCCATCGCCCCCCCCCCCTGGATCCGCGCATGGTCAACATGAACTGCAAATTGCAAGTGATATCTGATTAATAATAAAGGAATAAACATATTAATATTTCAAATGAATTTGGATAAAGTTTAGCAACGATCCGTTGCAGTTTATTTAATTAAATAACAATTTTTGAGTTCATCAATTAAATTGTCAAATTAATATTTGTGGGATTTAAAATTCATTGTAATTAAGTACCTTGAGGACCACAAAAAAGGTCATATATAGTTTTTTGTAAAATTATATTTTAAAGTACTTTATTTTAGAATAAGATAGTACATTGATAAAGTTTAGCAACGATCCGTTGCAGTTTATTTTTTTAATTTTTGTTTTTAAATGTACTTTAAAAAAAATAGATAGTTTTTTAAATCTTTGTTGCATTATTAAATTCTTCTTCAACGATAATGTGGTTAGAACTCTATTATCTATGCTATTAAGAATGAATGACATTCAAAAATCTGACAAACAGTGCCGCCAACAAATGTTTAGTTTGCAAGTTTAGTTCTTTTATTGTTTGGCAAGCTATGTTGGCTATACAGATTTTGATTTAGTTTTTCGTGAATTTTCCAATTTTCCGGGCAACTTTTCCGATTTTTTTTTACGTATTAACCTGAAATCGACTATTACGAACATTATAAAAAAATTAGCCAAATCGGTCCAGGCATTTGAGAGATCTGCGCTTACAAAGAAAAAGAAATTCATTTTTATTATATAGATTTTAGAATAAGATAGTACATTGGATAAAGTTTAGCAACGATCCGTTGCAGTTTATTTTTTAAATTTTGTTTTTAAATGTACTTTAAAAAAATAGATAGTTTTTTTAAATCTTTGTTGCATTATTAAATTCTTCTTCAACGATAATGTGGTTAGAACTCTATTATCTATGCTATTAAGAATGAATGACATTCAAAAATCTGACAAACAGTGCCGCCAACAAATGTTTAGTTTGCTAGTTTAGTTCTTTTATTGTTTGGCAAGCTATGTTGGCTATACAGATTTTGATTTAGTTTTTCGTGAATTTTCCAATTTTCCGGGCAACTTTTCCGATTTTTTTTACGTATTAACCTGAAATGGACTATTACGAACATTTAAAAAAAATAGCCAAATCGGTCCAGGCATTTGAGAGATCTGCGCTTACAAAGAAAAAGAAATTCATTTTTATTATATAGACTAGCCCGGCGTCACCTAGCTTCTGGCGGGGAGCGTCTCATTTTATGGTTAAAATAAATATAGATAAATATATGACCTAACCATCATTTTTTAAATATATTTAAAAATAATAATAGTTTTGAAAATAAATTGAAAATGCAAATAATTATAGAAAAGGTATTAAAACAGTAAATGAATTATATATTACTTGTCAAAATTGTTCCCTTAACCAAAAATAATATTTACAGTTGAAAGATTTTCAAAAAGCTATCATCGGCCATCATGTTTGTTTACTTTCCCTCTCCCCCCAGAGAGGCAATGGCGTTTACTCGAAAAAATATTTTTCGCATGCCACAGGTGTGATATCTTTAAAAACATTTGAATGGTATCTTACTGTGAAAATTTCAAAGAAATCGGTGAAGAACTTTCGGAGATCCTTCAACGTATCACTTAAGGGGCTCCAGGTACTCGTTTATTAAAATGTTTACTACATTTTCATTAAAAAATTTTATCATTCCCTCAATTATTTGGTGGCCCGAAGAGTCAAAGAGAAATTACGTTGGTTTCTGATAATAACTAAGCAAGACCAGCTGTGCCAGAATTCTGGATAAAAATAAATTTTTTAGAGACAATGTTAGGAACACTTTTTTCGAAAATTGGATTTTGGCTATTTTATACTTTTTATTTGTTTTTTGCTTTTTATAACAATAAATCCGAACCAACTTCAGGCCCTAATACTAGAAGTTTTGACCCCACAGAAGTATTTTTATTTTGGAAAATACTTGTTAGGGACTGAGTTATAGGTGAATTCCCTCAGAGGGACGATATTTGAGTGCCTCTACCTTATAATATAATGTCTTAATATTAATATAACTTATACTAATTTATGTATTAATGACGATGACAAATTAATTATAGTTAAATCGACTCCTTACCTTGAAGAATGCCTGTTCCAGTTCAGTGCTGTGATCGATTTCCGACACACAAATGGAATAAAATGCTGATTTTTAATTCCCATTAGCTTGAATGCATTTCTCTAGGCGGGCCCGAATCTCTAAAACAGAAAATAGTCAAAAGAATATTTTTCACATGCCACAGGTGTGATATCTTTAATAACATTTGAATGGTATCTTATGTGATAAATTCTCAAAGAAATCGGTGAAGAACTTTCGGAGATCCTTCAACGTAATCAACTTAAGCGTAACAGTACATTTTTATTTATATAGAAATGTGTGGATGTGCGATTCTTTCATTAGAATCTTATTAAGGAAAATTATTAAAACAAAAAAACGCGGATAAATTTATCTTCTTCTCTTAAGAACTAAGGCATTTGAAGGATGCCAAATACAAAAATCAAAGTTAGTGTCTAGAAAAATGTTAAAGTCTAAAAAGTTTGGTATAATAACTTTTTCGATGCCCCTTTTACTTCATTGAATTCTCATCTTATAATACAACACGGGAAACCCCCTAACTACGCCAATGTAGATAATGTCAAAATGTTCTAATTTCCAAAACGAAGTTGTGTTCAAAAATGGAGAAAAAGAGAAAATTGTTATTTGAGGAGGTTCGAACAATTGTATCTAGTGAGCTGAAATTTCACTGACAACTTTGTATTCTTTATCTGCACCTTTCCATTAAGTTTTATCTTTCTTACTTAAATTATTCTCTCACAAAAAAGGTCCAAACCACCAACATTTTCATTGCACCGTGACTTTAAAATGTTCTTACTTATTCCTTCAATTATTATATCAATATTTATATTTACAACTCATAGGGAATTTATAAATAATTACTGGTATAACTTTCTAGAAAAAATAAATAATTCATTTTAATTTGAGTCAGTTATTCTATTCCATGGTTTAAATCATCTGATATATTCCATTTTTACACATATTAGTTTTGATGTCTTTTTGATTAAGATCTTTAATTCATGGAATTGCTGCTATATATCAGGTTGCATTTTAATTTTACTGACTTGACTATTTTGATTTTAATTAAGATTAATTAGACGCACTTATATCCTGTTCCTTGGAAGATTTCGATCTCACTGCTGAAAAAATGCAAAAATTGTAGATTTTATGCTTCGGTGGTTTCATTGTTATCAGTTATTGAAGAAATTTTCGTTGTAACCATCTAGATAAAACATTATAGATAAGATATTCCAATCAGAATACACAACATTTTCAAGTACTATTAAAATGATTATTATGTTACTGAAACACAATTGTTCTAATAAAAAAGACATGAATGATATGTAAAATCTCTCGAGCAAATTCAAAGTATTAGAAATTAGAGGATCACTAGAGATATTCTAATATTCTCAATACAGAATAAAGTTAGTGAATGACAAGCTCTAGAACTTAAGGACAACTTAGAAAGGAAACTGTTGGTAATCAATTTTAGTGAGGAGAAAATTTCTCTTGTTATTAATTTAGCTTAGAATTCAAAAAATTGATATATACATATATATAGTATATTCAATTGAAAAGTTTTTATTTTGCCAAGAGTAGCAGAGTTGTTGATTCATAAAGAGAAACAAAAAGGTTGTCCTCTGCTTGATGCAAATTTACATACAATACAATACAATACACATCTATAAATATAAATGCTAACTGGCTTCTCGGTTCAGTAAGAGCAAATAAATTTTCAATATCCACGCGATAAAGACCCCATGAAAAATAATATTTACAATTAAAAAAGACAGATGAATTTTTTATACTTATGATCAAATCGCATTTTGTTTTTACAATAATCTATCTAATGACCTCTTAAAAACTTGAACACTCTGAATACTCTGTATTTGTTAAAAGATGTAGGTTCACTGGGTTGAAGTAATTGGAATGGTCCATTTTATTCTTGAGATTAAACATATAAAAATATAGTAATAATAACCAACAAAAGACAAAGAAAAACATGAATTGTAAGACGCTTAAAGCGTGGATTAATTATTCTATTAATTAAAATGTTTTTTTGTCCAATACTATGTAATAATAATTATATAAAAAATTGCTGTCTAAAAAGTTCAATGTAAATTTTATTTTCATTTATCTTTACTGATAATTTTACTTTTTTTTTTTTTTTTTAATTAAAATATTCTTTTATATTTTCTGTTTTAGAGAATCGGGTCTGCCTAGAGAAATGCATTCAAGCTAATGGGAATTAAAAACGGCATTTTATTCATTTGTGTGTCGGAAATCGATCAGTGCAGACGGAACAGGCATTCTTCCAAGGTAAGAGGAAATCGATTTAACTATAATTAATTTTCATACATCATTAATACATAAATTAGTATAAGTTATATTAATATTAAGACATTATATTATAAGGTAAGGGGCCCAAATATCGTCCCTCTGAGGGAATTCACCTATAACTCAGTCCCTAACAAATATTTTCCAAAAACAAAAATACTTCTGTGAGGTCAAAACTTCTAGTATTAGGGCCTGAAGTTGGTTTTTGGATTTATTGTTATAAAAAGCAAAAAACAAATAAAAAGTAAAAAAAGTCAAAATCCAATTTTCGAAAAAAAGTGTTCCTAATATTGTCCCTAAAAAATTTTTTTTATCCGAGAATTCTGGTACAGCTGGTCTTGTAAATTATTATCAGAACCAACGTTTTCTCTTTGACTCTTCGGGCCACCAAATAATTGAGGGAAAATAAAATTTTTTTAATGAAAATGTATAAACATTTTAATAAACAGTACCTGGAGCCACCGAGCGATGCTCGGCAACTTTTTGCTTCAGTTAAAAGTTATATATTAATATTATTTTTAATTTAAAATTCTGATAAATACCACCCCAACACTGCATCCATAATGAGTAAACATCGAAAAAATTATATTTTACAAGATATTAATTATTCTAGCTCAATAAATAGTGTGAATATCGAGACGAAATTTCACATGTAGTTTTAGTAGATTGAGATTAAGAACTGATCATTATGTGAAATTGATAGTGCCTCAGAAGAGGAGGGATTCAAAAATAGGAGAATGGGGCCAGGTGTATGGAAAAGTCATGTGGATGGCCG
>JALMQS010000073.1:7476652-7554510 GCA_024734495.1 Forficula auricularia | reverse complement strand
GATTTATACATATCCAGCATTGTCCATGACAGAAATGATCCATTGTTTCAAAAAATTACAGGTTTTCCTTCATAAAATGAAAATAACTCATCCTAGAAACTTTTTAGGATAAGTGGTTTTCATTTTTATGAAGAAAAACCTGCGATTTTTTTGCAAAAAATTGCATTTTTTCAAAAATTCAACATTATTGCGGCACATGTTACCATTATCCAAAAAAGATGAAACTTTTTCAATTGTAGCAAATTTAATATAGTTTAAAAATGTATAGAGTAGTCTTTGTCGAAAACGTGCTCCTTCATTTGAGATAGGTATTCAAAAGTAATCCGGGGGGTTGTTTTTTGAACTACCTACTGGACCAATTTTCTATTTTTTTTTATTCAACGCCAAATTTTGTCATCTTTAATTTACTATAGGAAGGTTATTTACCAAATATGGACCGTTTTCGAGTTATAAGCGAAAAATTGAAAGAAATTCGAAAATTTCGAGGTTGTTCGGCCACCAAAAGTTGTCCCCCACACTTTCGAGGTCGCAAACTGAGATTTGGCATACCCACACCATGCCCAACGGTCCTAGAAAAAAAAAATATTTTCCCGCAATTAACGTAAGCTGAACCACTTTTTAGATCCTCTATTTATTGGGCTATATCTCAATTAATTAGGAAGCGAGTCCGATTCGCACTTGCCGTTACACTTTTCTATCCCTCACCGGTCATTATTAACTCTCATAGTTTGAAAATTTTACTCCAAAAATGAAGATAAATTACCATCCATATTTAATTATGTGGTCCGATTTTAGGAAATATGTGTTCGAGAAATATTTTGCATTGTTCAATTTCCTTGTAGCACAGGAATGCAGACGGTAAGTATAATACATTCTTAGTGAAAGACGCATATTATTGGGGAAATTAGAACTTTCAATTTCTAAATGCAGCCATGGGCATAGTTAGAAGGGGGCAAGGAGGGCTGCCACCTTAAAAAACTCACCCCCCTATAACAATTGAAACTCTATTATTACGAGGCATCACTTATAAGATCTCAATGCTAGGCGTAACTCTAGGGTCTGACCTTTCATGGAATGACCATATCTCAACCACTGCTAAAGCTGCAGCGCGCAAGCTTGGTCTCCTATTTAGGTCTAGACGCTGTTATACTCCCAGTCAACTCCTTATGCTGTATAAGGCTCAAATTCGTCCCTGTCTCGAATATGGCTCTCATCTGTGGAGGGGTGCCTCCAAGCATTCTCTTGCCACACTGGATGCAATTCAGAAGCGAGCAATTAAACTAATAGGAGAACCGGCTCTAACCAACTCACTCGACTCCCTGGCTCACCGAAGAACCGTTTCTGCCCTTTCCTGTACTACAGATACTATCACGGTGTCTGTTCAGTCGAGCTGAAATCAATTATCCCCCTAATGCCCTCTTTACGCGAAACACGCGGTTTTCTAACGCTCAGCACCCCTTCGCTGTCAAATTGGATAAAAATCGAACAAGCGCTTTCGCCAACTCTTTTATCCCTTTGACCTCCAGAGACTGGAACTCGCTCCCTGCCACCATCTTTCCCGCGACTTATAACCTTCAGCTATTTAAGACCCGTATCCACAGATACCTTCGACCCCCGCCCAACCCATAAAATTCTTTCTTCTTCTTTTCACGATGGAGGGGCCAACCCAGGCCTTTAGGGGTTGCACCTTTTTTGGTGTAACTCCTTCTCTCATCATTATCATAGTAAAAGATGAGAGTAGTTAAATATAATATTTATTTACTCTATCTTTATTAAAGATGTTTCACCTTGCACCAACACCACAATCTCTACTAATTATGTATTTCTCATTAAATTATTTCGTTACTTTCAAAATTTGTCAATTCTACTAAAAAGTTAGTTGATCTCTAATCGGATTGCCAAAATTAAAACCTTGTGGTGGCTTATCAGCTTATGGATAATGAATAAGCCGGCCAAATGAGTTCGGATATACCTTATTTCATGTAAAATACTAGAGTTATTATTTTTCAGAATAGCTAAATGAAGTTGTGAGATTTTTTATTTTTATTTTTAAGTGGTCTTACTTCTAAACACGGATAGGTAGGTACAAAAATCACCTGAAAATGGCAAATTTGAGCCACTCTCAGACTGACATTTTAAAATGAATTAAATTTAATTAATTCTTATTAAAGTGATCTTTACAAGGATACCTCACATCATGCGATAAAAAATATTTTAAATATTGAGTTATCGAGGGCACGATAACTAAACAAACAGACAGATAGACATACAAATAATGTTAGGAACTAGGGATTGTATATCGGTTTACCAGTAAATTGACAAAAAAATGTTCGGTAAATTATAAAAATTTAACCGTAGAAATAAAAGGTAAATGTAAGTAACAATATACCTAATTTTTAATTTTATGGGAGATATTTTATTAATCATTATAAGCTCTATGACCTTATCAAACAAAAAACAGAATGTCAAGAAGTGTCAGTTCCACAAGCAAAAAACACGAAAAATTGGAAACAAATAGTAAAAAAAGAATTAGAGTACTTCCGTCAATAAAAAGTACAGGGGAAGTATATTCAAATAGTATTTGATTATTTAATGACCATTCGTCCAACAACCCTAGTAGCACAATGTTTCAAACTATATAGTAACTATATAAAGGTTATATAGATTCGAAATCTATATAGTCACTATATAGTTTGAAACATTGTGCTACTAAGTGTTGAATGAGAAATGGTATCTCGGAATCTGGATTATTTTGTAGAAAAATTAGATCAAAATTAGGGGATAATACTTTAAATAATTTAAGTTTCTTGAGAAGTTATTTTTTTAAAAATGGTAATCAATCAAATGGTATTAGGTACTATATATTATTTACTTTACCATACAGACTATGGTCAAGTATTGTAATCGTGCATGAAAAAGTGGTTTTTTCCTTCTTTTTTTACTTAAACTGCTTAACCTATTTCGATTAAAAAATTGAGCGAAACCATGGCATTTCGCTCTACAAAAAAGCTCTAATAAGTGAACATAGAAAAAATTATATTTTTCGAGATAATAATTGTTTTGTCAAAATGTCTGTTAGTTAGTTAGTTAGTTAGTTAGTTAGTTAGTTAGTCTGTGCGTTACCAAATTTGTGGACGAGCTAGCTGAAAAACTAGTGTGAATATCGAAACCAAATTTCACACGTGGTTTTGGTCCAGTGAGATTAAGAGCTGATTAGATTTTGGTGCATATCGACCCAAAATTAAGAGGGGTGGAGGGGGGGAGTAAAAATAAAAAATCTAGGTCGTTTGAGCAAATTCAACCAAATTTTGTATACATAATCAGTGACCCTCCAGAAGTCTAAAAATGCAAAACTATCCCCCCCTCGCCTACATGATTATAAATAATTTTATTAAATATTAATGTAAGTGAGGGGTCAGGTTGTATGGTAAAGTCAAGTGGATGGCTACATCACAACACGTCAGCTTATTTTTGTTGTATTTTTATTTTTCTGTATGTTATTTTTTCTAAAAGATATTATAGTTTATTTAGCTTTAGAATAACACTTTAATTTTTATATTTTATATTTTTGAAATAAAAAAATATGAAATGGAAATCAAAATGACTTATATTTTTTATCATCTTAATTTTATTTTTCAGGGAAAAAAATTTACCGGTAAACTGGTATTTTAATTTTCATTTACCGAATTACCGGTAAATGAAAAAGTCGGTAAATTTACAATCCCTATTAGAAACATTTTTTCCACATTTTAGATATCATTACACACAATAAGAGCAAATATTTGAGAGAACTCAAGACATCTGCAGGCGAGCACGCCTGCCAGGCGGGTGTGTGGTGTATAAAATTAATAGAAAATATTGAAAGAAAAGATTATACTATATATATTAAATCAATATTTTTGTTTATGATCAAAATGATATTTTCCTAATTAGGGTGACGGCAAATAGACTTGCCTAGGAAAATAGCTTTTAAATAATTTCCTTACGAAATAGAGATACCTATATATTATGTAAATGTTTTAATACGAATTTTCATTTATAGTATTTTTTTTTATTCTTTTGAAATTTCAAAGTGAGAATTATTTATACAAGTATTCCTCAAACTCTGTGTCGTGCGAGGAGCGATTGGAATAGGTGTACACCTCTTTGGAAGTATTTTGGAAGTACTCGGAAATATTTGAAAGTACTTGAGAATATTTGGAAGTAATTGGAAATATTTGGAATTACTTGGAAATATTTGGAAGTACTTGGAAATATTTGGAAGTACAAGTGGAAGTAGGTGTACAGCATATTAGGTCGCGGTTCACCTCTCAGTGTCGCGTCACACAAGTGTGGCCTGAGAAATTATAAAATGTGTCCCAAGGGATTCTTGAGAAATAATTAAAATTGCATGGGTTTTGTAACTTTGAAATATGTAATAGTATTTGTACATTACCTCATAAAAAAATATTTTTAAATTAATTTATAAGAAAAATTTATGGAAAAATAAATTGAATTCAGAGTTTTATATTGACGAAGAAGGAGGTTTTGTCACTATATCTGTGAATTCTTCAGAAAGTTATTCTTCAACTCAATTGTCTGATATTATTAGATATACAAAACATTCTATCTTTTTTAATTTATTTTATTCTTAAACACGATAATTTTTTATCACAATTAAAACAAAAAAACCTCAGAAAGTACAATTATTGTGTTGAAGAACAAGTCGCTGAAGAAGTCGCAAATATAGGAACGAAAAGTCTGTCTTATTCAATATAAAACTCTGAAATCAATTTATTTATCCAATTTCTTAAATTATGGATACGATTCACCAAAGAATATTTTTAAATTTAGTTTGTGTGCCGCGAACAATTCCAGATATTTTTAGTGTGCCGTCAACCGAAAAGGTGTTGAGAAACACTGATCTATACATAAGTAAAATATAGTTAAATTCCGCATGTATTAATCTTTAGATATAATAAAATATTTTAAAAAATATATAGTTTTCTTAAATAACACTACTAAACAAAAATTTCTCCCTGTAAACCTACAATGTCCCGATTTTTTACAACACGTCAGAGTTTTGAGATATTATCGGTCAAAACGACGAAAATGAGCATTTTGACCTATTTTCGAGTCTCATTAGATATTAAACAGCAATTTTGCTTAGAGAAAGTGGTGTAGGTTTTAGGTCAAACATGATATTAATTAATAAAGTGTAGTGTGTAGTTTCACAGTGAATGATTCATTCACTGTGAAACTACACACCCTTTATTTTATTAATTAAACAGTAATATTTGAAATCAAAATATTTTGTTGACGTAATAGAAAACAGCTTCCTCTTTGATTTTCGAATTACCACTTGTTTTTATTTCAATGAACTCGAGTTATAACTAAAAAACTAAAACTACGTGATTATAAGGGATAATTAATATAGATAAAAACACAAGGTTATAAATATCATGACAAGAATGTAAATTATAAGATATAAATTATCAAATTTAATGTAAGGCAATGTTGAACACAATTGCAGACTGAAGATGGCGCTCGAGTTGAAACCGAAACGTTTCATGATCAAAATAAAATAAATTAACAACCTTGATGAAGATTTTTTTCTTGAAAAATAACCATCATTCTCAAAGGATTCCATCTTCCACCGGATTCATTAAGCCTCGTTCCTGATCTTATCAAATAATATACGAATCATTAAGTACTGTGTCCTAAATATCCATATTTACGGAGGAAATTTTTGTTTAATTTTTGTCGAGTAGTGTAATCTATACATAAGTAAAATATTGTTTAATTTCGCATCTATTAATTATCTTTAGATTTAATAAGAATTTGAAAAAAATATATAGTTTTCTTAAATAATTTTAATTGTATAAATATATATAAGAGATAGAGAGAATTTTAATAGAAGCTTGGAAGCATAAACTTACTCTATTTCTTGCTAGTTGGCCTGAAAAATACTGAATTCTCTTCCATAATTAACAAGAAAGTCGAACTTGCTCTGAGGAGCGGTCACTTGAAACTAAAATGCAATTTAATAAACTGGCCGAGTTTTTTATCTCATTGGGATTCGAAGAAAATGATAATCACAATGCTCAAGGATTGAATGAAAAAAATAAACAGAATTTAGATATCGGGTACCTACGGTTTGCATTTATATAGAAGAAGTGAAACTTTTTTCAAAACTCGGTACGCTCTTTGCAATTTCAGTAAATTAAAAAATATGTATTATGTATGTATTAGGGTGGTCCTTATTTTGGGTATTTTCGAATTTTTACGTTGAAAATCAAATGGTTCGAAATAAATAAGAAAAAATATCCCCCAAGTTTCAAGTCTCTATCTCAATTATAATCTGTCCCCCCAGACATGTAAGTTTCTCATTTAAATAAGATGGGGTTTTTGGCATTAAAATATCATTTTTTTATTCCGGCCAAAGTGATAGTTCAAAAAATTTGAAACTTTGTATACTTTATCCTTATAATACTAGCTATCCATCGGAATTATTACAGATTTTTAGCTATTATAATTTTGGAGTTACAGCTAGATTAAATACTGCTATATCTTTGTGTTAGTAAGTTATAGACTCCAAAATTATAATAGCTAAAAATCTGAAAAAATTCTGAGGGATAGCTAGTATTATAAGGATAAAGTTTACAGAGTTTCAAATTTTTTGAACTATTACTTTAGCCCGAATAAATAATTGATCTTTCAATGGCAAAAACCCCATGTTATTTAGATGAGAAACTTACATCGCTGGGGGCACAGGTTATAATTGAGATAGAGTCTTGAAACTTGGGGGATTTTTTTTTTATTTATTTCGAACCATATGAGCCCTTGTCCGCATAAAAATTCGAAAATACCCAAAATAAGGACCACTCTAATGTTTCTATATTAGGTATAATAGTTTCTTACATGTGTGTGAAAAGATGCTATTATTAATATTTTTTTCTTTTTGAATAATTGAAGAAAAAAGTTTCACTTTTTCAAAACTCGGTACGCTCTTTGTAGTTCGCATAATTAAAAAAAGAATTAATTTATTAAATGGTAATTTAAAACTCATCTGTTCGAATGAATATTATTTTTTTACTATAGAAACGAATTAGAATCTCAAAAAAAAAAATTATATCATATTTTTGGAATAATTATGAATTTTCTTAACCGGAATAATTGAAGCTAGGAAGTCGAATATTCCTAATTTGAATTAAAAAAAAACATCTCTCTTGAATTTCTATAGAAATTTTAACGATATAATTATCAATTAATAAAGTAAAGGGTGTAGTTATCACAGTGAATGAAATAAAACTCAAAGAGGTTTATTTCATTCACTGTGAAACTACACACCCTTTACTTTATTAATTAATATCATGTTTCACCTAAAACCTACACCACTTTCTCTAAGTAAAAAAGATATAATTATCGGTATTTGTCTTTATTAACTTTTAAGGAGATAGGTGTTGGTTCAAAGTGAAACATTTTTTAATAATAAAAATTAGGTAAAATTACGAGGTGGGTTTCACATAAATAAAATAAAACAAAAGTGGGTTTTGATTTCGATATATTTCAGGTTGTCAGCTCATGGTCAGGAGTTGAATAACTATATCGAAATCAACAATTACTTTTGTTTTATTTTATTTTATGTGAAACCCACCTCGTAATTTTACCTAATTTTTTATTAATTGTCTTTTTGTTTTAAGTTTTATTTTTGTTTAACTGTGTTCCCCAGATGATTGAAAATCTATAAAGAAGACAAATATTTAGACTAGAACGAACTTTCTCCAAGTTTCGGCGATGCCTGTGGAGTGTAAATACTTTGTAATATTTCGTTTTTAACAAGAAGAATATCTCACATAAAAAAAAATAATAAATGAATAAAAATTTGAAACTTTTTCCAATCTACTACAACAAGAAATAATTAAAAAAACACTTATCAAGTATTGAGAAAACTTCTAAGAAAAAAAAATCTTTAACAGTAGGTAAAAGGTAGAGAGGCAGAGAAAGTAAAGGCGGAGGAAAACACGGTGTGTGGGTGTATAAAAAAAAGAAAACTTCATCGTTAGGTGGTAAAAAGTGGGCTAACAAGAGTAACACGTTTTGGCGGTTGGGGTGGGTGGGCGGCAGGGGGGTGTCAAAAGAATAACCCAAGCTCTTAAATTAGAACGAGAGATCGGTAAGAAAGAAGGGCGGAATGCCGTTTGATTTTATGGGCAACGGAAACGGAAAGAAAATGGCTTTCCGATGTGAGTTTGGATTTCATTCACTTATTTTGTGCTCCCTTAAAAAAGAGCAAATTCTATAAATTTAATCGAATTCAATAAAATATACACCGAGGACAAACTGTGTAGAGTTTATCTCTTGCTTTAAGTAGTTTGTTTGTCTGAAGAAATCTATCTCTATACTATGATTGATTTTATTTTTATTATCTTTGAAAATAACTATACATATTACATAACAATGTGCGGATCCAGGAGGGGGCGATCGGGGCGACCCCCCCCCCCCCCCCCGCTTGGACAATTCGATCGCGACACACTTTCGAGATAAAAAGTAGATCTTATATCGGCCACCCCTGAACTATATAGTTCAATTGAACTATCATAGTTCCATATAATGAACGAACTATAAAAGAACTATTCCCTAAAAAGAACGATTTTTCCCATCTCTATTAAAAATGTTGAAAAAGGAAATGAATTTAAAAATATAATGCTCTTTTATTTAGTTTGAGATAGGATCGATTTTTCATTAAGGGGGGGGGGGTAAAACTCAGTGGCTGCCGACCGCCCCCCCCCAAATCAGAGGTCTGGATCCGCGCCTGATTCGTTTGTTGAGTAATCTGATTACTATTACAATAAAACGAATTTACCTGATTCCAATCGGGTATTTGAACCCATTAGAAATAACAAATAAGCTATTTCATATTAAAAAGACTGATGATGATGAAAGTCAAATTTTCGAAACTATAATCTCTAATAAATAAATTATATAGATATATACATATTATACTCGTTATATATACAGGATGTTCCACAGAATTCGATCATTAAAAGTTTTCATGGAAGGTCTTGAGAGAAAATTTTGAACTTTGACATATTTATGTTTTGGAATATGCTCTTTTTAAATAAATTATTAACAACTTTTGGACACTTTCTGCTTTGCCGCAATCGCTATCAACTTTCTTATTTTCCATAGAACTACCCAAATATTTTTGCATCATTAGATTAAGTGTTAAAAACTAAGATGATTTTGTATAATGCACTTGATGTCTAAAATTTATCATTTCTGAGTTATTTTAGATAGTTTGTCAAATCTACCAATTTAACGTTGATCTTTAAAAATTAATAATAATAAAACTATTGTTTGTAGAATTAATTTGATAAATCACAATTTTTAATTAGACATTAAATAATCTTACTTAATCATAAAAATTCAAATTTTATACCAGGATGACCATAATAATCGTTTATTTCTGAAAATCAAAAAGTTGTGATTATTCAATCTTTTCAAATGGAACATGGCATTAATTTTAGTATTTTTGAATTCTACGTGAAAATCCAATAGCAGTTTATTAAATATTCCCTACATAATAAATAATTAAGATCTAGACGAGTGAAATTTAAAATATTTTTTATTTAAAAAACTATTCATTTTAAGTATGGGGAATATTCAATAAACTCCTAATGGATTTTTATGTAGAATTCAAAAATACTAAAGTTTGTGCCATGTTCTATTTGAAAAGATTGAGTATTGACAGCTTTTTGATTTTCAGAAATAAACAATTATTATGGTCATCCTGGATATAAAATTTTAGTTTTTATGATTAAGTAAGATTAATTAATGTCTGTAAGATTGTTTTTACGTCTCATTAATCAAATTAATTCTACAAACAATAGTTTAATCATTATTAATTTTCAAAGATGAACGCCAAATTGGCAGATTTTACAAACTATCCAAAATAACTCAGAAATTATAAATTTTAGACATCAAGTGCATTATACAAAATCATCTTAGTTTTTAACACTTAATCTAATGATGCAAAAATATTTGGGTAGTTCTATAGAAAATAAGAAAGTTGATAGCGATTGCGGCAAAGCAGAAAGTGTCCAAAAGTTGTTAATAATTTATTTAAAATGAGCATATTCCAAAACATAATTATGTCCAAGTTCAAAATGTTATCTCAACTCCTTCCAGGAAAACCTTTAATGAACGAGTTCTGTGGAACACCCTGTATATAAAATTTTAATTACATCAAGCAGAGGACAGCTTCTTTGATTTCTTTTAATGAATTATATAATCAGGCTTTAGGCTCTTTCTTAATATTTAAAGACCGACACCTCATTTATATGTACTTTGCGACACACTTTCATATAACAATTCGAATTTGTAGTTATAAGTTTCTAATTTAAAATCGTTAACCGTAAAGTAAATGTACCTATCTATCTAACTATAATCTTATTAAGCGAACAAAAATTGTATATATCGACATAAGAAAGTAATTTGGCTGTATTTTGAAAAAATGTAAATATTAATGTTATATATGAGAAAAAGTCATAATATTTTCAAGACTCGCTAGGCTCTTCTAGATGTTCGTAGGAGAAGTAAACTACCCCGTTCATGTAGGGTTAGAGCTGTCCTACTAATACAGTGAAACCCCTCAAATCCGAACACCGTAAATTCGAAATCCCGGGAAATCGTAACGAGGTTTTTTGACAAATTTAAGTTTGACACAAAAAAACTGCTTCATAAATTTTTTCATTCACGTAAACTGTTACGTGAAGGCGTTCTTTTAAGGTTTTATCACTTGTAATGTAACACTGTTTGACACGATTTTTTTTCCAGTCAGTGATTGTTGCTTTACCAACACCAAACTCGGCAGCCAACTTTGTCAAACTTTCTCCAGCGTCGAGCCGCTTTAAAATTTTCAGTTTTTGTTCTACAAGAACTGTGTTTTCGTTTGCTTGCCATAATTTAAAAGCAAATCATTAATCAACACCGTTCACTTAATTAAAAACTTTTCGGCTAATCCGAACAGGCTACAGCTAGTGAAGTGGCGGACATGCAATGCAGGGAAGAAAGAAAAGGCAGAATACATAGAGAACTGTGAGGAATTTGTGTGGGTTTTGGGGATGAATATGCAAGACTGGTGGATGGGTTTATGCAAGGGGTGAACCGCGACCCAATATCTTGAACACACTTTCATTACCAAGTAGAAGACAATAGATGAAGGGGCATTATCTAATGAATTCCAAAATAATTCCACATAATTCCAAAGACGTGTACACCTAATTCCAATCTCGGTTCACCCCTCGGGTTTAAAGGACAGATAGACGACAGACTACTGAAAAAGATCAAGAAGATAGACGAGGGTCCAGAGGAAGATTGAAGAAACGGGAGCAAGAAAACAAGAAACCAAAAACCCTTAAGGGTTACGGTCATTAACAAATTTTTGATTAATATGTATTTATCAGGGCTGTCCAACCCGCGGCCCGTGGGACGCATGAGTCCCAGAACAGTAATGAATGCGGCCCGATATAAAATTATAAATTTTCTTAAAACATTGAAATTTTTATATTACTGGAAAAGATAGATATCTGATCAGATAACAATTTGACCTAATATTTTTTTTTTAATAAGAAGATATTAAAAATCTCCCCAAAATTTTTCGAAGAATAAATTCCGGTTTTTTAATTTTTAATTTGAAAAAATATATCAAAATTTCCGAAAAAAATAATCACAATTTTGTTATATTTTGAACCACTTTTACTATAGATTTAAATATGTATTTTAACTGCAAACTTTCTGATTGAATGTATGGCACTGCAATCAGACATTGAACTAAAAGAAATATTTAATGTCTCTTTTTTTAATTTTATAAAAATTATCCACTCCAGAAACAAATATTCGTCCTGGCTTCTCAATATTTATTCACTTTTTAGAAATATGAATTTACATAATATACCTGAAGTTATTTCTGAGAATAAAATTCACTATAAAAATTTTTAAGAAAAAAATAAAACCGACTTCAAAAAAATTAAATGCAACAAATAAAATACACTAAAAGGTATAAAATAATTATTATCTTATTTAGTTACAACTAAACGACGAAATATGAACATGAAATTACTTTTTGAAGTCGGTGCCAAAGAAACTATACCTTTAAGCGAGCGTACCCACCAAACGTACTAAGTAAGATCCGTCGAGTGCGATTCATAAAAGGTATATGTTTGGCACCGACTTAAAAAGTAATTTCATGTTAATATTTCGTCGGTTAGTTGTAACTAAATAAGATAATAATTATTTTATACCTTTTAGTGTATTTAATTTGTTGCATTTAATTTTTTTGAAGTCGGTTTTATTTTTTTTATTATAAATGTTTATTTTTCTCTTTTTAGTGATGTTATTAATAGTGATCCTATCATCAGAACTTGATCAAATTAATATTGCACCATCCCTAACATACCCCCTTTCCAATAAAAAAAGACTCATCGAAATCGGTTCATAAACAAAGAAGTTAGTCCTGAACAAACAGAACAAAAAGGTCTAATACCTACGAAAAAAAAATGGGACCAATCGGAACGTAGACTGGACCCAATGCAAAAAAAAAAAAAAAAATATCAGTCGAATAGAGAACCTCCTCCTTTTTTTGAAGTCGGTTTAAAAGCAAAATTATAAGCTCAACTACCAGGTGACAAAAATAACCAAGTTTCGAATAATTAAAAATTATTTTTCATCTAATATAGTTTCATTTTTTTTTATTAATTTTTATTATTTCAGTAATTAAAAGTTTTTGAAGTGGTAAATAATTTAAAAACAGAAGAAAAAACTCAAAGATTATTATGTTATGATATTTTTGCATTTTTGTCTTGGTGGATTCTACATTATTAACTATATTTTTACTTTATTTTATTAACAAATATCTATGGAATTTGTAAATTTTATATACGGCCCGAGGCATTTGTTTTTCCTTCAAATGCGGTCCGTGTAAGCCATAAGGTTGGACACCCCTGGTATATATGATTGTTAAGTTAATGTAATTTATTTTGTACATATTTTTTGTATTAATGGAACTAAATAAATAATTATCTTGTCATAATTTCAATTTCTTAATTTTAATATATAATTATGTTTCTAATGAAAATTTAATGGATTTTAAAATAAAACAATTAATTTATAAATTGAAATTGAAAAAACATATGTATATTTGTTCAATCTGCTATCATAACAACGCCTTAAAATATCAATAAAACCAGTCAAAAAAAACTTCATTTTTGAACAGGAAGTTCCGATGCAAGAAAGATAAATGTAATCAATCTACGTATTTGAAATATAAAAATTTTGACAGCAGAAAAAAACGTATACTTTTCTTTCTTGAGTTTTTTTTTTTTTTTAATGCAATCGAATGTAAGAAGGGGCGCACCAGTAAATATGCAGCCCCTATGGATCTCGAAAGACCCTTGCATTACCGAAGAGAAGGGAAAGTTGATTAAGGGAGAGGGTGGAGACATAGGTGTTTATGCACTCGGGTTTTGAAGGTTTGTAGAGAAAGATGGAGGATGATGGAAGAAGATGGTTATTGGAGATAGTAGTATCCAGACATAAAAAATCACGGATCATTATTCTGCTTCCGAAAAAACCATGGTCATCAATAGACCTCGTCCAAATGCAATTTTATCATTAAAATAAATTCTTACTGTGAGCCCGTATCATGGTAATCAAAATCGCCAGAATCCCTTCGTTTACTACAATATTATACCCCATTTGATTTGAGTTTATGTTCGCTCTCTAGGCTGATGCCGGTGTTTTCTGTTTCATTTAATGATTTTTCTTCACGTTCAAGATATTTTTATGCATAATGATCAACAGAGGCGTAGCCACGGGGGAGTTTGGAGTCAGA
Source organism: Forficula auricularia (assembly GCA_024734495.1). Lineage (NCBI taxonomy): Eukaryota > Metazoa > Arthropoda > Insecta > Dermaptera > Forficulidae > Forficula > Forficula auricularia. The sequence continues at coordinate 7,540,637 of JALMQS010000073.1, read as the reverse complement.
ACCCGCCTCCCAATTTGCTGAAACAGAAAAAATACGCCAATTTTCAACTAACGCTTGAGCCCGATGAGAACGGTTGGTCGGAAAAAAACTCTAAATGATGAGATTTGTATGAAATTTTATGAACTTTTATTTTGAATAGGAAGGTTATTTAGGAAAAGTTGATTGTTTTCGAGTTATAAGCAAAAAATGAGATTTTTTAAACTTTTTTGGCATTTTTGACAATGTTACGTCATTAAATTTTGTTAAAAAGCCTCAGATTCGAATTCAGCACATCTAAAAATTTAAAGGATCGAAGAAATTAGAATTAGCCCAAAACTTTCCGGGTAAAAACATAATTTAACTAAACTAATTCAGATATTAATATGTAGGTTTGCATTCATTTGTAGGATCTGGCATTGATTTGTGGAAGTCTGTCTATTTATTACTACTTGGGATTATAGTCTTCTGCCTCCTATGATTAAATCAATTATAAATTTTGTCAAGTCCTAAAGTCCTAGAATTGTAAAAAATTTTATTTAGTTCTCACAAGCAGAGATTAGCTGAGGTAGAGAGAGGTCATACCATCCTTGTTAAGGTTTAACCAGGTTTCCTTAACAACTTATGGCAAATGCCGGGGTGGCTAATGCGTCGCTTGCTCCTGGTATCGGGTTTTTCCGCGGAATTTTTAAAATACTTTTTGTCTTTTTGATGGAAATCTATGGTCATGTTATTTGCTAATGAGCATACATTTCTATTTTTTTCTTTCTTTTTTTTTACTTGTTTATTATCTGTTAAATTGTTGTAATTAATTTGTATTGATGTTTGTTAATGTATTGTAGCTAGATTGTATTGATGTTTGGAGGACCTAGCCACCGAGGACTTGTGCCTCTAAGCAGGCCGAGGAATAAAGATTTATTATTTATTTATTATTTGTTTTAATAAAAAAAATTCCCACTAAATATTTTGCTTTGTGCATTGTCCCCTCCCCCTCCCCCCAATGACAATTTTCTGGTTACGCCACTGATGATCAAAACAATTGACTGAATTCAGTACAAGAGCTCATACTTAGCAAGCAGGCAGGAATGGCACCAATGTAAACCTTATTTTTATTCAATCTTTTGAAAAAACGAAACTGTTAAAAATTTGTAAAGAAAAAAAATGTAATTATAAAAAAATAACCCCGAATGCCAGGCCGGCAATGTAGGTTAGATCAAATATATTAACCCAAGGTCCTAAAATGTTAGGGGACCTAAAAAAAAAATCATATGTACATAAATTTGCTGAATAAACTGACATTTGAAAAAAAAAGCAGGCAGGAAAAGCGAAACGTACCTTTTTGAAACAATATTTTAATGGCTTTAAATCATTGGAATATTGAACTAAGTATATAAACATCTGTGCAATAGACTCACTGTTTATTCAGCAATGAATGTTTTCTATTCATGAAACAATTCGAATTATTCTAGTGTAATTGAAAATTAGAATAATATGCGAATTCCATAGATAATCTCTAATACTCGATTGTCTCTTTGAAAACAATAGAGATAATTCTTGTTGTTGTTACTCTTACTACACTACTATGCATTATCCTATATATATATATATATATATATATATATATATATATTATAGCTTCTCTTGGCAATTTCATTAGCTTCTCTCAATTCGAATCTCATTGGATTTCACCGTTCAACGCACTGCTTATTTAAATCCTTATACCTTCCCATTCACTCAAATAATATTTACTCTCCTTAGAATTTACAAGAACCATTTGTGAATACTTTATTGGAAACGTTATCTTATCTTATACTATATATATTTATCTAGATTAATTTGTAACAACGCTTAGAGAAATTTCTCTAAAAAAATTACCCTCTTGCCTAGAATCGAACCGACGAACTCTTGAACTATGGGCATCAGCCCTAACCACTAGACCAATGTCACATTAATATTTATATCTTGATTTCTTTTACTAAAACTATATATTTTTGATTTAGACTTTGTGTCTAGATAATATTGTATTCATTTGAACTCGAATGAAAATGAAAAAACACCAATAAATTTTAAATTAAGAAACATTAAATATATATTAATTAACGAGGCAAATTTGAAATATAATTCTCAGCTCAGATTTTAAACTGATGGCTCCAATCGATTTTCATTAACCAGGCAAATTTGAAATATATATATTCGAATTTTGAAATGAAAGACTCCAATTCATTTTAAAATAAGAAACATTAAATATATTGATAATTGTTCCCCCCCCCCCCTCGCCACTCAAAAATTAAAGATGCGAAACTTTTAAGAGACGATGTATTTTCGGTAGTTTACGGGTATACATTTGGAGTGTGGTTTTTTAAGAGGAATAAAAATTTTGGACCGAGACGCTGCCCGCCAGGGCACCAGCCCGGAGGGCCGAGCTTCGAGGGCGTGCCGAAGGCACGCACGAAAAGCTCGTCTTATTATATTAAACGAGCAATTTTTGTATATATATATAGAATCGGTTTCTCGAAAACGGCTGTAACGATTTCAATGAAATTCACGGGTTAGGGGGATTTTTCGTTTGACAATTCGATCTATCACGGTCTCATCTTCGGCTAAGTTGTTTTTGATGGGATTTTTGTTAATTAAAATAATTATTCACGGGTGATTGTTAGAATAAAAATTTATAATTACATTTTTTTCAATTTTCTTTTAATAAAAATAATGTTTTTTTTTATTTGAAATTCCATTAATAGATCATTACAAATATTATCATATATTAGAATTTGCCAATTTAATTAATTAAAGATGTTTTTCTATATAATAATTTATTAGAATATCAATTTCATTATTTTAAAAAATCCGACAAATCGAAGGATCTTACCTCCTTGCTCCTTCTTCAGGATTTAAAAGGGTCAACGAAAGAACCTCTATGTATGTTAATATTATTTTTAATTGCAATTACATTCAAAACTTTGTGCCCAGTGATATGTCTTGATGATGGCCATAGCAGGTGAAACGTTAGTAAAAATATAAATTAAGTTTTATTTCAATTTTATTTTATTTTGGCTGCGATTAAAAATCAGCCTTTTTACCTGAATTTAAAATTAGAAATAATATTAATATATCGCTTTTAACTGAATCAAAAATTTACCGAGCGTGTTCCAGGTAATTATCTATTAACGATCGAATCCTAATCTTAGCAAATCGAATTTTTATTTAGATAATTAAAAATATTTTAAATAAAAATTGACAGTCTTTTTGAATTATGATTTCAAAAAATTTTCACAACTTGGTGCACTTTTCGTAATTTTTGCAAATAGTCGTAAAAATAATTGAATTATCGCATTCTATTAAAATTTAAGCAATACTAATAATAAATCGAAATATAATAAACTATTAAAAATTTATTTCTCGATTTATTGTTTTTTTTTTTGTTTTTCGGCCCTTCTAGCCATCAGCCAATTTACGATACAATTATGAAATTAAGTCTTCTATGTAGGGATCAGATTTTTAGCTGGTTGCCTGGAGTCGGATTCGAATTCGATTTAATTAAACTTTAAAAAAAGAAATCCCATGGCAATATAAAGCAACAATTTTTTCAAATTTTTTAAAAATCCATTGATAATGGAAGAATTTCTCCTGAAACGTTTGAATTTCAAATAACATTATAAATATTTATAGTACCATATCTAAATATTCAAATAACATATTCAGATTGTTTTTAATAAAACAATAAAGATAAGAGTAAATAAATATTATATTTAATATTGATTTACTATGAGTTAAGGATACTAGGTCACTTATTTCACATTAAAATTAAAAAAATTAAAAGATATAAAAAATTTATTAAAGATGTTTCACCTTGCACCAACACCACAATCTCTACTAATTTTTAATAAAACATTTGTATTTATGGGATATCAAAAGATATTGCTCACACTACGATTAAATGTCTAATAAATTGAATAAAATTATTATTTATTTTATAATAGTGTAAATTATAACTGGGATAACTCCCGTATATTGAATAAAATAAAAATAAAATAAAATGAGTGTGTCTTTTGCTGAAAAAAATAAATTTTTAATTTAACTAGGGCCAGTTTCATAAAAAAAAAACTAATCCTCGGCTTACTCAACTCTAGGTTGAGAGTTACCCTGGAGTTTCAAACAATATGAATTTCATAAAACAAAATAGAGTCGAGTTAGCTCACCCTGAGTCAAGGGTTGGAAAATAGGTTGGCAACGGCCAAATTCTCTACATTTTAGATATTTTTAGAAAGAAAAAACAATTACGTTTAGATTTTTTTGTTTTGTATTTATTAAATAAATGAATGTCTTGTATTCTTTTATTATTTAAAAACAATCAAAATTTTTTTTCTATTTAATCATATAAAAATAAAGTGGTAAAAAAGTAAATATATAGATACAACAAAACTGAGACAAATCATGTAATTTTAAAAATTTGAAATGTATTGAATAAGTGAATATTAAATTTTAGATAGAATATGGACCAATCTTCAATTAAGAGTAAAAGAACTCCCAATTTCACAATAGAAGAGGAGAAACGTCTTGTTTTTCTCGTTAATAAATATAAAGATGTGTTAGAATCTAAGCGTTCAGATTCCGATGCTAATTTAAAGAATAAAAAAATATGGGATGATTTGGCATCAGAATTTAATGCTGACTCCAATCGTTTCCGAACTAATTTTATTCTACGAAATAAATATAAAAATTTAACTATTTTATTAGAAATATCTGCTTTCTTCGATTTTAGTTTGAAATTTTTTTTTAATTTAATTTATTAGATATTTACTTTTAAAAAATATATAATGAATTCTTTTGTTTTATTCTAATTCCGTGTTAACACAAATTAAAATTCTATATACATTTATATAGGTATATTTGGCTATATTTTATATTATATAAAAATAAATAATATAACGATTTGATTTGAAACTCTAACCAATAAAATGTTTTTCTAATGTAAATAAACACAGGATAAAGGTTAACCCATCAAGTTCGAAGAGTTAAAGATAGAGGGGTTAAGTCTGCGATCACCCTATGTTTTTTTTATGAAATATATTTCGAGAGCTAACCCCAGGGTCTTCCCTAGCATAGGGTCATCTTAGTTTTATGAAACTGGCCCTTAGAATAGTTGCCAGATTCTGAAAAAATTGTCGAGTTTCGAAAGTATTCTCTTGTACAGGTAGCCCTCCTACTGCACGGCATCTAACAACAACGGTTCCGCTCTAACACGATAGGATAAATTGTGGAAACTCTCGTATAATACTGCAACCTACGTAAAACACGATTTCGCTCTAATACGATAAATAAATTGAAAAAATCTTTGTACAATACTGTACTAGATAACATGATTGACTCTTACCCCCCTTCCCCCCCAGTGACCACCCCTAATTAAATGCTTATCCTCGTTGAATAAATTACCACTAATACTAGACTATGCTTTTACTTTACCATACAGGGTATGGTCAAGTATTGTAATCGTGCATGAAAAAAATGTTTTTTTTCCTTCTTTTTTTCGAAATATCTCAAAAACGGCTGAAACTATTTTGATTTAAAAATTGAGCGAAACCATGGCCTTTCGGTCTGCAAAAAAGTCCAAACAAGTGAACATCGAAAAAATTATATTTTTCGAGATAATAATTGTTTTGTCAAAATGTCTGTTAGTTAGTCTGTCTGTCTGGTTGGGTGTCCGTTAGTCTTTGCGTTATCAAATTTTTGTGGACGAGCTAGCTCAAAAGCTAATGTGAATATCGAAACCAAATGTCACACGTAGTTTTGGTTCATTGAGATTAAGAGCTGGTTAGATTTTGGTGCATATCGACCCAAAATTAAGGGGGGTGGAGGGCGGGTTAAAAATTAAAAATCTAGGCTATTTGAGCAAACTCAACCAAATTTTGTATACATAATCAGTGCGACACCAGAAGTCTAAAAATGCAAAAACAACCGCCGGAAATGGGGGTGGGGGGGGGTCAGAAAATATAGGCTCTTGATTCCAAACTCAACCAAATTTTGTATACATAATCAGTGGACCCCAGAAGTCTAAAAATGGAAAAACAACCGCCGGAAATGGGGGTGGGGGGGGTCAAAAAATGAAAATATAGGCTCTTGTTCCAAACCCCACCAAATTTTATATACATAATCAGTGGGCAAAAATGCAAAAACTAACCACCCTAACATGATTATAAATAATTGTATTAAATATTAAATATAAGTGAGAGGCCAGGTTGTATGGTAAAGTCAAGTGGATGGCCACACCAGAACACGTCAGTTTATTTGAATAGCGAAAATTTTTTATTAAATTAAGGTCGCATTAAATGAAAATAATATTCTTTGTTTCTTTTCGTTTTTAACCGACTTAAAAAAAGGAGGAGGTTCACAATTCGACTGAATTTTTTTTTGTGTCTATGTTACCTGTTTTCTTCCCCAATTGTGAACCGATTTTGATGATTTTTTTGAGTTTGGATCAATATAGCTCTAGGGTAGTCAAGATACCTAACTATTTATTTATTTTTATATATGTTAAGCGAGAACTTTTTGCCTCGTAGACCGATTTCGATGATTCTTTTTTTAATGGAAAGAGGGTGGTGCTATATTAATTTGGGCAAGTTCTGATGATATGATCAATGATGAAATAACGCAAATCTCCAATTCTTATGAGCAAATAATCGAAATTAAAATAAATAAAATCTTTAAAAAAAACAAAACGTTCATTTAAAACCCGCAAACGTTTCGAGAAAAATTCTATATTTATGAATTTTATTATCATTGTCTGATTCATTCGCCCGACACTTTCTCTTACGAGATGCATGCAAGGTATTATATTAAACCACTATTAATAACATCACTAAAAAGAGAAAAATAAAAATAATTTTTATAAAAAAAAATAGCTTCAAAAAAATTAAATGCAACAAATAAAATAATAAGAACTCAAAAATCAAATAAAATTTACTAAAAGGTATAAAATAATAATCTAATTTAGTTACAACTAAACGACGAAATATGAACATGAAATTACTTTTTGAAGTCGGTGCCGAACAAACTATACCTATAAGCGAGCGTACCCGCCAAACGTACTATCGATCCATCGAGTTCGATTGATAAAATATATATTTTTGGCACCGAATTCAAAAAGTGATTTCATGTTAATATTTCGTCGTTTAGTTGTAACTAAATTAGATTATTATTTTATACATTTTAGTGCATTTTATTAGGTTTTTGAGTTCTTATTATTTTATATGTTGCATGCAGTCTTTTTTTATAAAAATTGTGTGTTATACATACATTTATATTTTTAATAAAAATTATGTTTCCTATATGTAATTAAAAAAAAAATGTTTGTTTTGAATAAAAGTGTTCGGAACGTAACCCCCCTTTTTGTACCGACTCTGGGACCCATATTTCACACAGCACGGCATTTTCTAGAAATCTATCTAACTTGTTATAGGAGGGTTAATGATAATTATGGCCGAGGGGTGAACCGCGATCTAATATCGTGTACACCTGCTTCCACTTCCATTTTCATTTTTAAGTAAAAGACAATAGATGAAGGGGTATTATCGAATGAATTCCAAAATAATTCCACATAATTCCAAAGTCGGTGTACACCTAATTCCAATCGCGGTTCACCCCTCGATTATGCCGTAGGGAAATACTTATTTGAGGCAAATAGAGCTTTATTTAATTTATAATTTCTATTTTACTAAAAAAATCCATGTTGCCTAGTCAAAAAGGATTTGTCAACGAGGGAAATTATATATGTAAAGATTTTTAATAAAATTAATTAATGTTGTTTTTTAATGTTGTCAACTAGATTTGGTTTGTTGTTTTATCATCTCTATTTCAAACAGCTCTATTATGTTTATTTCTGTTAGAAATGGTGATGTCTCTGCAGAGATGTTGATTCTATCACAATTATTTGCTTAATTCCAGCCAGCTTACAATTGATTAATAAGGGATTGAATTTTTTCATTTAATTAGATTACTATACATCTAGAGAGAAAGAGAAAGTTCTATCTACGTCTGGATGGCTGGCTCTTAATTCTAAGGGGCATTCTATCTTGGTTTGAATAATTATAATAATATAAGGAGTAATTTAACGGATTAATCAAAACAAATATTGGCTTTAGTTAGAAACGTTTATTTAGTTTGAATTCTTGATTATTCTAAGTCTCGATAATTCGAAATCCAATGGACTACAAGAGAAATTCGAATTATTGAGAATTCGAATAATCAAGAAGTTTGAATTATCATGAGTAAAGAAAAAAATTCGAATTATTAAGTTTTTATTATATTTTTGAAAATATCTATGAGTTTACATAAATTGTATATATAGCCGCAAGTACAAAAGTAAAAATAATGAAAACGACAAAAAAAGATCAAAAAAATTACATTATGTATTAACATTACAATAGATAATAAACATACCTATTGGAGAGAGGTGGGCAAATGGAACCAATCGACTTGATTGGGAATAATGGAATTGAAATAATTATCGGAAAAGAGGTTTTTTATCTAATTAGATTTTTCCTCTTATTAAAAATAAGGACTAAAGATGAATAAGGACACTCGATGGTGGAGAATAATCTCCGGAATCGAAGCAAAAATACAATGTATACATTAATTAATGTAAAATAATTGGTTTAATAAAATTTAAAAAAATAACATACCTAATTAAAAAAATGCGGAGTAAACATTGATAAGAAAAATTCGAATTATAGGTGAAGATGGGAAGTGGCCTAGTCGAATTATAGAACGTTCTCTCCCCCTCTTGTTACGAAAAGGATTTCGAGTTATCGAGAGTATCAAAATACACAGCATTTTTTCGATTTACCGAAATTAACAGTTGAAGAGTTCGAATTATCGAAAAATTTGAATTATGTATATTAATTTTATTTGTAAAGTTTAAAAATAAGGAGTGATTAAATAAACCACTGTGCGAGGCGACTGTGGTTCAGTGGTATAGAATACGACGCCCACCTAGATGGATTGGACCAGTATAGAATATATAGATTTAATAGAGCCATCTCTGAAAAAGACAAGAGTGAAAGGAAAAATATAAAAAAATACTGGTGGATTGAAAATTATTGAAAATTATCAATAAAAATTAAATCTTTTTATAACCTTAAATTTCTTCTGCTCATACTTGAATAACTTGATAAATTGTGTTAACTAAATTCCCGCTCTGAAGATGGCCATAACCAATAGCCGAAACGTTAGTGGGAATTGAGAAATAAATAAAAAGAAAAAATTGAAGCTGCACGTCTCTTATTTTAAACCTAAACAAAAAAAGTTAACTAAATTGTAAATTATGAAATTAAGTAAAAATTGTAATAAGTAATTTTATATATTAACCTCTTTGGAACAACAATAAACTGTATAGCCGGGTTTTTCAAAGTCTTTTCCCGTTCAAAAATTTAATTATACAAATGTAAATAAAAATTACAAAAAATAAACTTATTGTAAAATTAAAATTAAAAAACAACTATAGTATGTAAAAAAAATCTACTGGGATCCATTTAAAATGGCCATTTTCTTTTTTCATTGTATTAAATTTAAGATACTATACTTCTTTTGGATTGTTAGAAGTAACTTTGTAATAAATTGTATATATTTTTTTTTCTGGCTAATAAAACATCCTCTTAAAAAAAAAAACTGTGGGTCAGTGGATAGAGTGTTGGGTCGCTGACTCGAAGATCGCTGGTTCGAGACCGAGTCTCTCGGCAGGTAGATATTTGCAGTAGCCTCCTCTTGGAAAGTAATGGCAACCTACCAAGAGTATAATTGCGAAGTGACCCCTCCAAATTAGCCGTTCGGAACCGGCGTTAAAAAGTAGTTTCCGTATATCTGTGTAAAACAACTAAACACACTCAGCACAGGTATATGCGGAGAGGCGCCGACACCCGTTTCGGGTATGGCACTCGAAGAAGAAGAAATAAACCACGTGACTTACTCAAAACACTTGCCCTCCATATATTTAAATAATTTTATTTTTAGACAACATATATAACTAGTAGTCTTCTACGTAGATAGTAAACGCATTATTCGGCTATAGAAGAAAGATTACAGGTTCGAATCCTGTCGAGTGCTCAATTTCATTTCTCCTTTTTTTCCAAAATACTTTCTAGATCTGTATAATTAACAGACAGATATTATTGAAAAATTATTTGACTTACGCTGTTCAGTTACTTAAAAATTAAAAATTAAAGTTAAAAAAAATATATTTAAAACTATACTCTCAAATAAATAAAATGTATTGTCAAGAGGTGAACCAGCCTTCGCTTGCGTATTAAAATGCCAGACATCTAATTAGGGGACCAGATTGTCATTCTGTTTTGAAAATGTAAACGAGTCCAAGGGAGGAAATTATTATTAGAATATTAAGCAGAAAAATACAAATAAATTATTTTCATTTACGATACAGATGTTTTCACACATACGCTTTGAAAATAGAAATTGACAATTTAAATAAGCATTTGATAGAAATTCATAAGAATCAAATGCCATGTGTCTTAAGAGGAAATTGTAAGGTAATAGGGTAATAATAAAGATACATTTTCTAACGCCAGGTACCTCATTAAGAGAACATATTGTCATCCGTATTGAATCTACTCTTATTAAACGAGCAAAAATTGTATATTTATTTATTTGTTTGTATATATATATTTGTTTGTATAATTATATCTTGGTTATATTTTTGAAAACGACTTCACTGATTTTGATGAAATTCACGGGTTAGGGGGTTTTTGGGGTGACAATTCGATCTGTCACGGTGCCTCATCTTCGACAAAATTGTTTTTGATGGGTTTTTTCGTAATCAAATTAATTATTCTCAGTAGACAAATCCCATTCTTAGGATTTTAAAAAAGGTTTCCTTTTACTTTTAAGTATTGTGATTGTGGATTTTAACATATTTTTGTTCTCCCTAAACTTTAGAAATATTAATAAACGTTTTATAATTGTTTTTATAAAGAACTTTATTTATTTAATAGGAATAAAAAATAATCAAGAATTTATTTAAAAATATATTTCGCATAAGCAGGTCTCAATTTTTCTGAAAAACAACACATTTTGATAGGTTTTATTTATTAACTTGGATGAATAAAAATGAATCATATGGTTGAATCAAAACAGAAGGTGGGGCGCAGTGGTGGGGAATCCGGGGGCTGGGAGAGGTTTCGAGTGGTGGGGTCGAGCGGGGTGGAGGTGGGGGCTACATTGGGCGACTATTATATATTTTTGTATTTTTTTAATTTGAAAGCGGCTCTCAAATAAAAATCGACCTTTTTATCAGAATTTTAAATTAAAAATAATATTAAAATAAAGCTTTTAACTGAAGGAAGAAGTTACCGAGCATCGCTCGGTGCCTCCAGGTACTATAATATTAAACAGATAAATGTGTAAATTAATTATTTTTAGTTGTGGCACAGAGGCTTTAACACATATACTTTGACAGGATTCTAGTATAAAGGGAAGCTTTTGAAAAAGCTAGGACAGTCTCTCCGAGAGTTTGTTTTGGAAGCCCTACCCGGGAGATCTCACATGGAGTCCCATCCGAAAGTCGAACTTGACATCATACTGTTCAACTTATTATATCAATCAATCTTTGTAAAACTTACATTTTTACCACTATTTGTTTTTAAACTCTTCTCTACTCAACAATATAACTTGTGTTGCAATAAACCTTTTTAAATTATAAGAAATTTATACTTTTATTTGAGGTTTATTATCTTAGAACACGAACCCAATTTTCTACCAGCAGGCCACAGTGACAATTGTAGTACCGCCACCAGCTATGATCGTCCCCGTCATCTACACTATAAATAGTTGGAGATAGTTGTTTTACTATTTTGTAGTAAAAAGGCACAGGGTCTCAACAGTATTTAAGTTACCATATACCTCTATGTTTTTCTATTTGCATCAAGCTTAAGAAACACTCATATTTATTTTTATACAATTACACATTGTATAAAAAAGTTCCAAAGTTTGAAAATCTATGCAGTTATGTGTATCAATAATACAAATATTTCCGAAAACCAGTCATCGTTGATATTAGAGTTCAGTTAGATCATTGGTTCTCAACAGGGGCGGTGGACGATGCTGAAGGGTTGTGGGCTTGTTTCGGGCGGTAAGAGGTAAAGCATGTTTTGGCATTCGAACTTAGGTAATTTTAAAACTTAACAAAAAATTTTGAGGATATTTTTTCCCTAGAAGTCCCTCAAAGAGTCAATTGATTATTGCCCCCCCCCCAATCGCCCCCACTTATTTATCGCCCCTGATAAGAGATTCAGATTCAGGAGGAATTGATCGAACTTTCAATTAATGAAACTTTGAAAGCCAGCTTCCAGAATGGTGATCGTCTTACAGAATTGTGGCTTCAAAATAACATCAGTCGCCTCTACCCACGACTGAGGACTATAGTAAAAAAACTTTTAATTGCCTTTCCTTCCTCCTACCTTGTTGAGCGAGGATTCAGTGCTGTGACTAATCTAATTACAGAAAAGAGAAGTCGACTTCAAATAGTGAAAAGAAGGGACTTGCGCCTTCATCTCTCTGCAAATAGTACCTGGAGCCACCGAGCGATGCACAGTAACCCCTGACACCCCCCCATTCCCGAAACCACACACCTCGACCCAGCAATGCACCCCCACCCCACCCTAACCGCGCCTCCCACCCCCGGATCCCACACAAATGCACCCCACCTCCTGCACCTCCCACATCCACCCCACCCCGCACCTAGTTTTTGCATTTCAAGCTTTCTAATGGTCCACATATATATTATGTGTATATTTGTTTACTCGTACACCAATTTGCCCACATTCGTTCATATTGATAAATGAAATAAAAAATAAATAGGAAAAAAATAATAAAAAAAAATATTCGTATAGGATCTGAAATAAAAAACATAAAATTAAATAAGCAATTGGATGTTGATGAAAGCAGTCCACGGTGGTTGTAAAAAAATAAGACTATAGAGGTTTTATTATTTTACATTTATTTGTTAAACCGACGTTTCGGAGATTTATTCTCTCCTTCTTCAGGGTAACAAAAAGTCAATGAAAGTAGTTCAAAACATAATTACTTTCTGTCTCCTTTGACAATGCCAAAAAAACATTATAAAATTTTTTTTTCACCTCGAATAGAAAATAAAGTAAAAAGCAATAAGATTTGTTTCCAAGTTATATGAAAAAGCCACTTCAACCACTTTATTTGTAAACAAACCTGTTTTGTTATGATTTAGACACCTGTTAATTAAAAACAAACAAAAAAATTCCTAATTTTAATATAATGTATTAATATTTGCTATAACCCATTAGTGGGTTTTAAAATTAAAAAACCAATTAAAAAATAAAACATAATTGAAAAAAATGTAAACAAACTTTTTTATTGAGATTTTCATCTGTCAATAATTACTTTAATTAAGAAAATATCAATTAAGATTAAATTTGTCGAGGTCCAGACCTAGCCAGATCGCATTCTTCAAATATTTGAAAATCCTTTAAAATTTGATATTGTAAAAGCACCTGACAATTTACAACTAGAGTTAATTGATTTGCAATCTAACAATGTATATAAAAATAATTTTGATGAAAATAATTTAATTGCATTTTATTCAAATCTACCAGAAAACAAATTTCCCAATTTAAGAAATTTGGCAAAATCAATGATTTGTATTTTTTCAAGCACCTATTTATGCGAACAAACATTTTCAAGAAAGAATTTCATAAAATCAAAATATAGAACGAGGTTGACGGATGAAAATTTACAAAACTTGTTGAGGATCTCAGTATCCCAAACACAACCGGACTTAAATGAATTATCAAACAATATTCAAGAACAAAAACGCATTGTATTATAATGAATGAATAAAATGAAAGATAAACTATTTTCCTTAATATTTTATATTTACATATTTATACATATGTAATTGGAATTGTATTTTCTTTTTTTCCCCTTTTAAGAATTGTAAAATTTTTGTTCTCTGACATTATTGTTATTATAGGATGTCAATACAAAATAAATTTGTTCTATATTTATTTTTAATAATATTTATACTCGTATATGATATAAAAGCACTATTTAAGTTACATTTGAATAAAAAAATTTATTTTGAAAATGGCCCTCCGTCCGAAAAAGGTTGCCGACCCCTGATTTAAGCGATGGGTCCCCAATTTACTTTTATTTATTAATTATTATTACTTTTATAATTATACTTATACCCCTTTGGCTTTTGGTGTGTAAGTCTACTGAAAAAGATTTCTTAAAATTTTTGCCTTTTATAATTCAGTAACTCCCTCCTTCCCTAAACCTTAAATTACAGGATTTTTACAAAGGGGGCGCTGAGAAATTCTCCGCTTAGGGGGTGGTAGCTTTAAAAAGGTTGAGAGCCACTGAGTTAGATAGACACTCTGTAGCGAGTAAGGTATCTAAATGAGTATAGCTATTTTAGAACATGTTATCATTAAGAGAGTTCTCAGTTCAAAGAGTCATCTGACGTAGCTCGATTCCATTTTAGTTTCTATCATGCATTTTTTCTGACCTGTGTACAAGAACAAAGAACGACTTTGTCCAGTTCAATAATCTCTGGTCATATATGTAGGAACATTTCCTTGCCTTGATTACTTTTTTCTCCTCTCTAGTTCGCCCTTGTCTTGGTATTTTGTTTTCATTCAACAAGCCATCCCCACAAAAGAGAGCCCTTATGACTCCACCCTTTTTGTTGAAAATTAAAATTTACACAAAGCCCCAAATGAGATTATTATTTACGTGTACTTTATTGATATAAATAAGCTAGTAAAAAGCAGCTCACAACAGCTACACTGTCATAGAGTATTTCCTTCAAAAAATATTCTTAAATCATCGGTTGATATTATGTGTAAACAGACCAATCACTAAATATTTAGAAATATAGGTTTTTAACTTCAAATTCGGACTTTTCCATATCAATTCAGGATTTTAAAAATTAATTTTTCAAATCAAATTCAGAATTTATTAATAAACAGTTGAAAAAATAGAAAAAAGTTATAGTTAAGTTTAACTCTCAGGAAAAGTTTTCATGAAAAAAGCTAAAATTTGGTGCATTCTAAGATATTTGCGAACCAATTTTCAGCTCATTAGCTAAAACTATTCTAAAATGACAATTTATATTCTCGAGAAAGGTTTTTAGGTAAAAAGCTAAAATTTGGAGCATTCTAAGATATTTGCTCACCAATTTTCAGCTCTTTAACTAAAACCTTTCAAGATTGGCATATTGTACTTCCAGAAAACGTTTTCAGGTAAAAAGCTAAAATTTGGTGCATTGTAAAATATTTTCGTACCAATTTTCAGCTCATTAACTAAAACCTTTCAAGATTAGCATTTTGTACTCTCAGGAAAGGTTTTCAGATAAAAAGCTATAATTTAATATGTCAAATATGCATGGTTTCATAGAAATTCTGAATTTGATTTGAAAAAGACTGATTTTTATTTTTATTTTTATCCTGAATGGAAAAGTCCGCATTTAAAGTTCAAAACCTATATTAGCTTTACCAAAGTATCAATGAAATTAAGATCTAACGCTCGATTTCACAAACTAAACTTTTTTTAACGAATTCAAATGAAAGAAGGGCACATCAAGAAGATGCGGTGTCTTTGGGTCTCGAAAGACCCTTGCATTATCGAAGAGGAGAAATTAATCAAGCAAAAGGGTGGGTGAAGGCATAAGTGTTTAGAGAATGCTTGAAGGCACCTCTCGAGAGGGCCGAATTTGGGCCTTATAGAGTCTGGAGAAGATGCAGGGCTTGAAATATCACCTGAACCTGAATAAGATGCGGATTTCCAACAGAGGAAATGTGTTTAGGCTTTTAATATGGTCGGCCAAATTCGGAAGTAAATGTATAAAAATGTTAAGTAACATTTTTTAATAAGCCGGACAAGTGCGACCCGCGAAGTACATTTCAAACACATGGTTGTTCATATGTTACTCTTTTGAGAAGATGAAGATATTATGTACATAGTATATTAGCATATATAATAGATAAACTTTAATCCAAAGTTTTAGCTAATTTTAGCTTAACATATTTATCCACTAACCTCTTCAAATATTACCCAAAATTAATTGAAATTTCGTGAAATTATTGATATATGAATCTCGACAAAATTGGCTATGAATCAATATTGAATGGTATTTGGATTTTATTTATATTAAACTCGTTATCTGTTCTTTAATCTATTCATAAAGAATAGAGCGTATCAAATATGTAGATATGCCCCTGAATGTTATACAACCGAACAAACAGAAATGCCTCTCCTGGACGAAAACTGTCTATATTCACGTGCTTAAGAAATAAGTTTAAGTATATTTTATTCTTATTAAAACCATATTAATTTAACAAAAATAAAACAAAAATACATATATGATTTTTCAATCATTATATAATATATGAATTAAAATAAAAATGATTTATTTTGATATTATTAAATTGTATCACTAAATATCGTGTATTCTGATGAGATTTTCTCATTAAAAATGTGTAATCTAGTTTTATCTGTTTTACCTAACCAGTTATAAGGTACAAGGTAATCGATAAAAAGTTTTTAGTTTTTAACCGACGATAGGAGGAGGTTATCAATTCAACCGAATGTCTGTTTTTTTTGTTTTTTTTTTTTGTGTTTGAACATTTATTTCTCTTTACAATTTGGATGATTTTTTTTCATTGGTATTGGACCTTTTTTGTTATGTTATGTATGTTCACACATAACTGTTTATGGGCCGATTTCGATGATTCTTTTTTAATTGGAAAGAAGATACCTTAGGGGTAATTCCATATTAATTTGGTTAAGTTCTAATGATATTATCAATGACAAAATAACGGAAATATCCAATTCTTATGAGCAAATAATCGAAATTATAATAAATAAAATCTTTTAAAAAAAAAACAATATTAAAACGTTCATTTAAAACCCGCTAAGGTTTCGAGATAATTTCTCTATTAATCATTTGAATTTTATTATCAATTTCTGGCGAGTTGACGGAGGAGGGAGAAGAGGAGGATGAAACCAATCGACTTGATTGGGGAATAATGGAATTGAAATAATTATCGGAAAAGAGGTTTTTTTATCTAATTAGATTTTTCCTCTTATTAAAAACAAGGACTAAAGATGAATAAGGACACTCGATGGTGGAGAAGTAATCTCCGGAATCGAAGCAAAAAAATACAATGTATACATTAATTAATGTAAAATAATTGGTTTATCAATTTCTGATTCCTTCGCTCGAATCTTTTTTTCTTACAAGAGAGATGAATTCAAGATATTATCATAAGTCACTATTCTTAACATCACTAAAAAGAGAAAAATAAAATAATTTTTAGAAAAAACCAGACTTCAAAAAAATTAAATGCAACAAATAAAATAATAAGAACTCAAAAATAAAATAAAATTCACTAAAAGGTATAAAATAATTGTCTAATTTAGCTACAACTAAACGAGGAAATTCTTACATGAAATCACTTTTTGAAGTCGGTGCCAAGCAAACTATATAAGCGAGCTTACGCGATGTTGTCTTCATTACACGCCAAACGTACTAAGATCCGTCCCGTCGAGTGGGATTCATAAAATGTATATGTTTGGCAACCGACTTCAAAAAGTAATTTCATGTAACAATTTCATCGTTTAGTTGTAACTAAATAAGATAATTATTTTATACCTTTTAGTGATTTTTATTTTATTTTTGAGTTCTTATTATTTTATTTGTTTCATTTAATTTTTTTGAAGTAGTTTTTTTTTCTAAATCTATTATTTTTTTTATAAATTTTCATCAGTAGAGTGTTTCGAGATTTTAAAGTTTTTGTTCACCCAAATATACATCAATGAGATGAAATTCATTAAACTTAATTATTTTACAGAATTAAGACAAAATATGGTATAATCCGTTCGTATGAAATATGTCGTGATAGTTCTTGAATATAAATTATTTTTAATAAAAAAAAAAAAAAAAAGAAAAATTGAAAAAGAATAGTATTTTTCATTTCAACAATTATAAGAAACTCCAAACGAATTTCGATTCGAAATCTCAATAGAATGACGTTTCTGCCCTCTTAGTCAAAAGTGATGAAGGTTTCAAATAACACGAAAGCTCTGCATTGTTTCGGAGTATTTTTATTGATCGCCTCTTATATAACTTGCTAATAAATATACTAACGAAGGCGGATATCCTATACAATTCATATACAATCTATGTGGTTTCAAATAGAAATGTAAGTTCGATAACATCTCAACCATCAGTTGCATCAAATCTGAAACCCCGCGAAAATCTCAATTTTCAAATAACAGGTAATTCTTTATTTTTTCTCATTTATTTGTCATTTTTAAGAGATATAAGAGAGAAAAGGAAGTGAAAAGGGTGGCTTTTAGAATGAGGTTTGTAGATAAGATAAGACTCTCTGCAGTTCATTCAGCTATTATTTCATTTTGTCGCAATCAGCTGCGAGGACACCGCAGCCTTTCGATTAGAAAACACACGGTCTCTAAATAGCTTTCAGTGATTTATTATTTGACCCAGGTTTTGTAAAAAATTTTAGCTAATATGCAAAAAAATAAATAAAATTAAAATTGAGTGTTTGTTTAATGGAAGGGATTCCAGGAATGAATAAAAAGATTTAGTGGTTGTTTTTTTACACGCTTTATATTAGATGCATCTGTATGTATGTATGTATCTATGTATCAATGTGACTTTTGTTCTGTTAAATTCCGCAAAACATTTCCCTATAAAATAAACTGCAACGGAACGTTGCTAAACTTTATCCAAAGTCATTTGAAATATGAATATGTTTATTCCTTTATTATTAATCAGATATCACTTGCTATTTTCAGTCCATGTTGACTTAAATTCAAAAATAGTGATCGATTCTCATCTAATACTTGAGGAATAACAATTCTACATTGGATTTTTGACGTTTCGATTATTATTGGTAACAATTGCTGAAGACATAGAGGAATCAACTTAAAATCAAAAATAACAATCGATTCTTATCTAATACTAGAGATAACCTTATTGCAATCCAAATTTGATGTTTTGACTATTAATGGCAACCTCTACTGAAAACGTGGAAGAATCGACTTAAAATCAAAATGACTAAATTCTTTTATGGCAAACAACTCAAGCTTGAAAAAAAGCAAAAAAATGATAACATACATACATTCATATATACATACATCGCACATAAAATCGCACTTTTTGGCCTCTCGACGAGACTCCATGCAATTTTTGGAAAAACGGTCACATGCTAAAATTAAACCTAATTGAATACTACAATTTGAGACTTTAATTGAGACCATGAGTTCCCGCGTTGTAAATTATACCAGTCCGTCTCCGAAAAAAACTTCTAATATAAAATTAATTTAAAAGTTTATAATAGAAAAATAAGGACAAGTTTTTATGTGTGACTTTTTTATTTAACAGCCAACGATTCGTCGATTTTGCCGACTTCTTCAGTGCTTCAAATAGTCATGCCACACATTTGTCTAAATTTTCTTTTTATCTTCGTTACCATTGAAGACCATCAGAAACACAAATTTCAAAACATATTTGGCACATTCACATAAACAATTTTTCTTTCTATTCTTTATATTAATAATTATACTAGACAAAACAGAAATTCATAGAATGAGGCAAGACTGTTTTTTTAAAACAATAGAATAGAATTCTTTATTTTGTATATTGATCTTTACATTTAGAAATCTCAAATTTAAATAGACAAAAGTGTGGCATGACTACTTGAAGCACTGAAGAAGTCGGCAAAGTCGACGAAACGTTAGCTGATAAATAAAAAACTCACACATAAAAACTTGTCCTTATTTTTCCTATTATAAACTTTCAAATTAATACAAATTATGGGGGTAGGCTAGGGGTTAGCATGTCAGTCTGCTAACCAAGTGGACCCGGGTTCGAATCTGACTTGAGGAATCCGGCTAAAACCTGACCCCGGGGAGGGGGGGGGGGGGGGATAGAGACAAATTTAATACGAAATAATTAGTATCGTAAATTGACTTATGGCTAGAAAGGCAAAAAAAAAATAATAATAATTATGAGTAAACAGAAGGCCTCGCAGGCTACAAAAAAGATTTTATTAAAAATTTCCGTAAAAATAATATTTTCAAAGATATTAATTATTTATTTTGAAAAGAAATGAGGTCACTACTAACAAGGGATGAATATTTTCTTTACTGAAATTTATTAGATAAAACAAATAAGATGATAAAATGGTACGAAATGCTGTCTTGTAATGATAATTTGTAACCGAATGTTTTCTACATTTGATTCAATCGCGAATCAACTGTAGGGAATTTTTTTCAAATATTGAGTGAAAATAATATTTGGACTTATATATTTATAGTAGTAGTCTCGTGATAAATATCTTTTATAAGCGTGGTCAAAAAAATTCTCATTGATATAGCAAATATTCTTTGTTATATTAATTAGAAAAATTATAAAAATTTATGATAATTTATTTGTGCCTTGTCAGACACTTAATTTTTTTTCTTGCTTTCTTTTATTATTATTTATTATTATTTATTATAATATTCTTCCAAAACTTAAATAATTTAATTTTTTAAATTATTTATAAATTGACTGGTTTTTTTAGTCAAAAACTAATAAAAGACAATAATTTCAGTTAATTATTATTATTTATTTTGTTGATTCACCAAACAGTTTCGGTCACCCCTGGTTGACCATCTTCAGTAGTACTAAAAATTGGAAAAATAAAACATTTCGTAAATTTTTTTAAACAATTACACAATACAATTATTGCTATATATGAATGTGTGAAATCTACTCTTATTAAACAAGCAAAAATTGTATATTTATTTGTTTATATATTTGTATCTTGGTTCAATTTTGAAAACGACTCAACCGATTTTGATGAAATTCACGGGTTAGGGGTTTTTAGGGTGACGATTCGATCTGTAACGGTCTCATCTTCGACAAAATTGTTTTTGGTGGTTTTTTCGTAATCAAATTAATTATTCTCAGGTAGACAAATCCCATTTTTAGGGTTTTAAAAAAGGTTTCCTTTCCTTTTGTACCCAGGCAGACAATGGGTTGCCTTAATTCATTGTTCTAAAAGGCCTTGAAGAATTATTGTGATTGTGGATTTTAACATATTTTGTTCTCCATAAACGTTAGAAATATTAATAAACGTTTTATAATTGTTTTTATAAAGAAGTTTATTTATTTAATAGAATAAAAAATAATCAAGAATTTATTTTAAAATATATTTCGCATAAGCAGGTCTAAATTTTCTGAAAAACAACACATTTTGATAGGTTTTATTTATTAACAATTTGATGAATAAAAATGAATCATATGGTTGAATCAAAACACGTGCAGGAGGTGGGGTGCAGTGGTGGCGGATCTGAGGGGTAGGGCGAGGTTTCGGGGGTGGGGTCAAGCGGGGTGGGGGGTAGAGTGGGCGAATACTATATATATTTGTATTTTTTTTAATTTGAAAACGGCTCTCAAATAAAAATCGACCTTTTTATCAAATTTTAAATTTAAAATAATATTAAAATAAAGGCTTTAACTGAAGGAAGAAGTTACCGAGCATCGCTCGGTGCCTCTAGGTACTATGTTAATACTCCTAAGTTAAGGATGGTTTATGTATACAAAGAGACAATTTCCAGATCTTGAACGAAATTGTATGTATAAATTCAAACTTCTATATTTTTTGTATTGTCTAATTGTTTAAAAAAATTTACTAAATGTTTTATTTTTCCAATTTTTAGTACTACTGAAGATGGTCAACCAGGGGTGACCGAAACTGTTTGGTGAATCAACAAAATAAATAATAATAATTAACTGAAATTATTGTCTTTTATTAGTTTTTGACTAAAAAAACCTGTCAATTTAATTATTAGTATTATTTTTATTTTTTTTAGTGTTTGAATCTTTACTTTTACTCGGTACGCCTTATATTAAATTCAGTCAAAAAAAATTTTCTATTAAATGCCTTTTTTAGTGCCTATTTTAACTAAATTTGGTAATTTCCATTTTTTACGATACATTTTCTAAATTTAAAAGTTTTTTCGAATTATTAAGAAAATATTCCGAAAAAATTATTAAGGTGTGGAAGGAATTTGGATTCAAGCAGCTATATATTATACTTGGATGAAAATCCAAAGGTACATTTGAAAATTATTTTTTTAAATTTTGTTCTGTAATTCTATTTATTTATTTATTATCTTAGGTCATAGAAACAATCAATGAAGATGATGCTTTATCTATAAGGGAGGCTAAGAATGATTTTTATCTTCTATTACTCTTGAGGCTGATTTAGCATATGTATAAAGTGTATTTTTAACTATCTACCTGTAACCATTACAGCATTAGAAGCAAGAAATCTCTCTTTTGATAGAGTCCATAAAAATATTCCAAAGATTTCAAGAAAATATCTAAAAAGCACCTGGTCTTATTGCCTTCAATCTCAATCCAAAAATGGACAAAATACTGAGGCGAAATCCTGGTTAGAACAATAATGGAAAGAATAGCCAGGAATTTAGGAGGATATAGTAGTGTAAAAGAGGAAAATTTAACACATGCAAAATGACTTATTTGAAATTTAGTGCCTATTTTTTTACTTAAAATGCCTTTAAAGTGCCTATTTTAGTTATTTTTAGTGTTTAGTTCCCTGCCTATTTTAAAGATTTTAGTGCCTATAAATCGAACCCTAATCATGATTTTTATGTTTATATGTTTGTATGACTGGATCTCTCACCCTATACCAACTATACCTCAAGAACCAAAATTTGTAGAAAGTTCGTTCCAGTGTCAAATTGTGAGTATTTCCAATGCGGAAAACTTTTTAACTTCACATCTTCCGGATCGAAATTGCAGTATATAAACATCTTTTTCTTTAAATTTTATATGTTCTGATTAAAATTAATTTATGTTTTTTTTTCAATTTTATTTTATTAATTAATTATTTTTTCTTTTATTTATTTTAATCACTAATAACTCATTACAAATAATATTATATACTAAAATTAGGAAATTTACTTAATCAAATCAAAAACTAAATTTTGAATAGTTTATTAGTGTAAAATTTAATTTTTTCTTGCAATTTGTATTTATTATTTTTATGAAGAGAAATCAATGAGTTTGTCCTCTTCTTGACCCAAATAAACATATTGATATATTGTTTATTTGTTAGAGACTGTAATTTCGAAGGTTTGACCTTAAACATCAGTCTGTTTAATTATAAATATTCTAACTGTTATTTCTCATGGGTTCAAATACGCGATTGTATCTAGATAAATTCGTTTTGTTGCAATAGTATCCTTGTCTCTTCCCAAAGGAATTTACTTACCTCTAATCGGATATTTCAGCCCAAGAGGAAAATAACAGATAGAATATTTATAATTAATAAATTATATTTTAAAAAACTAAAAAACACGCTTCTAAAAAGTACAAAATAATGTAATAATCAAAAAGTGTGGGACGCAGAAACAGGTACTTTTATTTAATTTTGACTAAGTGGACCACGGTTCTTGATTAAGTATTAGATTATTTTGTATTTTTAGAAGCGTGTTTTTTAGTTTTTTTAAATTTTTATTAAACCAATTATTTTACATTAATTAATGTATACCTTGTATTTTAGCTTCGATTTCGGAGATTGCTTCTCCACCATCGAGTGTCCTTATTAATCTTTAGTCCTTGTTTTTAATAAGAGGAAAAATCTAATTAGATAAAAAAACCTCTTTTCCGATAATTATTTTAATTCCATTATTCCCCAATCAAATCGATTGGTATCCTTCCCTCTCCCTCTCTCCTCCTTTTTAATTTTTTTAAAATATAATTTATTAGTCTTAATTCTTATAGAGAAAAGTTTGCGAAATTTAACAGTATGAAATGTATTTATTTTTTTTTTATATAATTTCATTTAAATTGAGTAGGTAAACAATTATTTTTATAGAGAAATGTTTGCGGAATTTAACAGAACAAAAGTCACATTGATACATCGATAAATACATACATACATACATAAGTACATACATACATACATACAGGTGAAGCTAATATAAAGGGTGTAAAAGAGCTGATGATGGTGGCCAAATCTAAATTATATATCTATACATATTTATATTTGGCATATATATATATCGTCGCCTTAGAGTGTAAACCTGCTAAATCCATTTTTTATCATACATGACATATTAATACCGTTCGAAAGAAAAAGAGATGCAGCATCGTCCAACTACAACTGTTACTTAAAATTACGATCGTAAGTTGTAGAAAAAAATGTGAAAAATAGTTTCTCTCCATAACAACAATATTAAATTTTGTTTGTTTTTTCTCTGCCCTATAAAATTTCCTTATTGTGAGTTAGCAGGTTTACACTCTAAGGCGACGATATATATGTTTATATGCATCTAGCAGAGAACAAACTGATTGATTTCTTTTCATCTTTTAACAACTCTGTTACTCTCGTTAAACAAAATCTTTCTATTTTTGTTTTTATCTTGATTCATTTTTACTTGTTTCTGTATTTGTCCCATTCATAAAAATCAAAAAGAGACATGGAAACATCAAAAATACCTTTCTCCCTCCACTAATTTTAAATAATTAAATTTTACCATTGACTTGTATTCAAATTCGACTTATCCAGGTCAGTTACTTTCTGTTGCTCCTGAAGATGGGTTAGTCACCCGAAATATATATATCGAGATTAAAGACTCTCCAAAAAAAAAATTGTTTTATTTTTATATCTTAATGTAAAACCTACCAAGTATTTTTTTATCCAATATCATCAAAAATTTGTTGATTTTTTTTTAATCTCTACGAGAATCTGCATAATCTCTCCAAGCATTAATAAAAATCTAATCTATTCTAATCGTTTTCTAGTCCTGGAGCAGAAGATCGAGTAGGACGGATGAATGAATGAACCCGGGAGTGGGGGCGGTAGGGTTGCGGGGGTGAGTTGTTCGAGGGCGTAGGTTGGTTTGACTCACCAAAGCCGTGGGCCATCCAAATCTTTTTCTGAGGGGGGTCCACTAGGGGGGCGGGGGTTCATCGGCGTGGCACTCCCGGCGCCAGGGGGACTCCGCCCCTGTCGGCCGGGCCCCCAACAGCCATTCTACTCGAAAGCAACAGATAGTGTGTGCTCGCTCGGTTGCTTGGTAGCTTGGGTCGGTTGTCTCTCGTCGCTAGCAAGATCGATAGCAACACCACACCCACACACACACACGGTAAGATGGCGCCCAGGGGGATGGGGCGGGTGCGCGCGCGCCCAGCCCTTACAACTCGCTACAGGGCCTGCTGCTACAGCTACACTGTCCCTACAGACAAGAAAGCCGCCCGCACTCGTGCTGGGTCGCGACTGAGCCACCAACGCTGACACGCCGCCGGCCCCGAACACACGCGCATGCGCACAACACCCTCCCCAATTAACGCTTTTTAATTCATTCCCACATTGATATACACCCTAAGCGACAACGCCCCCCATTTCACAAAACTTGATTCACTCACTGTTAGTCTTCGATTGTATGGGGTAATTCACCCCCATAATCCCCCGACCCACCCACTATCTAAATCACTACTGTGTCCTTACACCCTAAAGACTGACAAACTAAGTTTATCAAATGGCAAGGAATCTCAAAATAATCAGCCAAAATGGCATTTACATCTTAAAACAGAAGTCTGCAAAATATGATCAATTAATAACGTTTATAGTGAAACATATTAAACATAGGAATTATTTGACGGATTATAGTGGTGTTTCACAAAGTGTGAAAAGTTGTAAAACATCACTATAATCCCAAGTAGGGCAAAAATGGCAATTCTGGAAGTAATTAGAGGTCGATAAACATAAAGAAAATTGTACTAGATGAAGGAGGAGGTATCAGCCAAAGATGGAATCACTGGGTTCAATAAAACACCTTTAATAAAACGTTTCGGCCTGAATTTTATTTGGCCATCTTCAGTTAATTAGGAGTTATACACAAAATGCAGTACACATATGTGATCGAACCAAGCCTTGTCAAAAATAAAAAAATTGTTAGCTTCATGTAAATTTATAACGTGCCTGGACCCAAAAGTTTCAGTCCAGACTGGCACGTTATAAATTTACATGAAGCTAAAAAAATTTTATTTTTGACAAGGCTTGGTTCGATCACATATGTGTACCGCATTTTGTGTATAACTCCTAATTAACTGAAGATGGCCAAATAAAATTCAGGCCGAAACGTTTTATTAAAGGTGTTTTATTGAACCCAGTGATTCCATCTTTTGGCTGATACCTCCTCTTTCATCTAGTACAGTTTCATCACAGCCACGAACTCTAACAATATAAAGAAAAATTGTAGGAAAAAGTGAAACGTTTTCAAGACTCGCTGTTTATAGTTTCGATGAACTGATAATTTTAAATGATAATTATTTATGTTAAAGGAGAATGGTGTGGGCTCTTGGTGAAACATTTTAAATAAAGTAAAGAAAATTATGGAAAATTTTTAAAATTTAAAATATAAAATACTAGGTATAGGTTTCACAAAAATAAAAGATCAGATGCTTGTTTAGCACTACTCTATATATATTTAGGGGTATAAGCCTATCTTCAGGAGTTCACAAAGGACACTGAATACAAAAAATGTTTTAAAAGTAAATTTCTTAATTTTAACTATAAAGGAAGGGGAGTAAGGTGAGAGGGGGAAGGGTTAAAGTACAAGAAAGATTTTACTACTTACTTACCTACTTAAACTAAAACTACGTGATTACAAAGGATAATAAACATAGATAAAAACATAAGGTCTTAGTTTTTTGTTATAACTCGAGTTCTAATTGAGCTAAAAACAAGTGGTAATTTGAAAGTCAAAGAGGAAGCTGTTTTCTATTAAGTCAACAAAATATTTTGATTTCAAATATTGCTGTTTGATATCTAATGGGACTTGAAAATAGGTCAAAATGGCCTTTTTCGTCATTTTGACCGATAATATCTCAAAACTCTGACGTGTTGTAAAAAATCGGGAAATTACATGATAATCAGCGTATAGAGCTCTACTGGAATCCATTGTTAGGTTTAAGGGGAGAAATTTTTGTTTAATTTTTGTCGAGCAGTGTAATTATTATAATTAAATCTGATATTCATTTCTATCTAATATTTTCTTGCATAGAGTTAAAAGCCCATTCTAGAATACAAGAAATTAAGAAATTATCTCTACTATTGTGAAACAGGACTCGTTAACTCTCAAAGGATGAGAAAGATCATTCTAAACGCTATCTTTTTCAGTCATTTTCCTCTGTACCTTATATCTTACAAAATACTTGAGATATCAAATTCATTTTATTTTTTCTGCTGATAAGATGAAAATGAGGTAATTCGTATAAATTTTTCATAATTTTAAATTAGAATACTTCAGAACTCTGAAAGAAACTAAAAATGTCAGTAAGGAGAAATCATTGAAGGCTGACCTCTGCTTGATGCAAATAAGCATAGGCACATACATATTTATATAAATCATAATAATTGAAACAAAGGATTCTCTCTTTATGAATCAACAACTGGTATATTAAGATACACTTAAATCTTTATAAATAAATATATAGTATTTGTTAGAGACTATAGTTTCGAAGGTTTGACTTTCATCATCAGTATTTATTAGAAAGTTTCTATCTGTTATTTCTCATGGGTTCAAATGCCCGAGTTTGTCTATATTCGGTGAAAAAGGGAAAAGTTTTTCAAGATTGGGTACTTTTTCAAATGAGGGGTAGAAGTTTGACTGTCCTAAGCATGGGTAGGGCCATTGTCATAGCTACATATTCAGCCCCTGAAGCAAGTAAAGCAATTTCCCTTGCTTTTATTTAATTCATTAATGGATAGAGACATCCTTTTCACACAAAATATATTAGAAATAACATACTTTTCGGAAGAGATCTGGCAAAATTTGTTTTGAACATTTTGTTTAAAAATAATAAATTTTTACAGGTTTATCAGAATTATGATAAGTCAAGTGCATACTAAATTATTTAGATGCTTATAATTTTATTTAACTAAAAAAAAAAATTGGCAAATTGAAATAAAATTTTATACAAATACGTTTATACAATTTTAATTTGCCCTTTCTAATTTTAAACCCTCGTGCGCCTGGAGCAAAATGCTGGATAGAGCCCCGTATAACTAAATTTAATTTCCTTAATAATCTATTCAAAATTTATTTTTTGAAACAACATAAAAAACAATATGTATTGTACATGTTTGAACCACAAATTAAGAAGATAGAAAATCTAAAACCTAATCAGTTCTCAGCATTTAAAATACAAACATTCTGGCACCAGAAAGAACTTTCTGCTATTTTCCGTTCTTGAGTTAAAGTGGGCATCTTAATTCAGACATGTCCGGGTTAGCTCTCAGCAGCCTTGTCTCTGTGTCTGTTCTCTGATTCAATCAATTAATTATATAAATTATCACTTGATAAAAGCCTCTGAGAAAGGAAAAGGGACTAAAACATCCACATTCAATTAATTTAGAATGTGGTCAGAAAAGTGAGAGAACCATTAAATCCATTATATACGAGATGGCTATTGATTCTTCTTTCCACAAATATAGAGGAGGGGTTGCGTCGCCTTTGGTGTTCATTCAATTTCAGAATAAACTTCAGAACGATGGTTTTTCATCTTGAACTACAAGATTATGATTATATCTCTGGCGTAGCATTGGTAGCCTGTGTTATATTCAAGTCACTTATATGCTGATAAAATTCCAAACTTCTATCTTATTTTATAATTACACTGCTCAACACAAATTTGTATTCGTAAACCTAACAATGGATTTCCAGTAGAGTTTCATAAGCTAATTATCATGCAATTTCCCGATTTTTACAACAGATCAGAGTTATGAGATATTATCGTTCAAAACGCCATTTTGACCTATTTCTGAGTCCCATTAGATATTAAACAGCAATATTTGCATTCAAAATATTTTGTTGGCGTAATAGAATACAGCTTCCTCTTTGATTTTCAAATTACCACTTGTTTTTCACTCAATTAGTACTCAAGTTATAACTAAAAAACTAAGACCATATGTTTTTACTTAAGTTTATCATCCTTTAACATATAATCACGTAATTTTAGTTTTTTAGTTACAACTCGAGTTCTAATTTAGCTGCAAACAATTGGTAATTTGGAAATCAAAGAGGAAGCTGTTTTCTATTACGTCAACAAAATATTTTCATTGCTAATTTTGCTGTTTAATATCTAATGGAACTCGACGAATATAGGTCAAAATGGCGTTTTATAATATCTCAAAATTCTGACGACCTAGCGAATAATCTGGCTACGGAGTTGAATTCAGCGCTCAAAAATACTTTAAGAAATGCACTCTTCTTCTCGGGTACAAAAGTTGACCCGAATTTGTAATCCTGTGTTAGTCGATAAAGGGGCAGCTCAAAGATTTGCCGAAATTTTTTCCAAAATTGTAGAGTGAGGAGGAAATTATATGCAGAACAAGTCTATAACGTTGATGAATTTGCTCTGTATTGGAAAAAAATGCCTGGCCGGACATAATTATATTGAGAAAAATGAGATTTCTGCTTCTGGTTTCAAGGTGTCAAAAGACAGAATAACTTTGATTTTGTGTTCTAATGCAGCTGGAGAACATGTAACTAAACCAAATGTTTAATTAAATTCACTGTACTGAAAAACGTAGAAAAATCAACGCGTCCTGTATCACTGGCGAGCTGATAAAAAAGCATGAATAACATGCGAAATGTTTTGCAATTGGTTTAATAACTGTTTTTGTAGCGGAGGTCGAAGATTATATGCAATGAAAAAATATTAGTTTTAAAGTTTTGTGATGGGTAACGCGCCAGCCCATCCTAATGTTAAAATGGTTTGTCTGCCACTTTATTAATATTTTGTTATAAACCGCTTGCTTGGTCAAATTAAAAAATCAGAAACTATGTTAAAAAATTAAATTTATCTTACGCGTTATGCGGGACTGTTTATCGCGCTATATGAATACTAGTAGCAATTTTTTCGTCGCGTTATACGAATTCGCGTTTTGCGGGAGCTCGTTATACGGGAGTCCACTGTATGTTTATTTGCATCAAGCAGAGAACAACCGCTTTTTTAAAAAAAATTTTAAATGTAAAATACTAGGTAGGTTTCATATAAATAGAAAATCAGATTCTTGTTTAGCACGATTTAATATATGGTATATTTCGGGGTATAAGCCCATCTTCAGGGGTTCACAAAGAACATTTTTCTTTACTTTATTTAATATGTTTCACCAAGAACCTACACCAATCTCTTAACAAAAATAATTTTTTAAAAAATAAAACCGACTTCAAAAAACTTAAATGCAACAAATAAAATAAAATGCACTAAAAGGTATAAAATAATTATCTTTATTTTAGTTACAACAAGAGGATGAAATATTAACATGAAATTACTTTTTGAAGTCGGTGCCAAACAAACTATACCTAAGCGAGCGTACTCGCCAAACGTACTAAGTAAGATCCGTCCAAAGTGCGATTCACGCAACAAATAAAATTCACTAAAAGGTATAAAATAATTATTATCTTATTTAGTTACAACTAAACGACGAAAATATTAACATGAAATTACTTTTTGAAGTCGGTACCAAACAAACTATACCTATAAGCGAGTATACCCTCCAAACGTACTAAATAAGATCCGTCGAGTGCGATTCATAAAAGGTATATGTTTGGCACCAACTTCAAAAAGTAATTTCATGTTAATATTTCGTCGTTTAGTTGTAACTAAATAAGATAATAATTATTTTATACCTTTTAGTGTATTTTATTTGTTGCATTTAATTTTTTGAAGTCGGTTTTTATTTTTTTCTTAAAATTATTTTTATTTTTCTTTTTTAGTGATGTTATTAATAGTGATCATATCATCAGAACTTGACCAAATTAATATGACACCATCCCTAAGACACCCCTTTCGATAAAAAAAGAACCATCGAAATCGGTTCATAAACAAAGAGGTTAGGTCTAAACAAACCTAATAAAAAAGGTCTAATACCTATGAAAAAAAAACGAAAAAAAAATGGGACCAATCGGAAGCTAGACTGGACCCAATGCAAAAAAAATTTTCAAAATCGGTTGACAATTGGCGGAGATATGAGGTAACATAGGCACCAAAAAAAAAAAAAAATTCAGTCGAATAGAGAACCTCCTCCTTTTTTGAAGTCGGTTAAAATGTATGTTTGGCACCGACTTCAAAAAGTAATTTCATGTTAATATTTCGTCGTTTAATTGTAACTAAATAAGATAATTATTTTATACATTTTAGTGTATTTTATTTATTTTTAAGTTATTATTATTTTATTTGTTGCATTTAAGTTTTTTGAAGTCGGTTTTATTTATTTTTTTATAAAAATTATTTTAATTTTTCTCTTTTTAGTGATGTTATTAATAGTGACTTAATATAATACCTTGCATGCATCTCGTAATAGAAAGCGTCAGACGAATGAATCAGAAAATGATAATAAAATTCAATTCATAAATATAGAAATTCTCTCGAAACGTTTGCGGGTTTTAAATGAATGTTATAAGATTTTTTTATAAAAGATTTTATTTATCATAATTTCGATTATTTGCTCATAAGAATTAAAGATTTACGTTATTTCGTCGTTGATCATATCATCAGAACTCGGCCAAATTAATATGAGACCATCTCTAAGATACTCCCCTTTCCAATAAAAAAAGAATCATCGAAATCGGTTGATAAACAAAGAAGTTAGGCTTGAACAAACCTAACAAAAAGGTTTAATTCCAATGAAAAAAAACGAGACCAATCGGAAACTAGACTGAACCCAATGCAAAAAACCCATCAAAATCGGTTGCCAATTGGCAGAGATATCAGGTAACATAGACAAAAAAAAAATAAAGTAAAAAAAAAATCAGTCGAATAGAGAACCTCCTCCATTTTTGAAGTCGGTTAAAAAGAGAACAACCTCATTGATTACTCTTTAGAAATTTTTATAGAAATTATGCCTCACATCCCATGGTAAAATAATATTTTTATACTAATCAAGTATTTGGCAGGTATATGACCGGAAAATAGCAAATCCAAAAATTCTCATTGATTTGCCATTTTCCTCTCCAAATACCTGTCAACATACTTGATTAATAAAAAATATGGCTGCTATGGACTTTAATAATATTTTTATTTTTGACCTCCACCAAAAAGTCGAATCTTCCCAAAACATGAATCCAACTTTTGATTTTAGAAAAAACGAATACACATTATTTGAAAATTTCGAGTTTGTATTTGCCTTCGAGAGCAATCGGTAAAATCTTAAAATAAACCAAGGTTTTTTATTTAATTTTTATTTAAATTTTTAACCCCCCCCCCCCCGTACCTTTGAAAAAAATCTCTGTGCACCTGCCTGCCCCGCACGGTTAGATTTATGCCTCAACTAAAGATTATTTCCGTCAAAATTAATATGAATTTCAGCTGTTACTACGTATATAACTTCATCCATTGTAAATTATATTAAGGAAAACGTTTTCCCTCTCCCTCGACCCTGACAAGCAATCTCTTGATGGGTCCTGATCGCCCTCTATAATAATCAATCATTTGTTTTCAATTAGATAAATTGATGATATATAGCTATACACATATACACACCTATATACATATATCATTGTCCATTTGGCCTCCTCTCCTTCATTTCAATATTCAATAAACTAATGGTGTAATTAGAAAACGAAATCTAGAAATAGCAAAATGGATTTTGATTCATATGAATCATATTACAGGCTATGAATAATATTCTAATCAAAATTTGACAAATAAATAAGTACTAGTAAATTGAAATGATTTAGTAGAAGAGTTCTTGATTCTTGGGGAGAAATATATCTGCTTAATATAAAGTACCTGGAACACCGAGCGATGCTCGGTAATTTTTTGATTCAGTTAAAAGCGATATATTAATATTATTTTTAATTTTTAACCTTTCCTCCACCCCCCTATATTTTAAGTCGATATGCACCAAAATCTAATTAGCTCTTAATCTCAATGGACCAAAACTACGTGTGAAATTTGGTTTCGATATTCACACTAGTTTTTGAGCTAGCTCGTCCACAAAAATTTGGTACGCACAGACTAACAGACTAACTAACAGACATTTTGACAAAACAGTTATTATCTCGAAAAATATAATTTTTTACTAGGGATTTTCTGTAGACCGAAATGCCATGGTTTCGCCTAATTTTTTTAATCAAAATAGTTTCAGCCATTTTTTAGATATTTCGAAAAAAAAGAAGGAAAAAAACACTTTTTTCATGCACGATTACAATACTTGACCATACCCTGCAGGGTAAAGTAAAAACAGTTAATTTTATTAAAAGAAAATTTAAAAAATGTAATTATAATTTTTTATTTAAACAATCACCTGTGAATAATTATTTCAATTAACAAAAAACCTATCAAAAACAACTGAGCCGAAGATGAGACAGTGATAGTTCGAATTATCCAGGAAAAAAACCCCTAACCCGCGAATTTCATCCAAATCGTTAGAGCCGTTTTCGAGAAACCGGTCTATATATATATACAAGAATTGACCGTTTAATATAATAATAAGATAACATAAACCTATATTAATTAATTTGTTAGAGACTATAGTTTCACATAGAGAAACAAAGAAGTTGTCTTCTGCTTGATGCAAATAAACATACACACATATATATCGAGATGATATATCTGTATATATACCATATATATATAGGAACATCAAATTTTCAATATCCATACGATATTGACTCCATGAAAAACAACATTTATAATTAAAAGACTGATGATGAAGACCAAGTCTTCGAAACTATAGTCTCAAACAAATAAATAATAATATATATATATATATATATACAAATATATCATCTCGATATTATATGTGTGTATGTTTATTTGCATCAAGCAGAGGACAACCTCTTTGTTTCTCTTTGTGAATCACAACTCTCCTACTCTCGGCAAAACAAAATCTTTTCAATTAACTATAGTTTCAAAGGATCGATTTTCAATATCATTCTTTTTAATTATAATTATTCTATTTGTAGTTTTCAATGGGTTCATATACCCGATTAGATGTAGGTAAATTCACTTAGTTAAGCTGCTCACTTTACAAACGATTACTTAGTATACATTCATTAGGATATTTGAACCCATGAGAAATTACAGAAATAAGATTTCTACTTATAAAGACTGATGATAAAGGTTTGAAACCATAGCCTAACAAATAGATACAATACAAGTATATCTTAAATAACTTATACTAAAGTATAGAATTGAAATTGAATTTTATAAGATTGATGTAATTGAATTTATAAAAATTGTAAATTGAATTTGAAATTTATAAGATTAAGAGTTTAATGGAGTTTGTTACTCTCGATTTTGCATGCGTGCATGTTTTTTAATTTTATTTCTTTGAAAACTTATTATACGTAATTTGATTTAAAATATTAAGATGTAAAATATAAGAATATTAAAAATGTAATGTAATAGAACACTGTATTGAGTCTAAGGCTGAATAATGTAATAAGAAATAAATAAACTAAAATATACACCACTTGAATTTTACTTCCCACATCGGTTTGAATTAAAAAAGGACATTTTAATAATTTTAGATAATAATTTTAAAGCAAACTCCTGATTATCCGGGCTAATGGTGGGCAGAGGCGGCACGGATAATCCGAACTATAATTATTTATTTCTAAAATACAACATATTATACATTTCTAAGGTTGATAATTATTTAAACATGTATAATCCTCATTATTATTAAGAAAATCTGTGATTTTGGTTTGTTTGCAGGAATCATTTAATGTTTTTTTAATACCTAGCAGTTCGAATTTTTCTAAGACCTATTTTGTCGTTATACTCGAATTCCCATTGGTCGATATCTTCCAACAAAGTATCCACAGAATTCAGGGCCGTGTTGTGACTAATGCGATTGATAATTAAATGATATTAAAATAATTCATTTATATAATTTTTTATTTTTATAAATTAAATTCATGCACGGATAATCCGCACACGGATAATCGGGAGTTTACTGTAATTTATTCACGCTCTCACAATTCATTTAAGGACACATGCTAGGGAGAATCTTTTTACCTGTGGTGAGTGTGAACAAAGCTTCTCAGACAAATCTAATCTCACAAGCTATTTAAGGACACATACTGGTGAGAAGCCCTTTAGCTGTGGTCAGTGTGAACAACGCTTCTCACAAAAAACTACTCTCACAACCCATTTAAGGACACATACAGGAAAGAGGCCCTTTGGATGTTCTCTTTTATGTAAACTTTTATACAAGCAGCTTGATATCTGTTTCCTTTTTATTTATTTAAGATTTTGGCGTTAAGATTGTAGAGGCCTTAGGAAACTAAATTTTATGCATGTAGGTTATATTAGAAAGTAGAAAAGTAAGAAAACATCAATACATGATTAGCATTGTGCATGTGCCTTAGGGTGGTCTTTATTTTGGGTATTTTCGAATTTTTACGCTGAGAACGGCTCATTTGGTTAGAAATAAATTCGTTGCTAAACTTTATCCAAATTCATTTGAAATATTAATATGTTTGTTCCTTTATTATTAATCAGATATCACTTGCAATTTGTAGTTCATATTGACATTAATTCAAAAATAATTCTCATTTAATAGTCGAGGAATAACCATTCTACATTGGATTTTTGACATTTCGGTTATTATTGTAACCATTGCTGAAGACATAGAGGAATCGACTTAAAATCAAAAATAGCCATCGATTCTCAAGCTTGAGTTGTTTGCCATAAAAGAATTTAGTCTTTTTGATTTTAAGTCGATTCTTCCACATTTTCAGTAGAGGTTTCCATTAATAGTCCAAACATCAAAAATGGAATGCAATAAGTTTATTCCCCTAGTATTAGATAAGAATCGATCGTTATTTTTGATTTTAAGTCGATTTCTCTATGTCTTCAGGAATGGTTACCAATAATAACCGAAACGTCAAAAATCCAATATAGAATGGATATTTCTCAAGTATTAGATGAAAATCAATCGCTATTTTTGATTTTAAGTCGATTCCTCCATGTCTTCAGCAATGATTACTAATAAAAACCGAAACGTCAAAAATCCAATATAGAATGATTATTCCTAAGTACTAGATGAGAATCAATCGCTATTTTTGGTTTAAAGTCGATTTCTCTATGTCTTCAGCAATGGTTACTAATAAAAACCGAAACGTCAAAAATCCAATATAGAATGATTATTCCTCAAGTACTAGATGAGAATCAATCGCTATTTTTGGTTTAAAGTCGATTTCTCTATGTCTTCAGCAATGGTTACTAATAAAAACCGAAACGTCAAAAATCCAATATAGAATGATTATTCCTCAAGTACTAGATGAGAATCAATCGCTATTTTTGGTTTAAAATCGATTTCTCTATGTCTTCAGCAATGGTTACTAATAAAAACCGAAACGTCAAAAATCCAATATAGAATGATTATTCCTAAAGTACCAGATGAGAATCAATCGCTATTTTTGGTTTAAAGTCGATTTCTCTATGTCTTCAGCAATGGTTACTAATAAAAACCGAAACGTCAAAAATCCAATATAGAATGATTATTCCTCAAGTACTAGATGAGAATCAATCGCTATTTTTGGTTTAAAATCGATTTCTCTATGTCTTCAGCAAAGGTAACGGATAAGAAAACAACTCAGTTGCTATGGTTACTTATAAAAATTCCTCCCAAATTTTTAGCATTTCACAGAGAGAAGCCTATCCATTCTTACTTAAGCAAGGCTAAATGAGCTATATTAAAACTTTCAAATGAATAAATTTTAAAAAATTAAAAAAAGTACTCTCTTACTCTAGAGTAAAGTACTTTAAAATATAATTTTACTAAAAACTTTATTTAACCTTTTTGTGGTCCCCAAGGTACTTAATTAGGATATTAAATTTCATCAAAATTGGTTAAGTCATTTTCAAGATATTTAGGAAAAACTAAAAAAGTACTGAAATAAAGTACTAATGTTTGTGGGCCGATATATACCAAAAACTAATCAGCGCTTCATTTTGTTAAACTAATGGTAGGTTTTCAATTTCATTTCAATCGGTGCAACGGTGTGGAAAAAATCGTGGGCCAAAAAAACGATAACATACATCCATCCATACATACATACATACATCCGCACGCACTAAATGAAAAAATCGCACTTTTTGGCCTCTCGACGAGACCCCATGTAATTTTTGGCAAAACCGTCACGTGCTAAAATTCAACCTAATTGAATACTACAATTTCTGACTTTAATTGAGTCCATGGGTTCCGTAGTCTTTACCTGAGGACCCTTTGAAGCCACGCTTGCCCCGAGAGCGATTACAATACTTTACCCATGCTTTGCATTGGATAAAGTAAAAATATCCCAAGTTTCAAGTCTCTATCTCAATTATAACCTGTTTCCCCAGCGATATAAATTTATCATCTAAATAACATGGGGTTTTTGGCATTAAAATGTCAATTTTTTATTCCTGCCAAAGTAATGTTTCAAAAAATGTGAAACTCTGTAGATTTTATCCTTATAATAGTAGCTATCCATCAGAATTATTACAGATTTTTAGCTATTATAATATTGGAGCTGCAACTAGATAAAATACTGCTATATCTAAGTGTTACTAAGTTATAGACTCCAAAATTATAATAGATAAAAATCTGTAAAAATTCTGATGGATAGCTACTATTATAAGGATAAAGTCTACAGAGTTTCACATTTTTTGAACTATTTGGCAGGAATTCTAGAGAGTTTCACATTTTTTGAACCATTACTTAGGCCGGAATAAAAAATTGATCTTTCAATGTCAAAAACCTACATTTTATTTAGATGAGAAACTTACATCGCTGGGGTCACAGGTTATAATTGAAATACACACTTGAAACTTGGGGGATATTCTTTTTTATTTATTTTGAACCAATTGAGCCCTTGTCCGCGAAAAATACGAAAATATCCAAAATAAGTACCACCCTAATGTGCCTATAATTTTTATGGGGAGAAAGAATTTCCCAGAATATGGAATCATCAGCACCTTGAAATTAGTTATAAAATGGAAACACAAATCCAAGACATATCATAGCCTTTTGTAACAATTTTGATATTCCAGAAATTGAATATATGTTAAAAATTGCTCCTATAGATTTCCCAAGGCCTCAAAAATCTTAGCACCAGAATCTTTTAAATCTATTTATTTATTGAAAATATTTCAAAACAAATATTGAATTAAAATTAATGATGTTTTGTCGTATAGTTTTTTGACAAAGAGTGATAAAATGGGCCACTGAAGAAGTCAAAATAAATTGACGAAACGCCTGGCCCATTTAATAAAAACTCTGTCTTTTTAATTTTTGTCCAATTCCCTGCTATTCCTGTTACAAATTTATTATGGATGCAAATGACACAACATTGAATTAAAGGTATTTAAATGAGAGAACTTTTTGGTGTATCGCAAAAGTTACAGCTGTGAGTTGGGTCTTGTTTGGAACAACATATTTTTCAGAAATAATTAATTAATATCGAGGAAAATATCATTTGCTTTGAATTATTAATATATAGAAGGTTTTATATAGCAGGAGAAGCATAATTCAAATTTTAATAAAATCCAAATCTCCAAAAATATATTGTCAACGAAATTCATTCCAATAAGAGTTCAAAATAACCATACGGTAATGTATTATTAAAGACAATGCTTTTTAATTACTTGATTGAGTTTAGTACTGAAAACATCTCACCCAAATTAATTATATATATGCAAGCCTCAGTTGCGGCTTCTATAAATATTCATGGAGCTGTTTTGAGAGAGAATAAAGAGGAAAAACTACTTAAACAAATGGTGTCATTTTTGATTCCATGTACACTCGCGAGCAAAGAAACTTAATCACTCTTTTTTCTGGTTATTAAAAGCAATTTTCTTTATCCATTATGACTTAATAATAATAAAAATGGTACCGTTGTAAAGCCCAAAGGTTGAGCTTTAAGGCAGTATAATTTTCATTAAAATTAGTCCAGTATTTTTCTAAATATTGTACTTTGAATGGAAAACTAGGAAAAATGAAAAATATTGGAATTTGGATATTATTGAAATGAAACATAAAAAAGATAAAAAATCAATGCAAAAATTTTATTTTATCAATATTCAATATTTGGTATTGCCTCCTCTGGCTCTTATAACATTCTGTAGGCGACTATTCATTGATCTTATCAGCTTCCTGATCGTCTCTTGAGGAATCCCTTCCCACTCCTCTAACAACGCTACCTTAAGTTCACCGACGCTGTTAGGTGCTGGATTTCGGGCTCGCACCCTCCGTTTAAGCTCGTCCCATAAATGCTCGATAGGATTTAAGTCGGGACTGACCGCAGGCCAGTTCATTGTTGATATTTCGACTTCATTCAGAAAGCTGATGGTTTGTTGTGATGTGTGACAACGGGCATTATCATGCATTAGCATGAAATTATCTCCAATGAAACCTGCATATGGAACGACATGTGGCAGAAGAATATCTGTGATGTATCTGGTAGAGTTCAAACCCCCTGATCTGCCTCCACCAGGCACAAAAACAAGCTCCGTTTTGCCATCAAAAGAAATGCCTGCCCACATCATACAGGAACCTCCCTCATAGGCGACTGTTTCGGCGAAACAACATTGTGCAAACCTTTCCCCTGGCCTTCTGTAAACACGTCTTCTTCTATCACTGCCATGCAAACAAATTCTGCACTCATCAGTGAACAGAATGTTTTTCCAAAGCTCAAGATCCCAATCGAGATGTTCTTGAGCAAAACGAAGTCGGGCTACTCGGTGGTTTGCAGAGAGTTTCGGTCCTGTTGCGGGTCTTTTTGGGGTGAGGTGGGCTTTCTTGAGTCTTCTTCTGACTGTCCACTCACTTACAGCTACCCCACGAACTTGTCTCAACTCTTGCTGTACATCAACTCCAGTCATGTGGCGATTTCGTAGGACCGTGGTTATAATGAATCGGTCATCCCTCTCAGATGTAGACCGTTGACGTCCAGTTCCAGGTCTTCTTGTATAGCCCCCAGTCTCTACGAATCTCTTGTAAACATTTGAAACAGTGGACTGGCATACTTTCAGATTTCGGGCGATATTCCGCTGACTGATGCCTTGTTTCACTAATGCAACAATTTGCGCGGCTTTAGAGGGCGTTGTATCCATGATTTTAAGTTTTATCAAGCTTAATAAACTGAAATTTTATTTGTTCGAGGTCTGATAAAAGATCGATTGCCTTCTACAGACGGTTTTATACTGAATTAATGCCTGCAACTCGTAAATATTAAATAGGGCGAAAAAATAGTTTTTACATTGTAGGCTAATAAAATTATCAAATAATTCAACATTTTATTGATTTTGCTTTTTTTTTAAATGCTGAAAGAAAATAATATTTATATTTGTAAAATTATAGGATGGAATAGAAAAAATTGCATTAAATTACTGAAAATGGAGTGATTAAGTTTCTTTGCTCGCAAGTGTAGTCTAGTAGTATACTAATTCAATGAAAATTTAATTTTCATTTAAAAAAATTAATAAATATTCAATAAATAAATCTGCCTACCATAGCTTAGGCTCGTGCAGGCCCTGAAGAGATGAGCCGTCTCCGCCCCCACAATCCAACCTCCCATCTTCAACTAAAAGACAAACACACAAATTAACTGATATAACCTTGCTGAAAAATTAGATTAGAAAAATAATTTAGAAAGGAAATCCTACTAACCAAAGATTCCACTTGATTGCGCCCTGATGACTTTATATTCTAAACTAAACTAGACCCAATTCTCATTTAACATACTAGGCAGATCAAAAAGTCTGGAATAATCTTATAAAATGGGGCTAGTATGCACTAATGTGAACCATTCATAACTAACTTCATTCTTCATTAGACGTCTGTCAAAATTTCAGTCATTCATGTTTTCGCATTTACAAGTTAGAGCAGTGAGAAGCAACCAACCTCCGTGTTTTTTTTTAAATGAAAAAATCTGAAGGAGACAATAAAAGAGTGTGTCTTCTGCTGGAATTATAAATTTTATTTATTTATAACGAGACTATAGTTTCGAGGGCTTTGCCTGTGAATACATTGTAATAGAGGTCAAAGCCCTCGAAACTAAAGTCTCGTTATAAATAAATAAAATTTATAATTCCATCAGAAGACACACTCTTTAATTGTCTCCTTCAATATTTAAAAATTCTGCTACTCTCGGCAAAAACTTTCAATTTGAAAAAATCTGAGTTTCGTGATCTGATTAAACACTATTATTTACCCAAGAAAACGATAATCGATACCAAAACCAAGCTAGATAAGTATTATCCGGACTCTGCACCGTCGATGAAGATGATTCAAAAGTGGTTTTCTGACTTTCATTGCGGCCGAACAAGCACAAGTGATTCTGAACGATCTGAACTCCCAAAAGAGGCCTGACACTAGAAAACACCCAAAAAATCGATGACATTATGTTGAACGACCCCAAAGTCAAATTGAGGGAGATAGCTGAGACCACAAAAGATGTCATATGGCAGTGTGTTCAATATCATACATGATATAGCCCAAGAGCCCACGACTGCCAGACCTTCGTTATTTTATAAAAGCTGAAAGTTTTTCTGTGCATGTCCCCTATACAGGTAAGAACGACCAGCGACTATAGAGTTTGGGTTGTGGTTACTTTGGCAGGTAACAGGTAATAAAGGTGTATAAAATAGTACTTTAAATTCGTTAAAGTATAAAGCTCAATTTTTTATATTTTCTTCGGGATAACTTTAGAAATCTCGTCATCCATTGCCGGACACTTATGACAGTTGCTACCCCCTGCCAGACACCCCTAAACTTTAAGAAACTCAAGCTTGAGTGGTTTGCCATAAAAGAATTTAGTCTTTTTGATTTTAAGTCGATTCTTCCACGTTTTCAGTAGAAGTTGTCATTAATAGTCAAAACAACAAAATGGAATGCAATAAGGTTATTCCTCTAGTATTAGATAAGAATCGATGGTTATTTTTGATTTTAAGTCGATTCCTCCATGTCTTCACCAATGGTTATCAATAATAACCGAAATGTCAAAAATCTATGTAAAAACCATTAAAACTGTCCGCCTATTGAGGTAACATTTTTTTATAGGTCGCCAAGTAAC
The DNA here is from genome assembly GCA_024734495.1 of Forficula auricularia. Classification (NCBI taxonomy): domain Eukaryota; kingdom Metazoa; phylum Arthropoda; class Insecta; order Dermaptera; family Forficulidae; genus Forficula; species Forficula auricularia. The sequence goes on along the minus strand of JALMQS010000073.1, from coordinate 7,498,496 downwards.
ATATATAAAATTTATCTTTTATATTATAACGAAAGTATAATTATAATTTATTAAAGTTTAGGGGTGTCTGGCAGGGGGTAGCAACTGTCATAAGTGTCCGGCAATGGATGACGAGATTTCTAAAGTTATCCCGAAGAAAATATAAAAAAATTGAGCTTTATACTTTAACGAATTCAAAGTACCATTTTATACACCTTTATTACCTGTCACCTGCCAAAGCAACCACAACCCAAACTCTATAGTCGCCGGTCGTTCCTACCTGTATAGGGGACATGCACAGAAAAACTTTCAGCTTTTATAAAATAACGAAGGTCTGGCAGTCGTGGGCTCTTGATCTAATATTTTGGGTATGAAAAAGCTCTCCGCGTGATGGGTGCCGCATATGCTCACAGTGGAGCAAAAACGAATTCGTGCTACGACTTCCCAGCAGAATTTGACAAAGATTACGCGAAATTTAAAGGAATTTTTGCGCCTATTCATAACCATGGATGAAATGTGGATCCATTTCTACACACCAGAGTCAAAACAATGAATTTCTTTGGGTGAAAGTGCTCCGAAGCGTCCAAAAACTCAGCAATGGACCGGAAAGGTTATGGCCTCCGAATTTTAGGATGTGGGTGGAATAAAATTCATCCACTATCTTGAAAAAGGTAAAACCATAACTAGCGCATATTATTCATCATTATTGGATCGTTTGAAAATTGAAATCACAGAAAAACGGCCGCATTTAATGAAGAAAAAAATCCTCTATCATCACGACAATGCGGATGCTCATTCATCGTTAGTTGCGTAAGCAAAATTGCACGAAATCGGATTTGAACTGGTTCCTCAGCCAGCGACTTTTACTATGTAATGGTTATTGTTTAATGTGGCGTTAGTATTTTATAAAAATGGTAAGAAGGGTTTATTAATTATAATTAAATATGTATGTAAATTTTCCTTTTTTTATATATTTTAAATTATTTATTCCTTATTATCTCAGAAACTGTGTTGTAACTATGAATCAAAATTGTCTTAAAATATGTATTGGTTATTGTTTAATGTTGGTTTCCAAACCTGAAGAGATGCCTCACCGGTAAGCGATTTCAGTCAAATGGGGAAGTCATAGCTGAAACTGAGGCCTATTCTGGAGAGCTTCCGAAAGATTACTTTTCGGACGGTATAAAAAAGTTAGAAAAACGTTGGACTCGCTGTAATGACTTAAAAGGAATGTATGTTGAAAAATAAAACCGAATTTGGTCAAAAAAATGTTTTCTTCTTTTACTTATTCCAGACTTTTTGATCTATCTAGTATTTGACACAGGTGGCTAACTATTATATATCTTGAATTCTTCTTTCTTCAAGAAGTCTAACATTGTTTTGAGCGCGAACACGAAATATATGTCGACACACGGTTAAGCTCAGTTTGGCAATAAGTATCTTAGGTCCTTTATTTTCTTGAAGAAGTTGAAAAGGCTGCAAAAAAAAAGTTGATCAAAGCTACACGTTAAAATAAAATGTATATTGTAATGAGTAGATGGGAAGGGAGTGTTCACTCGATGCTTAAATTGTAAATAAAGTACCTGTAACACCGACCGATGCTTATCTTTGATAACTTTTAAGGAGATAGGTGTTGGTTATAGGTGAAACATTTTTATATAATAATAAAAATTATAATAATATTTTTTTTTGTGGAACCTACCTTTGTACCCAATTTGTATTATTATAATATCTTTGAAGTCAATTAATCATTAAATACTGTAAATGTTACAAATATGAATCAAAAAATTGTGAGAGTACTCTCTCCTGAACACGAAATATAGTAGGGAATCATTTTTTAAGAGAAAAATAAATTATGAAATATTATACCTTATATTCATCACCGATGGATGCACAGGGCGATCGATTCTTGTCTTTCTCATCGTCTCCAGATTTTTTGAGTAAATACACCTATAACACTTGACATAAACATTAGTACCAATCTCCCCACCTTTACTACATATTAATTTAGTCATCAAGACGTATGTAATAAAGGAAATAGATCCCTTTAATTCGTGGAAAATTTAAATTTTATTTCATTCAAATCAAATTCATATAATTTGAAATATCAGAGTAAAATTCGAATTCTTATAATCGGACTTCGAGAGAGTCTGAAGACGTATGTATCAGTGAGAGTGGCCTTGTTTTTTTGGAATACGGATAGATCGAGAGACCAGGGCGAGCTGAAAGAGATCCTACCTAATATTTTCACTTGCCTATTCTATAAATTATAAATACCATGTTCATATTTCAGTATGTTTACCTGCTAGGGGGAAAAATAAAAAACCTTAATAGGCAAGTGGTTAAATATATGAGAAAAAATGTTAAGTGGAACGCCAATCGGTCGCCAGAGCCCTCGTGCACCTACCCACAAGGCAGACGATCTTCTTCATAAGGCTACTCCTGAGGAAGCAACGGACAACCTTGTGGTCTTCGTTCTAGTCCATAGAGCCACCTCAAACCCGCCCTCAAAGACACAAAGTCACCAGGCTCCCATTACCACCCCATTGTTCCATTTGAACAAGGCGTCAAGCGACGACTTTTCGGCAAGACACAAAACATGCAAGCACATGCACGAACCTGGACCTCGATCTTTAGAAATCCGATCGAATCGGTCACTTCCCTCGTGACCCGTTCATGAGTCCAACAAATGGGTGGCGCGGATTTTAGCTTTCTTGTGGGTCTTAATACTAAAATAACCTTAAAACTAAATTGGCACAAGAGAAAGAAACACATGCCTAAGAGGCCTAAGATAGACGACACCTCATTTGCTGTCTCCAGGAAGGAAATCAAAGGGAAGAGTGTAGGTCCCCAACACAGAAAGAGAGAGCGTCATTGTTGGCATGGCATATCATCCCACCCACCCTTTAAACTATATACTCTATTGAATACTACATCTACTAAAACTGTGAATTTAATTTTAATAATTTTCGCGTATTCTGAATCTAAGAATTAAATTTGATATTAAAATAGTGATGCCCGTCGGTGGTCGAGGCGATGAAACCTGAAAATCCCTATTCAAAATCTACTATTTTAATAAATTCTCACTTGGTGAAGATCCTCCAATGGTTCCCTTGTTGCTTCTCTACAGATGAATATGAAATAGGGGTCTGAAAATTCCTTCCTTCTTTTACGTTAAAAATTGAATAATTTCAAGAAAAAAATATTAAAAAATGAAATGATTAGGGTAATTTTAATTTATTTTTGAAATTAAGAATTGAAAAAATTGAAAACTAAAATAAAATGAAAATCAATTTAAGATTAATATGATCTAAAATTGGATTTATGAAACATGAAATAGCCAAATTATATTAAATTATAATTGAAACGAAAAACATTAATATAATTAGGTTAAGAATGTCATTTACTGATTAGTAGCTAGAGAGGATGCTGAAAAAGAGAAAACATCCTAATTCTTTGCCCACTATAATTTAGCTATGAAAAATCCTTCAAAGCTTTAACTAAATGCCATGCTAAAAAATATATATATACTTATCATATTTGGTGCGCTTGTTGTGAGAAGAACATAAATGTGTCAGATGTAATAAAAAACAGCATCGAAACATCACCAAAGTGAAGGAGAAAAATAAAATTAGAAATTATATAATATTAAATATTAAATGAGATGAAATAAAAATATTAAGATGAATGAAATTTAATTTATCAATGAGAAATTTACTCTACTCTACCATTTTTCATAAGAATTTTGAATAAATATTATTGAAATCTCTGTAATAAGGGGCATCTAATTTGTAAATCAAGAAGGTTTCAGAGATAATTTAAAATAATGAAATTTTCATGACAATATCTTTGAAATTACAAATTAGAAGATATATAATACCTATAGAATAAATACTAACCTCGTCGTTAAAAGAAAAGGCTAAGCTCGCAGGCAGCCGATGATCTCGTTGCTCTAGTGATTTTGTCACCTTTAAGAAAATTATTGCAAAATTAGTATACTACATATTATACATTAATATCGAGAGAGAGAAACTTTTGAAATTAAACAATCTATAAAGCAAATTAAATTTTTAATTAATCAAAGAACTTGTCTAGATCAGGGCTGTCCAACCCGCGGCCCACACTGCAATGAATGCGGCCCGACATAAAATTATAAATTTCTTTAAAACATTATGATTTTTTAATATGCTTAATGAAAAACATCTTTGATTCAATTTGATCTAATTTTTTTTTTTTTTTTTTGTTTCTAAAATAAGAAGAAATTGCACAATCTCCCAAAAAATTTTCGAAAAATAAAAGAGCAGATTTTCAATCTTGAATGTGAAAAAATTTATCAAGATTTCCGAATAAATAATCCCATTTTTCTCATATTTTGATTCAATTTTTTATTAGATATAAATATTTTAAAGATATTTTTCCTTATTTGTCATAGTGAATATTATTATAACTCTTTTTTTTTTTTTATTAAAAAGAAATTAGGATATTTTCTCTGCGGCCCTATTTTGGGTATTTTCGAATCCTTACGCTGACAGAGGCTTATATGGTTCAAAATAAATAAAAAGAATATCCCCCAAGTTTCAAGTCTTCATCTCAATTTTAACCTGTGCCTCACAGCGATGCAAGTTTCCCATCTAAATAACATGGTGTTTTTGGCATTGAACGATCAATCTTTTATTCCGACCAAAGTAATGGTTCAAAAAATTTGAAACTCTGTAAACTTTATCCTTATAATAGTCACTCCCCTTCAGAATTTTTACGGATTTTTAGCTATTATAATTTTGGAGTCTATAACTTACTAACACTAAGATATAGCAGTATTTTATCTAGTTGTAACTCCAAAATTATAATAGCTAAAAATCTTTAAAAATTCTGAAAGCTAGGTACAATTATAAGGATAAAGTCTACACAGTTTCAAATTTTTTGAACGATTGCTTTGGCAGGAATAAAAAATTGATATTTCAATAGCAAAAACTCCATGTTGTTTAGATGGGAAACTTGCATCCCTGTGAGGCACAAGTTAAAATTGAGATGAAGACGTGAAACTTGGGGGATGTTTTTTTTATTTATTTATTTCGAATCATATGAGCCTCTGGTAGCGTAAAAATATCCAAAATAAAGACTACCCTAATATACATATTAATACAATTCCACAATGAAGATGACAACTATATTTGTTAACATTAAATGTTTTAAGGAAGTCTGAACTCATCGAAATATTATGATAATTTTATTAAGTTAAATGTTTCTTGAACTAATTATCAACTAATGATCGAGTAAGGGAAAGGTCACTGGCCATCACATTATCTACGTCATGACAATCAGAATATATTAATTAAAAATTAAAAATGATTATTTTGTTTTTAGAGGAAGAGATGCAGTAGTGCTCTCTAAATATTTGGATTAACAACTTGAATTAATAAAAAATTACTGGAAAGAAGCAATTGAATTTTATTCATCCTCCTTGAAGAATTGTTATGATTTAGAGAGAATTTTTTTTTCAATAACTCACCCCATGATGTAAAAATCCTCTGGAGGGCCTCCGACATATCTGGTACTGATCTCCATATTCACTTTTTTACACTTGAACTGAGCTGAAAGTAAAAATAAATAAATATATATATATATATATATATTTTTAAATGTGTCTTTTATAATATGAATAATTAAACGGTAATCAATGTTTTTTTTTCTTTTTCTCCCTTTAATGACGTCGGAAATGAATCCATTTGGCCAGCTCCTTTTGTTTTTTTAAAAAGTTACAGTATATACATTTTTATATTTACATATGTACAATTATAATTATATTTCAACATTTAAAATTTTAAACTTCATATAAATAGTTTGGATGCAATTAATAGTTTTGTTGTGCCGTCGAGAATTTTTTCCTTAAACATAAATATAATTATTCTTAAGGGTAATATTTTGGCAGCCGGCTTCCCTTTTGATCCTCGATTGTGACTGTTTTACAATGGGTAAGGGATTTTACAACTTCCTGAACATAAAATGTCAAATGGCTCTTAACACATGTCGATTGTAAAAGTCATTTTTGCGTGGGAAATTTCTAGAAATGGGAGGGCTCAATGATTTTAAGATACGCCCCGCTAATTAAGAATTTGGCCTATGAGAAGTAATTTTAAAATTTCGACTCTTCAGGCAGGTTTGAGTCAGTCAGAGAGTTGGCAGTTCTAAGCTGAAGCCCAGTTGGGGTGGTCAGTTGTCAATTGGAGTTGAGAGACGAGTTTTAAGCTCTCCAGCCATCAGCATGGAGAAATGTAAATTTATAAATAACTAATAAAAAAACCAATATTAAATAATACTCTTTTCTTTAAATACATCTATCCTACTTCAATTACCATCAAATCAGCATCAGGACTGAAACAGGTCGAATCGCTTGGGCGCGTTACCAAGACCTTTCTGCGGAGACCTTCTTCGAGATAAATCTACAAATCGTCAACCTTTCTCTGGTCAAGAAGAGTTGCAACAACCGAAGAACTTTTCACGGCGCATCTGTCTATTATAACCTTATTATTCTATTCCAATTTAATTTCGCGCTACGGACAAATAATAAATATTGCATTCTATTTGTTATGAATTGTTGTTTAAAATGGTTTTTCTTGTTTTCTGGCAAACAATGAATTTAGGATTTACGAGGTTTTGTAAGATCAGCGACAATATGTGAAGGAAATATTTGGTTTCAGCCAAAAATAACACGTTAATTGTTTTCCAGCTTTCTATCTTTTGTTATCTCTTTCAATTTATAAAAATTCTGTTATTTTCGGCAAAAAAACTTTGAATTTCTATCTTTTATTTAATCATCTTCAGAGCTATAAAATATATCAGCGATGTTAAACATACTATCATAAAACACTAACTTTATAGTTTATAGCTCTGGCGATGATTAAAATACAAGATCGAAAGTTCGAAAATAAACAATTAAAGTGTATTTTGAAGGAGACAATAAAAGAGTGTGTCTTCTGCTGGAATTATAAATTTTATTTATTTATAACGAGACTATAGTTTCGAGGGCTTTGCCCTCTTCATCAGTCTATTACAATGTATTCACAGGAATTAATTTATGAATGAAAGTTTAAAATCTTTCATGTGGTTAGGTTAAGAAAATTTTTTCTTTTGTAATAGACTGATGAAGAGGGCAAAGCCCTCGAAACTATAGTCTCGTTATAAATAAATAAAATTTATAATTCCAGCAGAGGACACACTCTTTTATTGTCTCCTTCAATATATAAAAATTCTGCTACTCTCGGCAAAAACTTTCAATTTAAAGTGTATTTTATACGTGAAAATCTCATTTTTTCGACACCTTCACCGTCGATCCACAAATTCAAACAAGTGATTTTTGTATACGTATATCAAGTTCTGAAGCTAGAAAAGACAAAATCTACGAACATTTCAGTTTTAAAACAAACTTTTTATTTATCTGGGGTATTGAAAGTTCAAACAAGATATTTTTAATCTTGTTTCAAATTTTTCTAAAAAATGAAATGCATAAAAGAAAATACCTATAAATTTTCAAGTTTATTAATAACTTACTACATCAGAGTCTAATGTGGAGGGCATATAGTTTCCAAGGACAAAAATGTAAATTATAAAAAGCAAATTACTGCAGGCATCACCTGCTAAAACGTACCGAATTGTTATTTTTAGAAAGAAATTAAATTTCTTCAAAAACTCACCTCCATTATGTAGAAATCCTCTGGAGTGCTCGGCATATCTGGTACTGATCTCCATATTCACTGTTTTTCACTTGAAGTGAGCTGAAAGTAAAAATAAATAAATAAATAAATATATTTTTAAATGTGTTTTTTATAATATGAATAAGTAAACAGTAATCAAAGTTATGTTTTTAAAAAATTAGTGAAAATTGAAAGTTTATTACTGAAATTATTTAATTTTCCTAAACTGTGATATGAACATTTAATTAAGGGGTGGTTAGAATATTGAAAATTCCAAAAAGAATGGTCAAAAACTCACCTGGAAGCGTCCTGTGTCCAAGCGTAATCCCTGGCGAGTCATCACTGGCTCGGGTTCTTTCTCAAGAGTGTCGTTTTCTGCTTGTAGGGGGTCACACGACCAGAAGCACGGGCCCAAAAGGCACGTGGCCTGGTGGTGGGGACTGGACCTTGGACCCTACAATAATTCGTTATAAATATAATAGTTATTCTACTAATCACAAATAGTGAAAAGGGAAATTTTATAAGTATCCAATTGATCAATTTATTCCATTTCGATCAAACAAGTCTGAGCTTGTTTTTGAACCTTTACCAGATGTATCTAAATCCATTCTAATCTATTATATACTCTCTTTATATACGCGTTTTATAATAGTAGATTGAAAATGATAATCAATTCAAGAACCAAAGAAAAAGAAGTTACAATTTTTTGAATAAAAAATTACTAAGTACATAAAAATAATAAGAATAGAAAATAATAGAAATGATATTATATTAAATTTAATTAAAGAATCTAAGTACATCTTTTTGTCTATATGCAGTTTTTACTATATATTTCTATACATATTCTTCCAAAAGACTAGAAATGCAAAAACTAACCAAAATTTTGTGTACATAGTTTGGTCGAAAAGGCTAGAATTTCTTTTTGCCCCCCCCCCCTCATTTTGATGGTTAATTTTTGCATTTCTAGTCTTCTGGGGTTCAGAAAATATGTATACAAAATTTGGTTGAGTTTGGTCGAAAGGGCTAGAATTTTCATTTTTGACCCCCTCCCCCGCTTTTTCGCTGATATTATGTGTAAAACACATTTTTAAAACAATTATTTTATGTTCTTTTCAAAAATATATTCAGTTTTTTTCTAGTTAAATTTTTTCATTTTTTATATCTATTCAAAATGTGGTACCTATATCTTTATGCTCCACCATGTATAATGTAGAATAACCTATTCATAATCCTAGTCGCATGTTGGAAACACATTGAAAATGATTTGGTGTGCATAACACACGATCGAGATTGAAAATATCGGCCTAGAACAAGCACGATGCGATATTTTAGTAATAAAATAATAAAAAATAAAAATAATAAAGAAATTAATATTTCAAATAATTATTATAACTATAAGCCAGTTTTTTAATATAATTTATAATATAAAAATGCACTTGAATTAAAATTTAAATATTAGAATAAAAGTAATATTAAAATATTTTTTATAGTATTCTGCGCATCCAATGATTGGTGGGGACATGTATATACATTCATTCATTTATATATATCTCATTAACATATGGATCATCAATTGCTTTTTACTTTGTTTTCTATTCGAGATGAAAAAGAATTTTTATAATGTTTTTTGGCATTGTCAAAGGAGACAGAAAGTAACTATTTTTTGAACTACTTTCATTGACTTTTGTTGTAAGTAGATTTATGATTATTATTTTTGTTTTGTGTATATTGTTTTTATATTATGAATGATTTGTGAAAATCCCAATACTAATTAATGTTCGTCTTCCCCTCAATTATATAGACCCTGAAGAAGGAGAGAATAAATCTCCGAAACGTCGGTTTAACAAATAAATGTAAAATAATAAAACCTCTATAGTCTTATTTTTACAACCACCGTGGACTTGCTTTCATCAACATCCAATTGCATATTTATACAGTCCGTTCCTAAAGAAAATCTCTATCAATTTATAGTAGATTTTCATGAATTTACATAAATACATACACAAATACAATACATTTAATAATACATTTAAAATAAAATATATTGTACGTAGAATGATTTTTATAGGAAAGACGTACCCATAATGTTCCTATGTATCACCCTTGGGCACGTCGCTTTATGTTAAGTAAATAACCTGACGTGTTCTGATGTGGCCATCCACTTGACTTTTACCATACAACCTGGTCCCTCACTTATATTTAATATTTAATAAAATTATTTATAATCATGTAAGGGAAAGGGTGGGTTAGTTTTTCCATTTTTAGATTACTGTGGGCCCACTGATTATGTATACAAAATTTGGTTGAGTTTGGTACAAGAGCCTATATTTTCATTTTTTGACCCTACACTCCCCCTCCCGCATTTTTAGACTTCTGGGGTCCCACTGATTATGTACACAAAATTTGGTTGAGTTTGGTAAATGGCCAAGATTTTCATTTTTTGACCCTACACCCCACCCCCAACTCCATTTTGGGCGGTTAATTTTTTCATTTTTAGACTTCTGGGCTCCCACTGATTATGTAAGAAAAATTTTGTTGAATTTGCTCAAATGGTCTAGATTTTTAATTTTTAACCCCCCCTGCACCCCTCTTAATTTTGGGTCGATATGCACCAAAATCTAATCAGCTCTTAATCTCAATGGACCAAAACTATATGTGAAATTTGGTTTTGATATTCACACTAGTTTTTGAGCTAGCTCGTCCACAAAATTTGGTAACGCACAGGCTAACGGACAACCAGACTAACTAACAGACATTTTGACAAAACAATTATTATCTCGAAAAATATAATTTTTTCGATGTTCACTTATTAGGGCTTTTTTGTAGACCAGAAATGCCATGGTTTCGCTTAATTTTTTTAATCAAAATAATATCAGCGGTTTTTAAGATATTTCGAAAAATAGAATGATAAAAACCACTTCTTTCATGCGCAATTACAATACTTGACCATACCCTGTATGGTATAGTAAAAATGGTAAGGTAAGTTATTGAATTGGTGACCAGCTCTATACATGGTATCACATTGAAATTGATTTGAAACGCATAGTCCTACAACAGGGATTGAAAATAATGTCTTATTCTAATTTTATCAAATACAAAATAAATATTTTTAATTGAATGTAATGGAAGGCAGCCCAGAGGTAGTGAGGAAAGAAAAATTAACACATATAAGTAAGGTGTAATTTATTGGAATCCCTCCTCCTTTCCTTTCAAACCGACGTTTCGGAGGATTTTTCCTCCTTCTTCAGGGTTTCAAAGGGTCAATGAATGAAACAAATAAAATGTTTCCTTCTTCTTTATTTGTTTCATTCATTGACCCTTTTGAAACCCTGAAGAAGGAGGGAAAATCCTCCGAAATGTCGGTTTGAAAGGAAAGGAGGAAGGATTCCAATAAATTATATGCTTATTTATATGTGTTAATTTTTTCATTCCTCGCTACACTCTGGGCTGCGCTTCCATTACATTCAATTAAAATTTCTACCAGTCCGTCTCTCTCCAGAGAAAATTTCGTTGCAAAAAAATATTTTTAATTTTTGATAGAGATTTCTACAGGCATATATTTAATTATTTCAAATCGAGATCAATGAATTAATAAAACTATAATTTTTGTTCCTTTTTTTATTTTTTATTGATTGATTAGACGTTTTAGACACCTTTAAATATCCATCTTCAGTATTAATTTATATAATTCCAATTACAGAGAATTATATAAATTGATATTAGGCTGAGGATAGACTACTGAACATAAATATTGTTCAATTAATTTCTCCTACCTTCCAGATTTAAAATAAAAAATATATAATTTTCTATTTTACAATTAATTGAATAAAATAAATAATAAATAGATAATATGTTATTTCAAGGGTAAAACATGAAATAACTCGGTTTTTACATAAAAACAAATCGGTTTTTTATTATTTTCAATACGGCATACCTTTTCGATCAATATGTGGATTTGTGAGGTTATTCTACATCGAAAATGATATTAAAAAAAATTAGTTTCAAAAATTGTACTAAACATTATCATAGAGAAAAAAAATCGCCTGTTTCAAGGGTTATTATGAAGAGTATGAGTTGTTATTTTTCTTTACTGATTTTCAGTTTTTTCGATTTATTCAAAAACCAAAGTAGATAAAGATGTAAAACTTTGCAGGATCAACCTATCTTATTAGTACCAACATACCCTCAAATGATGATCCAGATATCCTTCTGGGGCCGATTCACTAAGCTTATCGTCCTATGTGGCCTTTTTATATTTATTTATTTGTTTTATAATATTGGAATTTTTTCATAATTTTAAAATTCATTTTTCAAATGACGTAAATATAAAAATAATCAAAAAATTTTGAATTTTGGATTCTCTTACAACGTAATTTTAAAGCAATTTTTTAATTAAAACTAATTCTTACTAAAAATATCAAATCTAGATTAACAAATTTACCCTTCTCAAAATAATCATTGGATTAAAATTTTAATACAAATTTTGATTTCGGCGAATATGAACACATTTATAATTTTTGAATTTCATAGCTTAAATCCTTATTTAGTTTCCGAACTACAATGCTCTGACAGACGGGCAGACATACAGGCAATAAGAGAGGCATTCATTCAATCTACTATATATTCATACAAACACGCAAACAAAAGCCATAAACACAAAACATGGGACATACTAGTACTATGGACAGAAAAAAGTCATGGTTGAAAATTATTATTATGATTATTATTATTGGAGTAAATTCAATACAAAAGGGATTAGCCTGTAATTTGAACGAAATACTGAAAACACAGGTTATAATGAGTGCAAATTTAAGTATATAACTTTGTATTTTTTTTTTTGGTTTTTTAATTTTAAGTTAAAAGGATTATTTTTTTAAAACACAATTCGCACTTCCTATTAATTCAAAAAGAGTTCTTTGTTTACCCTGAAGTTCAAGATTGAGTTTATTCTTTTTGGTTGTTATATCGGTAAGAAAAAGATAAATTTGACAACCAACCATGATCTTTAAGTTCTTCATAAGTTTCGTTTGTGGATTCTACACGCAATATTAATACAGTAAGAAGCTTTACAAATCTTTGTAGAACAATAAATAAAAGTTGTTGTAAGGAAATAAAGACAATAGCTTATGCAAGTATTTTTTATTTTATGCCAACGTTTCGTCAACTTTGTTGACTTCCTCAGGAGCTCAAACAAATTAATTTCTCTGCATATTTGTCATATTAGAGATAGTGTTACCGGCGAATGGAGGTTTAGAAGTGCAAGGGAAGTGAGAGAATTAACAGGGCAGCCTTACATCACGAGCTGTATAAGATCACGAAGGCTGGCTTGGGTGGACATGTGGTGCGTGCTGATGAAGATCGAGCTATCAGCAGGATCTACGAAGCAAAACCGATAGGAAGAAGACCACCAGGTAGACCACGGCAAAGATGGATGGACAATATAACCAGGGATCTTGAAGAATTGGGTGGTCAAGGAAATTGGAACTCTATAGCACGGGATAGGACAAAATGGCGAGGCATTATAGAGGAGGCTAAAACATTCGAAATGATTGTTCGGCCACAGGAAGTAAGTAAGTAAGTAAGTAAGCATATTTGTCAATTTATAAATATTCATTCTTAGCAAACACATACCATATATAAATAGGAAATATTTTCAATCTGTGCCTATTTGTGTTTGCTAAGAATGAATATTTTTAAATTGACAAATATGCAAAGAAATTATCGTTTGAGCCCTGAGGAAGTTAACAAAGTTGACGAAACGTTGGCATAAAATAAAAAATACTTGCATAAGCTATTGTCCTTTTTTTTGGCTTTTCGGCCTTTCTAGCCATAAGTCAATTTACGATACTATTTATTTTATTTAAATTTGTCCCTAGCCCGGGGGTCAGATTTTAGCAGGATGCCTCAAGTCGGATTCGAACCCGGGTCCAATTGGTTAGCAGGCTGACACGCTACCACCTAGCCTACCCCCCGGCTATTGTCCTTATTTCCCTACAACAACTTATTAATTTAATCGATGGACATAAATAATCAAAATAATAAATAAAAGATTCACGGGTTTTTGGACAATTATTTTATTAATGTTAAATATCAATTTTGTACTACGTTTCCTCCTTTTTAAAGAACTTTTTTAATTACTTAAAACATTAATCGTTGATAAAATAGTGAAACAATCGAGACAAAAAATAATGTATTAATAATATTTACCCCAGAAATGTTCACTATGATTTAAGATTGTTTTTTGAAAATTGGTTGTTAACTTATTATGGAATGAATATTATGAATACACCATTTATTGTCTCGTATGGTTTCACTATTTTATCAACGATTAATGTTTTAAGTATAATTGAGTTCTTGAAAAAGTCCTGAAAAAGGACGAAACGTCGTATGAAAATTGTATTAAAATGGACATGAACCAACTAAATTTTCTTTACTAAGCGATCGAATTCAAAATCTATAATTAAAATTCCATTTTATTTTTAATAAACGTGATGAATATGAATACGTAAGCAAGATACGGGTTGAGCACCGCAGTATTTGAGGTCACAAAATTAAAAATCCCTTTATTATTAATCAGATAAAAAGAATTTGGTCTTTTGTAAAGTACTTGCTTACAGTAGTGTAGAGTAATGTACTTTACAATTCAATGTTCCTAAGAACTTTATATAATATCTTTTTTGAAGTCCTAAAGATGCTTAAATAGAATATTAAATTACATCAAAATTAGTTAAGCCATTTTCAAGATATTTAGAAAAAACTAACAAAGTACTAGAATAAGCGTTTGTAAGCCGATATGTACCAAAAACTAATCAGCGCTTCATTTTGTTAAAGTAATGGTAGGTTTTCAATTTCATTTCAATCAGTTGAACGGTGTGGGAAAAAAATCGTCGAAAAAAAGGGTAACATACATACATACATACATCTATACGGACTGAATGAAAAAATGGCACTTTCTGGGCTCTGGATGACACCTCAAATAAATTTTGGCAGTCAGGTCCTAAAATTCAACCTGAATGAATACTACAATTGAGACTTAAGTAATCCTTGATTGTCAGCTAGGCCAGGTTGTGGAATTATCTTCCTCCTCGTATTCGCGCATCTCCATCTCAGTCTTCATTTAGCCGCTTGTTCAGGCCACATCTGCTCGCGGGGGGGGGGGGGCTGATGGCAGCCTATGATGTTTGATTTGTCTATTTTTGACTTGTTTTTATTGTTTTATTTTTAGTTTGAGCATATGAATGCGTGAAGTAATGTATCCCATTATCGGAATTGTATTATAGTATAGTGTTTGACTTTTGTATCTCTCCTCTATGAATGAATGAAATTATATATTTTTACCAAATGATAAATGAACGAATACGTGATGAGTTGGAGTGTATTGGAGAAATATTGATGTTAAAGTGGTGTGTCATATTATGAACATATTCTATTTGTATTGAAATATTCTTTTGTATTAATGTTGTTTTTGCTGATGTTATTGTTTAGAGATATAACCACGTGTAATAACGTATCTTGTTCAAGAAGATACCCGTTGTAATCCAAATGTTTCTTCTGTATTTTCTACTCTAAGAGGACGCCTCAGAGCATCATCAAGTGAATAAATAAATAAATAAATAATTCACCCCAATTCACTTCAAGGAGTGCTTTGCTGATTCCCAGCGCCCTTTCGCGTGTTAAATTGAAAAAGTGCGGTACCACTTCATTCGCCAATAATTTTGTCCCCATGACTTCGAGGAAGTGAAACTCTCTCCTGGCCTACATTTTTCCCGTCACTTATAACCTACAAACCTTCAAAACCCGAGTGCACAAACACCTACAAACCCTTTCTCTTGATCTTTTCCTTCTTCTAATCAGTAATGCAGGAATCTTTCTTGCATTCGATTGTATTAAAATAAAAAGTGGAGACGCCTGTTCATAGGCAACCAAAAGAACGAGAGTGGAAAGGAGGGGAGGGTGCGCAACCGTGTTCCCGAGAGGGGGGAAGCCTTGGCCTGCAGAGCAGAAGTAAAATCATCCGGATATCGAAAAATCAACTAGCCTTATTAATTGTGGAAATGTAGTAGAATCTCATTTATCGAATTTGAAGTTTCCTGAAAAACATTCTATATATTATGTATAGAAATTTCGATATACAGAAATTCGTACATATTGAAAAATTCTCACCATTTCCTTACAAAAAACAATTATGTATAATTAATTGTTTATGGTTAAAGAAAACTTTAAAAAATTAAGAATATCAAGGAAATATATTTTTAAAAATGTATCTACATATAGGGGAAGGTTGCTATCAATGGGCCACTTAAAGAAAATCTGTAATAAAATCCTCAGATGTTATAATATATATTTTATTTTCAAGATAACTTTAACAGTACTTTTGCATTTGACTATAGTAGACACATAAGTAATAAATATTCAAGGTTAATGAAATATTTGAAAAATAAAAACATGATGCATCGGCCCAATGAAGGGTGACTGGCTTCCTTCATTGGGCCAAGCAGTTTCCATGAATGGGCTATAGTGCAATAGCTGTTAAACATACATAATACGTACAAATCTAAATAATCTTATGGACTGTAACATATTTGACACATAAGATTTATGACCTTAGAGTATAAAAACGTAATAAAAGTGTTTGTACTACAAAGAAATAATCAAAAAAAAAAATCATTTTAAAAAATCACATTTGGCTGATTACGAAGCCACTACTTAAATCTTGTACTTATGATTAGACAAAACAACAATTTGATAGTCCTACAATTTTACACTTCTGTAACACGGGCTTTAGTGACAATTTTCACAATAGAACACTTTACCCCCCTTCCTCCGCAGCTCATTCATGGAAACTCAAATTGCATGTAATTTATACAAATTTTCGCTTAAAGGCTCGGTAAGCTTTTTCATGATTTGGCAATCATTAAGTTTAAACTTGAATTTGAAACATGCTTTATAATAATGGTAATTGCCTAAATCTTATGTGCCAAATTTCAGTTTATTAGCTTAAACGTTTGATAAAGATGATATAAAAGATTATTTTTTTAAACATGTGAAGGAAAAATTTGGTTTCAGTCAAAAATAACACCTTAATTGTTTCCCAGCTTTCTATCTTTTATTTTATCATATATAGATCTAAAAAACATTCTAATCACAAAAGACCACATTTATAGTTTATAGCTCTGACAATGATCAAAATAAAAGATCAAAAGTTCAGAAATAAACAATTAAGGTGTTATTTTTATTGAAAATCTCATTTTTTTCGACACCTTCACGGTCGATTCAAAAAACTGATTTTTTGTATATATCAAGTTCTGAAGCTAGAAAGGACAAAATCTCCGAACATTTAAGTTTTAAAAACAAACTTTTTAGTTATCTGGGGTATTTAAAGTTCAAACAGAGAAGATATTTTTACCCTTGTTTAAAATTTTTCTAAAAAATGAAATGCAAAAAAGAATACCTATAAATTTTTAAGTTTATTAATAACTTACTACATCAGAGTCTAATCTGGAGGGCATATAGTTTCCGAAGACAAATATATAAATTATAAAAAGCAAATTACAGAAGGCATCACCTGCCGAACGTACCGAATTGTTAGTATTTAGAAAGAAAGAAATTTTTTTCAAAAACTCACCCCATGATGTAGAAATCCTCTGGAGGGCTCGGCATATCTGGCACTGATCTCCATATTCACTGTTTTTCAATTGAACTGAGCTGAAAATAAAAATAAACAAATATATTTTTAAATGTGTCTTTTAAAATATGAATAATTAAAAGGTAATCAATGTTATGTTTTTAAAAAAATAATAAAAATGGAAACTTTAATGGTAAAATTATTTAATTTTCTTAAAGTGTGGTATGAACATTTAATTAAGGGATGCTCAGAAGAGTGAAAATTCCAAAAAGAATGGTCAAAATCTCACCTGGAAGCGCCCTGATGAGTCCTCACTGGAGCGCGTCCTCTCTCGAGAGTGTCGTTTTCCACTTGCAGGGGCTCACACGACCAGAAGCACGGGCCCAAAAGGCGAGTGGACTGGTGGTGGGGACTTTGGACCCTACAATAATTCGTTATAATATAATAGTTATTCTACTAATCACAAATAGTGAAAAGGGAAATTTTATAATTATTCAATTGATAAATTGATTCCATTTCTATAGACAAGTCTGAACTTGTTTTTGAACCTTTCCTTGATGTATCTAAATCCATTCTAATCTATTAGATAATCGCTTTATATACGTGTATTATAAGAGCAGATTGAAAATGGTCATCAATTCAAGAACCAAGAAAAAGAAGTTAGAATTTTTTGAATAAAAAATTACTAAGTGCATAAAAATAATAATTATAATAGAAGAAAATAATACTTTGGAAATGTGCAGGTAGTAAGGCAGAGAGGAAACTAACTGACATTATTCACAACATCTGGAAAACAGAAAAATTACCACCAGACTGGAAGTCGGCCTTGATCCACCCACTTCACAAGAAGGGAGATCTTAATGATGTGAACAACTATCGAGGGATCTCTGGTCCCTGTAACGTACAAGATCTTTTCGAAAGCCTTACTAACGAGGGCAGAGAACCAACTGGACACCCAACTCGGGGAATACCAGGGAGGTTTTAGGAAGAGCCGATCTTGTGCTGAACAAATCTTAAATCTTAAGACAGTACTAGCATACGTCAAACTCAGAAACCGAAATGTGGATGTCACCTTTGTAGATTTTAGGAAAGCCTATGATTCTGTGGGAAGACAAACCCTTGATAGAATTATTGAGGAACTAGGACTCGATAACAAAACCCGCAGTCTGATTCGAGAAACATTGACTGACACACACTCCAAAGTCAAATTCAGAAGCGAAATTTCCAAAAGCTTCGAAATTAAAACAGGGGTCAGACAAGGAGATGGGCTTTCCCCACTCCTCTTTAATTGTGTCCTTGAAAAAGTTGTAAGAGAATGGCGAAAAGAACTGGTCAACATGGGTGCCCAGAGTGGGATCTACCTAGGTAAATGGTCTGTTACTGGATTGTTTGGCTTTTGCGGATGATATGGCGCTGATTGCTGACTCTCTGGAATCGGCAACAATCCAGGTCAACTGTCTCATGAGACAGGCAGCTAAAGCAGGACTCCAAGTGTCACTGGAGAAAACAGAGTTCTTTACCAACATCAAAGAGGCTAGCGGAGAGATGTCACTAGAACAAGGTAGGATCAAGAAAACAGAGAAATTTAAATATCTTGGTGAGTGGATTGAGCCTAACTTGTCAGAAAAGGCAGCGTTCTTCGCTAGATTTAATAAGCTGGAAATGGCCTATAGATTGACGAAGAACATCTATAATAAGAGATGTCTATCTCGCAATCTTAAGCTGAAACACTATACTACAGTCATCCGCCCAGAGGCCCTGTATGCCATAGAGTGTCTGACAATGAACAAAAGAGGGTTGACTGAGAAGTTGGAGGTCAGAGAGAGAAGAATTCTCAGGAAAATCCTAGGACCATCACTAAAAGATGGTGAATATCGGAGACGACACAACTCGGAGCTCTACGAAGAAATAGAAAAACTATCTGACTGTGCAAGAAAAAGAAGGGTATCCTTTTATGGTCATGTAGCAAGATTGCCCCCAAACAGACTGACCAACCGCTTGTTCACCTTCTGGCGGAACAAGAAAGTCCGTACTACTTGGTTAACAGAAACTGAGAAGGACATCAAAGAGCTGGGAATAATTGACTTACAAGACAGACAAACAATAAGACTTACTCTCAAAAAAGTCAAGAGTTTTCAGGACAAACCGCTTAAAAAAGGCACCCCTTGGTCGGAACAAAGAAAAGAAACCGGGAAGTGATGCGTACATACTGGGCTAAAATAAAATCTCAACAGTTGAACAAACGTGGTCCTCAGTAGGCCCATCCGAAAGAAGAAGAAGAAGAAAAATAATAGAATTGATATTATATTAAATTAAATTACAGAATCCAAGTTCAATTATGTATAGTTAATTGTTTGTGGTTAAAGAAAACTTTAAAAAATTAGGAATATCAATGTAATTTATTTTTAATAATGTACTTGTACATATATGCATGTAATTTATACAAATATGCGCTTATAATAATTTACTAAAAGATATATGTTTTTATACAAAAAATCGAAAAGAAATTATTATTTATTTTTGAACAAAGAGTCTCTTATGTCTGAACTTTTCCCAAAGCAGTTTCACGTCAGAGAGGTAAAAATCGATGAAAAAGTTTTTTCTTATTTAATTTAGATTCCTTCTTTTGTTCGAAATTCATTAGCGATTTTCAACTCTAATAAGTATACATAATTATTTATATGCGAAAAAGTTTTTAATTTAAGAGAGTGCGGTGTGGTTTATAGTGAAACATTATGTAAATTAAAATTAAGGGGAGTTTGTATTTGTACTCTTGATGGTAGGTTAGACAACCCGAAATAAAATGGCGTTATTAAAAAAATTTTAAATCTTTTATTTCCATGAAACAACACAAAAAATATCTTTAATTTTAAATGTTTTCAAGCTTGAGTTGTTTACCAAAAAAGAATTTAGTCTTTTTGATTTTAAGTCGATTCTTCCACGTTTTCAGTAGAGGTTGCTATTAATAGTCAAAACATCAAAAATGGAATGTAATAAGGTTATTCCTCAAGTATTAGATGAGAACCAATTGCTATTTTTGATTTTAATTCGATTCCTCCATGTATTCAGCAATGGTTACTAATAATAACCGAAACGTCAAAAATCCAATGTAGAATGGTTATTCCTCGAGTATTAAATGAGAATTGATAATTATTTTTGAATTTAAGCCAACATGAACTGCAAATTGCAAGTGATGTCTGATCAATAATAAAGAAATAAACATATTAATATTTCAAATGAATTTCGATAAAGTTAGGGAACGATGCGTTTATATGTTTTTAAAGGCCACGGATATAATAATCCATATCTATCCATTATCTATTGACATGTAAGAACGTGCAAAGATCTAAAAGACAAGTCCTGACAAGTTTTAGTCCAGGAGAGAAATTATCAATTAATTGTGATTGTTCTAGAAAACCTCAAGTCCTTGTCTCCTTGTACTAAAATGATATAACTATAGACTTGGTTAGTGTCGTGGCATATAAATTACTCAAATAATAAATATTTTAGAAAATGAAAATTTGAGAAGAAGAAGAATTTTTAAATATTCGAAACTTCATTATTTTTAACCGACTTCAAAAAAGGAGGAGGTTCTCTATTCGACTGATTTTTTTTTTTTTTTTGTCTATGTTACCTCATATCTCCGCCAATTGTGAACCGATTTTGAAGAAAAAAATTTGCATTGGGTTCAGTCTAGCTTCCGATTGGTCCCGTTTTTTTCATTGGTATTAAACCTTTTTTTGTTAGGTTTGTTCAGGCCTAACTTCTTTGTTTATGAACCGATTTCGATGATTCTTTTTTATTGGAAAGGGGGTATCCGATAAGATACTTAAGGGTGGTGCCATATTAATTTGGTCAAGTTCTGATGATATGATCAACGACGAAATAACGTAAATCTCCAATTCTTATGAGCAAATAATCGAAATTATGATAAATAAAATCTTTTATAAAAAAATCTTATAACATTCATTTAAAACCCGCAAACGTTTCGAGATAATTTCTATATTTATGAATTGAATTTTATTATCATTTTCTTATTCATTCGCCTGACGCTTTTTCTTACGAGATGCATGCAAGATATTATATTAAGTCACTATTAATAACATCACTAAAAAGAGAAAAATAATAATAATTTTTATAAAAAAAACAAAACCGACTTCAAAAAACTTAAATGCAACAAATAAAATAAAATCCACTAAAAGGTATAAAATAATTATCTTATTTAGTTACAACTAAACGACGAAGTATTAACATGAAATTACTTTTTGAAGTCGGTGCCAAACATATACATTTTATGAATCGCACTTGAAGGATCTTACTTAGTACGTTTGGCGGGTACGCTCGCTTATAGGTATAGTTTGTTTGGCACCGATTTCAAAAAGTAATTTCATGTTAATATTTCGTCGTTTAGTTGTAACTAAATAAGATAATTATTTTATACCTTTTAGTGGATTTTATTTTATTTTTAAGTTATTATTATTTTTTGTTGCATTTAAGTTTTTTGAAGTCGGTTTTATTTTTTTTTATAAAAATTATTTTTATCTTATTA